>JACVRA010000174.1:0-317278 GCA_019828545.1 Paracamarosporium sp. OC-R06-R3 | reverse complement strand
AACGTTAGGTGGTTGAGCCATTATTATTATTAATAAGACGCGTTGTAAAAAGCTGGTGGGGTGTCCGCTCGCTTATAAAGTACGTTAATGTATATTTATCATGGTATTGATACTTTATTATATGCAGATTCGCCACCACAACGACCTATGCATGTATGCCGGTAGCAGGGAGGGAGGGCTGACGCGCACCCAGCACAGCACTAACAAAGCTACCTTCTTCCCCTTGCCCTTTCTCCTAAGCTCTGTTATGAAAGGAAAATGCGACGCCGATATACCTGACATTCGAGTGGCTACACACATAGCTCGCAAGTGGGAGGGAATATGAGCTGTAACATGAGAGGTCATTAAGAGGATGCCTACGCTAGGAAAACTTTAAATTATACGACAAAGCTGTGAGCGACTGGTCAAGGTAGTTGAAAGTTAATCAAAACATATCCACATTATAATTTACGCTAAACAATTTCATTGAAGAGCACTTTAGCGAAGGCGCTAATTAAGATCAACCCTTCCTGCATCTACGGCCCCTTGAAGACGTTAAACTGTTTCCTCAGTGGCTGCTTTACTTGTCTAGCCTAAGTGCACTTCTAGATGATACTATAATGATTGTTACCTTGAAGAATTAATTGCGCCCACTAAAACGCGTAATAAGATTGTATATTAGTTTGTTGTAGAAGTAACTCAAACAGCTTCACGACGCATTTCTGTCTTTTGGGTCTCAATATATTTGCTTCGTTCCCTTGTCTTGGGATGAGGTAAGACTAGCTTTCCGGTCAGCCTGTTTCCGGCGGGGTACAGACACCCTGCTTTGATAATCCCCCATCAAGACGATTTTCGCCCAACCATAGGCCTGCATGTTACAGAGAAGTCTTGGTACGATACAACTACTGGATGCCACAAACGCATGCAATCTATTGTACCGCATTAACCGGTCAGTACCTCATTGTTGCCCGGTTGAACCTCCTGCGCTCTTTCCTATGTCAAACCGCAAGTGCAAGTGTTTCGGTTTCGGTTTTTGGAGAGCCGTTTCATTAACGGTCATGTTATGGAAGAAGCAGGAGGCGCCACGAATATTGGAGCTACTAATCATGGTGCATCTGCCTGGAATCACGGTGCCATAACAGGCAATATTGGCGGGAACAGCAACCATATTATCGGTAGGCACAACATGAGAAACCTCCTTCAACGTCCAACTGACCCACTCTAGGGACACAAAGTAAACATGCTCGTTCGTTACTAACCCAAGTTGTACTAATGATGTGTAGTACATTTCGGACTCTCCAGGGCCGTCGGCATTGATGGCGACCAACTTCATGAGCTCTTGACGGCGCTCAAGGCTTTCGTAGAGTGCAGAGACTCACAATCACAGCTCACAACGCACGATGATGATGACAAAGAGGTGTGGCGTCTGTTTCGTAGAGAACTTCGAGGCAATGGGGTGCGCAGTGAGCACATTGCAAGACATTCCGATCGCCTTAAATCATACTTGAAGTTTTGGTGGTGAGTCACATTGCAGTTGGAATGCAAAGCTCCCAATTGAATAATAGGTTTATAGTTCAAATCCTACCACGGACGTCGAGAGTATTACGCCTACTATCGATGGCTCAAACCACATTGTTCCATCGATCAAGTTTCACAAATCTAATGCCCACACACTACAAAAGCAAGAACCACGCGCAACAACGAACCAACCGACTATACCAAGATCAAAGGAGCAGTGGGAGGATACCTTTACAGATGGATCAAACACAGAACGAACTGACTCCGAGCCACCACTCGAGACCACCCGTTGGGAGCACGATTCGAGGCCGAGTCCTGAGGTTGCGAACTGGGAGTCATCCGCAGGGTCTGCAAGCGACGAGGACGCCTTTAGTGTTGATAACACGATGCAACGACTCTTTCTCGATGATGCAACACCCAAATCACGCCAGAAGTTCGCTCAGAAAGCTCGACCAATTCCGTTCACATTTCGTCGGCGTAAAGTATCTTCCATTATAGACTCGCTTCGTCCAATAATCCACAATAAGGTTCTCAGGTTCGTTTCCCCATGATCCTACGATAGTTCTCAGCTAATAGTATAGGGTGGAATGTAACATCTGTTTGAATGACAACTTACCTGCAGTGAAGCTTAAATGTGGCCATCACATGTGTCATACGTGTATTAAGAGGATGTTCACCCTCTCAGTTGATGAGCCTATCTTTATGCCACCCACATGCTGTAGCAAAGAACATATACCACTAAAATATGTAGAGAGATTTTTTAACAGCAAGTTTAAGAGATTATGGAATAGGAAATTTCAGGAGTATACCACCCGACATCGGCTCCACTATCAAATAAAAGACCATAGAGAATGTTTGAAGGAAGAAGAACCCAACCGGTTGGTAGAGATAGATAAAGAGTTTGATACAAGTTCCGAAACCGGGAGCGGTCATGGATATACTAGTGACATTCCTGAATCACCACCGCCAAACTTTGACCTTTTTCATTCATATCGGCGTCGCAGAAATCGACATCTCACCTTTCAATTCGCATCAACAAACCCAGGTCCTACTGTTTGTTGGGCCAACTTGGACTCGGGATCAGGTGAAGCTCCTCCTGAGCAGAGCTCTCGCGCATATAATGACGCTATCAAGCATATCGCAGCTAGACAGCTTCTGTCGGATTCAGAGCCAACACTCTTACCTTCTTTCCCGATGGTACAGTCTAAACCATTGGTACAACGTGTGATCAGATGGCTATTTGCACTGCCTTTCGATCCAGGGCCCTGGATATCCCTCAGACAGAGTGGAGACTCGGATTGCTCAGTAAACGGTGTTAGGATCTGTCCTCATTGGAGTGGATGTGTCACTTGCACTGAACTAAGAAACGACCCAGATGAGGCCTCATTACGTATCGACCAATCTAATGAAGAAGGACAATCGAGAGGCTCTCGTAATATACCTGACCTTTTATTGTCCCCTGGCACTATTTGGGGCAATGAGCCAGCCATGAAGCAAAAAGATCGATTTAGAAGCTACCCATGCCCTTCTATACACTCTTTCTCGCTTCCCAGGTCCGACAACTCAGTGGGCGAGTCTTCGATTAGCTCACTAAGTTTAGCGTACTTGTCGGAAAGCGATGAGGAATCTTCTCCAAGATATGGAAACAAGAGCGATGCCAACAAGACTTTAGCAGTCATCAATAGTGACATTTCGGAAAGCAGCGATGGGATCATATGCGGAAAATCTGGAATCGATCCCGTACCGCACTCCAACTACCGAAAACCATATGTTGAAAACGTCGAAGAAGGATCGTGATGAAGAGCAGGCTGATACAGTGAATAATAAGGAGTCAGGTTGGTGAAATTTAGCACCATGTTTCAGCTACCATAAAACGTGAGCTCCTGAGGATGAAAAGATTCATGAGCATTTGATGTGTAACGAGTTTCGAAAGCTTCAAGTAGGGCATAACAGACGGGCGAAGGTGCATAGCTTGGCGAAAGAAGACTTTATACATAACTCTAGATTACCGCTCTATCAGTTACAGAATCCTTACACTTCCTTCATCTGGTCATCCTTCGGCTTCTCCATTGTCAACGTAAGCCTTATTACATATAACTTGCAAATGAAATTTCCCTTCTCGCAAACGCAAGGTGCATACTGACCGATTTGGACGGGAAAACATTTAAAACAGTGAAAGATGGTTTCGCAATGATAGCAAACTAGGAAGAAAGAGGGCTAGAGCCCGATATCAGTATTTAGGAGAAAGACCTAACTACGCTACTAGAGAAATTCCCGTTGACCGATTTTGATGAACATCCATTCTTATAAGTAAATCTTTCTATGCCCTACATGAATTTGAGAGGCTGATGTGCAGCAGCAAGGAAGTGATGACTCAGGTGAACCAAACACTTTGGGTGAGCAAGTTCATGTACCGCCCACAAAGCTTGTTCGTTGCGTTTGGGTATATGGACGCTACAATACTGATTGCACACAGATTTCAGATAAGTTTTCACGGGTGTACTGATCATATGCAAGCGTTTCATCATGGCATGCCTCACCACTCTTGTCGCTGTATTTACGTCATACATACCAATAAAGAAGGCCATGACGCCCATTTCTCGTCAATCAGCAAAGTCATTCAAAGCCCTGATATTGCAGCTTTGTTCAAAACAAGGTCTAACACAAGTGGTGTGGATTTGGGCGGGTGTATGTATTGCGGACACTTGGACAAACTGAGTACCTCTGAAACTAACAATGGGGATATAGTCTCTTGCACGCAAGACGAGGTACCGCAAACATCAGTGACACCAGTCACAGCTAGTGCTGTTGAATCGCTACACAACCTAATCAAACAGGATGCTCTTGCGCATGATGAAGGTAGCAGGCAGCGCTTGAAAAGGCACGTGTAGAAGTTCGCCAACGCCATCTAACTGTCTTTTGCTGAACGGTCCCTACTTAAAGAACATAACTAGTCTTTAGCTAAGATTAACAATAAAGCAAAAGCTTGCTAGAGAAAGAAGCCTACACAGCTAGGTATAAGGAGGATAGCAACCTATAAAGTTCTCTAGAAAGTAAAAGAGTAGTGCGCTACAAAAGACGCCAAAAAGGCTACTAAGAGTATAGTAATAGCTAAGAAAGCTAACTTAAGTAGGCTAAAACCTAGTTAGAAGTAAAAGAATGCAGTGCAAGAGCTTAAACTCAGTAGCACAGAACAACAGATTGAGGCTTAACGTACAAGCAACGCAAAAGCCAAAGATACCGAGCTTCCGCAGAAGCCATGTAGGCTCCAGAGGCGAAGATGTACTAGAATGTGGTTGCTGCAAAATCTTCTCCATGGCATCTGTAGTTCCCAGCCCATAAATTCGATCAGGCTGCATCTCTATTCGATGGTGATTTTCGAGGTCATCCTGTATTACGCTTCGCTCGCCAATACGAGTAGTGAATATTTCGCTCAGCCCTGTGCTCAAACTAGGGCACGTGATTAGTTGTGAGTCGTTTGCTTGGTGAATTCATCAACTCACATGCTATACTGTTTTGACAATGGCTCACACTCGCATACTGAACGCTTTTTTTGACGCTTTGCGAGGGTTTTTGTTCGACTATTGCTTTCTGCTGGATTAACCTGGACGAAGGATTGCCACAGACGTTTGCGGCACTGCTGGCTACCTTCCATCAGCATACGAGATCTAGAGCAGATCTAGCTCGGAATTTATCATACCATGCAACTTCAATTTCAAGCCAGTGTTCTAACTCCGTTGGTCACGATGTGTTCCTCCCAGAATTTGGTGACTGTCATGGCCCCCCGACCACCGAAATGATCAACAGTAAAAGATCCTTTATCGAATATGGTTCTTGGATGAGACTTAAAAGGGATTACATTATGGTTGTAAATGTGTTTCTGGTAAAAGGCAGACAGCCTGTAAGAACCACCTCTGATGTTCTGAGGCAATTAAATCATGAGAAATCCTGTAGGCTATGAGACATAAAAGGACAAATCAGTCAATGTCCCAGATTTCAAAACCAGCTTCAAGTAGGCCGGTCCCGAATCTGAAGCAGTGATATTCGTCTCTGATAAGACCTGTGCTGACACGGCGGCCACGAGCTCGCCAGTGTCCCACCCGGGTAGAGTTGCATTGATGAGCCCTTCAGGAGCCACAGGAACAGAGAAAGGAACCTGAGAATCTATCAGTATGCAGCAACTCCCAGATATCGCTCAATCCGTAAAGAATCCAATGCCATAATGATAGATATGCTTACCAGATCCCACTGAAGGCCCTCATCGTCAGGCGATGCTGGAACCCCCTGGCCTTGATTCGGCCCAAGTGAAAAATCCATCAACATGCCACTATACCGATGGGCTTCCAATGATGCAGCAAATAATTTCTGAAATGCTAGCGTCCCAAAATTGTATGTTGACCAGTCCGAACCTGGCGGGCCATCCCTTTCACCACCATAGCTATAGAAGGGCAAGAGCTCAATACCGCCTGCACCAAGAGAGCCAGCATCTTTGATATCGTCCTTAAGCGCTTGCGCATCAACGCTAGCGTCTGGGAGCCAGTAACGAAATTTGGGTCGATGGATGGCTGGCAGATTCGCAAAGGGACCATGGTCGTCATCGCTACTGGACGACGTGCTTTGAGATAGACACAAACCATGGAGGCTAAAGAATGCGACTGGAACAAAGTGCGACAACATGGCGTCGATTTTGGAAGCACAAGAATTTTAATGAGAAATTCGGACAGAATATTCTCACGCAGTCCCGGCAATATTGATCCTTTCGCGTTTTTCATGCAACACCTGTTATAGACGCACATGTACCATGCAAGGAGAGCTCGGTAATTGTTTGTCCGATCAACAAGACCATCTAGGGCGTATAGCTGTCAGGGGCCTGGTGGTGTGCAAATGATAACTGGAGAGGAACCAATCGCAATTCCCATCCGATATGCTTACCCCGCATGCGCTAATAAGCAGGTGGCATGAAAATGATTCCTTGTCAGGGAGGCACGTCTGGTACAAGGGTTGCTCTCGTGAAAATACCGCGGGTTTTGTCAGTTAGCATAGTCACCCGATGAGCTAGACGTTACGCGATCATTGTGCAGAAACATACACGTTTATGCCATGTGCCCCGCGTGAATACCCTTTTGTATTTAAGTCGCGTCCATCTTGGCCAGGAAAACCTGCACAATGTCAAAAAAGGTGGGTCCGTTGGCACTCCGAGGCGGAATAGGAGATCATGCGCAAGTAGCAAGGAAGCCTCTCATTTTATAGCTATAACGGAAGGGTGATCTGCAACTAGATTAGTGAAGTTCACCCGCCAGCCAATCAGAACTCGTGTGCCTGGACACCCCGCAATTGTAGGCTGTGGGGAAGACGTCTGGTAATCCTCAGCACGGACGACGTGCCGTGTATCTCGGGGCTTCTTCACGCGAGCTTGTAGTGGTACCTATGTCGTCAGTCGTTGATCAGAGCATCAATATCGCCACACATCTGCGCCTAGCAGCTAAGGTGATAGTACTGCGAGCATGTATATGAGTAGCCGTCACTGCGGTAATGTCCAACATCGGTGCAGGCGCGAGTTGTCGCACTTTCGATCAAACATGATTGGCCTTGTAATGGCACGAACTGTTTCCGTTCTTGCGGCCTGTGCCGTGCTACTTCCCGAATTCGCTGTCGCGTCACGGTACCAACAGTATATCATCGCATCCAAATCGCGCACCATTGTACCTGCATCTGTATTCGCAGTGGAAGGCTCAGTCACGGCACCCGAAGTCTTGACATCGCATAGGTCACCCGATGCAAGTAGCGCGTCGTTCAGCGGAATCAACTCGTCCGTTACACTAGACTTCGGCAAGAACGTCGCAGGTACTGTACAGTTCACCGTCGATTCTTCGTCCGAGGCATCCGAGTTCCTGGGCTTCACATTCACCGAGAGCTCTCTTTGGATCAGTCCCTACCACTGCGATAGCGGCACCGCAGCGCTATTCGACAGCCCTCTTTGGTTCAGCGTTCCGTCTGCGGGCAGCTATGCAGCAGACAAGAAGCACCAACGTGGCGGCTTTCGCTACCTGAGCATTTGGCATAACACGACCGGCACGGCCTCAATCAGTAATCTCTCGGTCAATTTTACTGCATCTCCGGAGATGGAAGATCCGTCGGATTATTCAGGATACTTCAACAGCGACAATGAGAAGCTGAACCGAGTCTGGTATGCTGGTGCATACACGAATCAGCTCTGTTCCGCAGATCCAGCGTATGGCAACGCATTGGGCATTCCGGGAACAAATTGGTACTACAACGCGAGCATCGCAAGTGAGTAGCTTCCTCTAGATAACAGGTGCATCTCATGCTTGTATCAGATTGCTCTCAACTGCATGCACCTATGGGATGTGTTACTCTTGGTTTGAGCGTGACTGACATTACAGCAGACGGCACCTCAGCTCTCATCGACGGAGGAAAGCGAGATCGACTGGTATGGCCGGGAGACATATTCATTTCAGGTCCATCTATCTTCGTCTCTACTGGGAGCCTGGATGGCATCAAGAACGGCATAGAATCCATATACCCACTCCAGGACGTTGCAGGTCGTCTGCCTTGGGCAGGCGTTCCTTTCACCTCGCCTTCGCGATTCCAGTTCAGTTTTACGTATCACCACTACTCTTTGATCGATACATACTACTACTATATGTATACTGGTGACCTGGAATGGCTCAAAAAATACTGGCCACAGTTCAAGAAGGCCTTGCAGTGGTCTCTGGGTACCATCGACGATTCAAAGATGGCCAATGTCACCAGCTCAAATGACTGGCTAAGATCCGGTATGGGCGGGCACAATGTCGAGGTAAATGTTCCATCATGTTGACCGCAGTGGTTAGTTCTGACAATATTGACAGGCCAACTCCATCATGTACCACACTCTAGACATCGCCCTTGTCTTGGCAAAGGCCGTCGGCGATGAGAGTAACTCAGCCAATTATAGAGCGGCCATGAAAGGTATCAAAGCGGCCGTCAACGAACAGCTATGGGATCCAGCGCAAGACCTCTACTTCGACAACGACCACAATAAGACAGCAACTGCGATACACCCCCAAGATGGCAACGCTTGGGTGATCATTTCCGGTATCGCAAATAATACGCGCGCGGTCAGAATAAGCAGTGCGCTCATGAAACGCTGGGTACGACCGTACGGCGCGCCGGCTCCAGAGGCTGGACCAACAATATCTCCGTTCGCAACCGGATTCGAGGTCCAGGCCCACTTCCTCGCCGGCTATCCTGAACGCGCAATCGAGTTGATCGAGTTTATGTGGGCTGACTTCATGCTTGATGATCCGCGCATGACGAACAGCTCGTTTATTGAGGGTTACTCCACGAACGGGGATCTGCACTATGCGCCCTATGATAATGACGCTCGCATCAGTTATGCGCACGGCTGGGCCACCGGCCCCACGTCTGCGCTGACATACCTTGCAGGGGGCTTGCAGCTGGGCAGTGCCGCTGGAAAGATGTGGCATATCCAGCCGAGATTGGGTAGTTTGAAGAAGCTCCGTGCTGGCTTCAAAACACCACTGGGTCAGTATACAGTTGATTGGAAGGTATCGAAAGGCAGGCTCCACGGGTCATTCACAACCCCAAGCCATACGTCGGGCGTGTTGGTTCTTCCTAAGTGTAAGGCAACATTGATTGGACCTCAAGGTATCATACGCGGTAGGCCTACAGAAGCTGGATTAAGCTTCGAGAACTTACATGGTGGCACTTATAAGCTGGAAGATGGATAAATACCTGTTCGACATACAGCCGCGCCCGCACCTTGTGCGGACAGATCAATCTTATGTAGATCAGTTGAATATTTTGTATACTGTGAGATGCTGGGTGCTTGAGGACTCTGGCTACTTGTAAACGATTGAAATTGATTCTTACTACTATAGGTCAACAGCACTAAGCCCTATAATATAAATTATTTTGGTGGCGAGCTGACGAAGAGCTGGTTGGGTGCTGACTAGCTGTCGATTGGCGAACCGGACAGACGCCACAATATTTTCACTACTCTGTTCCTCGTAGACAAGGCGCGTCTTATCTTTACATTCCTCATATAGCACATGTTTGCAGAAGATCGATCAGGCTCTTCCCGATATCCGCAGGGCCCTTTAAGTCGCTAGCCCTCACACGGATTTAAGCAGATAAGTAAACGTCCTTTAGACGACAAATAGGATGCAAAGAATGATTACAGCAACCTTACAATATGTTTGGTTCGAGCTCGTTGGAAGTTTGTGGTTTAGTTTATAAATATTTACGACTAAATTTCACGCGTGTAATTCTTATGCCGATTGTCGCACATCCAGGATCAGGTTTTTACTTTTGATCATACCTCTTTTCGTGGCCATTATTAGTTGCTGCATTGCTGCGTTTTCGTGTGCTCCTGGGCCCGTTCAATATGTGACCTCCGATAGCATCCTCAGCTGCACTGGTAAAGTTCTATCCCCGCATTTTTCCACGATATGGGTCTTGTTGACAGGTGATCGGAGAGTCCACTCGTTGTCGCGTACGTATGTCTGTTCATGGGCCAATGACCGTATAGCACTCTGAGGCACCTAACCAAGTAATTAAAATTGTCTTTGCGTCGTCTGTCGAAAAGTTCAAATGACATTCACGTCTTTCCCGTCTCTCAGGTTAGCCCTGTTGTACCGCATAGTTGGAACTGATCTTAGACAACGCTGAAATTGATAGCTGCCGCATTCGATCGCTGGTTGCGATGTTCGGATGCTAGACGACTAACGGTGCTTGCTGTATCTGCCCTTAATGCGTTTGTTGAACACATTGAAATCGCATGGGGAGAACGGAGGGGATGAGAACTGGAAAATTTGTAAACGATTAGCGCAAGCACGGTTATCCTGGACTTGAAGATGTTTTAGATCTTCTCCAAGCCATAATTCATGGCAAGATTTTCTCCTAACCATCTTCGCGTGGCTTCAGGTCCCCAAATCATCGTCATGATCAATACACCGAGCTCCTCTAGATCAATTGGTTTCGCATGCATTATCGCCTCGTCCCATCGGCTAATCTGTATTTCGAGTCGCTGCTTCTCTTCGTGCGCCCTACGCCAACTGATATCGGACTGCGCATCCCAGAGCGCTATCTGTGCTGTGAAGCTTACATTCAGATCCGTAGGACTGTCGTAGCCATGTTTTAGAAAGTTGTATACACCCCTCAACATGAATGTAGTTATCACTGTGCGTCGTATGCTCTCGTCAACAAGCCATGACTGCCATTCTGAGTTCAGGTCAATTGACGCAATATTCAACCTTGTTGAACATTGCATAGCTGGTGTTCGCTCTGTTGCATTGCACGCGTGAGCCCTGAGTTGGTTCGCCCACAAGGTTGCAATTGGTTCTTCGGCCTCCGCATCAGCTCTGAGACGAATGTGGCCATCGAAAAGTCGGATAATCTGGCAAACCAGGAGCGCTTGCAAAGATGCAAGAAGATCCGTCTTGGAAGCGCGTAGCGTATCAGTGTTTGCGATTAGATGTCTACATCTGTGCTCTATATGGCGGAACACGAGAAATTGGTTTGCCTCTCTCTTCATGCAATACAAAGCGCATGCGCTCATTGCGTCCTGCAGAGCCGTAGGACATCTGTGTTGAACTTGCATCCGGTGGATGAACATCGTTTGCCCTTGGTCTGCAAATACCCGTGGAATCTTGACTAACCGCTTCGCCACCAACTCTACACGAGCCTGGAGATTTGCATCCGCATTGGACGCACGTATAGTGGTTGGAGCAGCATTGCTTGGTACCTGTTCAACGCCATTGTCCTGGAAGCCGAGGACGAAGCTGTCATCGTCGGACATACTTCCAAGCATAAAATGGTGATTGGGAGATCCAAATAGAGCATCGTCCAAGGATGTTGTAACCAGCATTGCCGGCTCTGCGTAGTACTGTTGCAGCTGCCAGTTGCTGGAGGGCTGGCTAGCTAGGGGCTCCGAGACGTGACCGGGCTGATTCAGGTCGGAATCTGTACCTCGCTATACTTGACGACGGTTTCGGCCAATGTATTGACACTCAGAACCTCTTGCGACACACCGCTGAATCATTCGTCAAACCCATACATCTTCGTTCTGCTTACAAGTTGCAATATCATAACGACTTGAATCCAGAAATGGAGATGAAATTTATTCAACAATGCCCCCATATCTCATTTTTGATGAGATGGGCCAACGCTACAAATCCTTTCCGTCAACAAGCTTATCTTGGGGGGAGCACCAACCTGTATATTTGCAGCTCTCAAAAAGGCGAGGTGCTGATGGAGACGGAGCTAGATCACCAGCGATTCGACCACCACCGAGTAGATGAAAACGTTCACCAACTAGCGCTTTAGATTAGGGCCAACTTATCCTCAAACGAGAGCATTCTTTCAAGTAAAACATGGGTTGAATCGTATTTATCATACTCTCCAAAATTATCTTGAAGCTTCGCAATTGGAGATCTTTGCTGAAGTAGCAAACCCACAAAGATCGCTTAGGTGTTGACCAATTCCACTACTACTATGGAGTTCTGATTGTTACCAAGGAGGCACCAACATCCGAGACTAATGACCAAAACTCGTTAGCGGCCCCCACATTGATGACAGGGCAGAGCATTTTGAACTGTTCCTATTCGTCCACCAACCATTGCTGCGCCAACCAGCTATTGTTGCCTGATAGTTGTCAAGTCAAACTAATCGACAAGCAGAATACATTTATAGATGCTTTAGCCACTCCCAGAGCAATCTGGAATCCTCTGCAGACCGTCTCCAAAGCTTCTTGGTTAGCCGGGTTCAGCTTCATCCATTCATCATGTCGACCGTCGACGAAACCAAAGACTCATCGCATCTTCCCCTGCTCGGCTTGACCGTTCCTCTAAACTCTCTCTCAAAAAAATGCGTTGAAACCGACTATGACACACGGACACGTCATCGTAACCGTATTCCAAACGCCCTGTCGGATTGGTCGGCCTCACCACTAATGTTTCGTGAACGTCATATGATCAAGTTAATAGGGCAACTAACAGACAAGCCTGATTGGAAACGAAAAATCCAAGATGAGGAGATTGTGAAGAAGTGGAAGAAAGAATCCATTGAGCGTTGGCAAGATGAGCCAGTAGAGAAACAGTTTAGCGAGAAGATGTTCGATTATGTGCGTGATCAAGTTTTTTGAATTGGGGTGACCGAGCTGATTTTTTTCTTAGTGCATGCAAGAAATGCAGGATTATGCAAAATTTGAGGAAGAGCATGGTTACCTTCCCGCGATCAAGGCAGAAGCCATCATTTTCAAATCCGATACCGTCATACCTACTCAGCTCAAGGAAGAACTTCGGGCAGCAGTTTTACCTCTCGAGCAGGTACCTGACAGCGAAAAAGATTGGCATCCAAACTCTGGTGAAAAGATCCTGGACTTGGTGCATCCCTCACTTTTCCCTCTACTGTATGGCCGCTCGAGAGTACTGAAACCAGCATATGGAGATGTTCTCCGTGAGGATGGCTCCTTGTGCGAGGGAGACGAGGGCAGAGTGTCGCTTGATGATTGCGAGCAATGGGTTGGCAAAGGTGGAGTGATGCCGGTTCCCAAAAAGGATCATGCAATAATTAGGCACTGGGAAGGCAAATTGAGCCGTTGGGAAACTCCAGAGCAGCACTTTTATTCATCCAGATTCCAATGGCTGCCATGCGAGGTCGCTTTCCAAGGCGAAGATTCTGTGAAGATCACAAGCTACATCAACAATCTTCAACCAAGGAAACACAAAGGTCTATACCAGGCCCTGGAAAGAGTTATTGCAAAGATTTTACCAATGTGGAACACTACTCTGACGTCGATGGAGCACGATTGTTGGAAGCATCAGCGCATAGAGTTAGATGAAGAAGAAATCCCCTGGAAGAATCCTGAAGGCAAACGTACACCGTGTGAAAATGAAGACGAAGACGAAGCATACGATCTCGATGACGAATGGATAAGAGATAACCGCACACTTATCCCACCAGAGCCGAAATCATTTGAGCCTGGCAATTGGACAAAGAAAGATTGGTCGGAGACAGATATCAAGACAGTACCGAGTACAAATCTTCGCAAGGACTTTGCTCAGCATGGTCTCCAGGTCATCGTCAAACTCACCAACATCCATCTGACTCCCGAAAAGCCAGACTATGAGGGTGGGACTTGGCATATTGAAGGCCAGCTTAACGAACACATCTGCGCGTCAGCGTTATACTACTATGACAGTTCTAATATCACAGATTCACATGTATCATTTAGAGAGGCCATAAGTACCGAAGGCTTTTACGATGTGCCTTGGGACCAAGGTGATTGGGAGCACTTTGAACTTCTCTATGGTACTATGGATCAGGATGCCGCAGTGCAAGAGATAGGCGCCGTGCTCACGCGAGAAAATCGCGTACTCGTATTTCCAAATGTGCTGCAACACCGCGTGGAACCATTTTCGTTGGTCGACAAAACGAAACCTGGCCATCGCAAGATTCTTGCACTGTTCTTGGTCGACCCGTATACTAGAATTCCGTCGACCACCGTCGTCCCACCTCAGCAGAATGAGTGGTGGAAGGATATGGTACACGGTCTAGATCGTGTGTCAGATTTACCGTTGGAATTGCGCGATTGGGTCACTGATAGCGCTGGAGACTTCCCAATTGGACTTGACGAAGCAAAGAAGTTGAGGCTCGAATTGATGGATGACAGACGAGCCTTTATGAAGGACCATGAGCAAAGTCTCGGCCAAGAGATTTGGAAATTCTGTGAGCATTACATGAGAAGTTGATATTGATCGGATTGCTGACACCAATTATAGCATGGAGATAGCGTTTAAGTTTCTACGTATCGTCTTGTATTCGTTTGATGAGATCAAGTCAGTTATTTGGGCTTTTCCACATTCATCATACCGTCACATCAAGATTTTGAATATGTTTTGTGTCTGCGCCGCAGTCTTTGATTTGAGTCTTGGTATGAAAACAATGACACATCGTCTTTCTACAGGGTGGTTGTACCGTATTCCCTGATGCGAATAAAGAAACGCTTTCCCGAGGTGAATTATCAGAGCATGGAAATGGAGGTTATATGAATGGATGCGGAAAAAAAGACACTGCCTAGCCTAGCCTAGCGGAATGCTGTGGTCTGCTCAACTCATGAATCAGGAACTTGTTCGGAGGGTATCTCTGGAGTGTTGTTTTTAACGAAAATTTAGCATACGCCTTAGTATAAAAATAATGCAAAAAAGGTAATTTTCCTAGAAATTAGTATAAAAAAAGAGTATAATAAAAAAAAAAGTAAAAAGTTTAGCTAGACTAAAGTCTAAATATATAAAGCTATAACTTTTAGTTTACGTTTTACTTCAATGTAGTCTGCATGTGGTCTAATTACACCATAACAGAATGCTCGAATTTGAAGGCGGGAGTACCATATAACCACATACTTGCAACAGCTTGCAGCCACCCTATATAGTCCGTCGTTTAGACCTTCTTTGACCCTTTGCACCACTGGCACGACGCAATGGCAGCTGCTCCTCGACACGGACTACCGGCTCACACACCTGAGCTAACGTCTTCTTCATCTCGGGTCTCAGTACCCATTTCCGAGTTCTGGAGTCGAGCGCATAAGGTCTTTGCATGATCCAGTCTTGCCACTTGCGGAAAACCTTTGTTACTAAGGCCTCTCCCACATCAAACCACTCTTGATGGTTCTTGTTACAACTCTGACAATATCTCTGCTTCCGGCAGTCCTTGAATTCGATGTGAATGAGCCGCTCGATGCGATTAACGTGAGGGATCTTCGAGAGCTCGCCACGTTGCGACACGGGATGGTACATATGCGTACGCTGACAATCCCGATCCCAGTCCTTGAGACGACGCTCGAGGTTATTGGTATGTCCGATTTTGACTTTTCCGAAATGTTTCTTGTCCCAAAAGACATATATAAAACCATCGTCCTGGGTATAGGATAGTGGCTTCTCGATCTCTTCGAGCAATGCAGCTGATACGCTAGTATGTTTTGTACGCTTCGGTTGATAAGCCCTAAATTCCGGAAGATGTGCTTGCTTCCAGGTATCACTAGCAGGGCCACTTTTGCTCGCCGATGGTGCTACCGGTTCACCTCGAGTTTTGGAGGGCTTGGTGGCTGCGCCCTTTGCACCCTTCTGAGACGTATGCACTGTCGGAGTTGGCACTCCCACGGGCAGGTGACTGGGCGCAATTGCATTCACCCATGCTTGAAATTCCGTACGTTCCGCATCGGACAAGTGTTTGAAGCGGGTCGCCAAGTCTTTCAATTTCTCCTGCCTTGTGCTTGACCGCGCTGAGTTCTGATGAGTCCCACACATGGCTGCTTGAATAAGTCGCTCGATGTATTCAAGAAACCCCAAGGGATCGACCTCGATATTGCATCTCGAGAGTTTCCGAGATATGATGTCAATTTTGCGTCCTGGACTGTTGTAGGAGCACCGCTCGTGCGGCTTCTTTACCTTCGAGGCAACACACTTTCCTTGTTTCTCCATGACCCTGGATTGGATAGTCATGGGAACAATGTGCTCCAAGGTCTTATGAATCAGGTTTGAAGCCGTCTGAGTGCGCGGCAGGCTGTTGTTGTCGCTTATTGCTGCGGTGCATATGACTTCCGCGTGGAATTTTGACTCACTCCTTGCATCATGTCTCGTCGCGACCATAGAACGACGTGGCCGAGCAGAAGTTTTGGGCTCAGCGACTCCCCCAAAGTTAAAGTCAGGTCTCAGATTGTAGCATTGCTGAGCTGCGGCCGCATTGGAATCCGTGACTAGCGTGGGTATGTTAGCTTGCTCGATACGATGCCATTGCGTACTACAACTCACTGGCTTGAAGCTCTTTGGTCAGGTTGCGGATTAACTTCTTTGGCTTGAAGAAGTAATCCTCGTCTTGGGTGGTGTCGATCCGCAAATTTGTCTTAGCACAGTAACTTGCGTTTAGAGTCGCTAGTGCGTCCTTTGTCACTCCTTTCTCGACGCATTTCACTGGAAATGCTTTACATGCTCGGGGCGCTGGGGTTGAGTCTGGAGACGCATAATCCGCTGATAGTGGTGTCAACGGTGTTAACGTAACGTTACTGCAGGCTGAGCTGAGATAATGCGATGAAGGTAGGGGCGAATCCCAGATGTCATCAATTGTACCTGGAGAGGAGGCTTTGGATGCTGTTCCCGTTGAAGACAGTAGTAAAGGTGTTTCTGAATTGATATCAGAATGACCATCGACAATGAAAGTGTCCAAAAATTCAGATTCGAGATCGTTAACGGGTCCTGGTTCCACGTTGCGAGGAAGACTGGTACGGACGAGAGACTTCTCTTGAACACTTTCTAGTTGAGCTTCGATCTTTACGACATACTGGCGAGTTCGTATGCTTCTATTCGGTGTATGAATAGCCATGACCTATGAAGCTGATCTGGGTCTGAAGAGTGAGCAGCAAAGATATTGGAAACAAGTCACGCTTGGTAGATACAGTGTCTGATCGATGTTGTGCTGACTGAAGACAATAGAGGTTGGTTCTTGCCGTCGTATATGTGCTTCGCATTCTACATGAACCTACCTAAATAGAGGCGCGGCTGAGGCTGGAGGCTCCCAGCATCGATGATACGGTAGATACAGGGTTTGAGGTTTCACATAAGCGCTGGAGTCGATCCATACATGCACGATTTGCGGAATAACCTGCGAGGCTGCAACAAGCTTTGATCTCGATAGGAAGGTGGCAACATATGCTCCAGGGTAATGTTCAGATTGAGCTTAGTGTGAAGTTCCTCGAATTGAAAATCGAGATGCGCTGTATGGACTATGTTGCAGACTCGTAGACCTAGCTGTAGCACCAGACGCTTCGTAATTAAAGGGTTAGGATGCGGGAGAGCATACTGAACGACAGTCACTAAGCCCTCCATAGACCTACAACGGATACTACCGGGTCATCGTATTAGGTTACTTGATGGAAATGTGCTGCATTTAACTCGGTCGTTAGTAGCTTGAAGTGAACGGCAGTCTGACCTCAAGTCCCACGGATAGAGTGGTAGTTTCGCATGAAACAGTCTACATTCTCGAATTAGAAAACGGCACATTATACGCGTCTGTTCTCAAGACATGAAACAGCTGTGCCTTAGCGGGACCATTTGATAAAGCTAAGATGCAGCTGTGTGGCGTAGCCAATTTTGAGGTTGAGCTCATTGGTGGTCTGAGCTTCGTGAAAGGCGCAAAGTCCGAAGGACGTCGTTAATAGTTAGGGTTATCAGAGGAGATTGGTCTCCTCCTGGATATTCGAATCATCTGTTCCTCACCAAAATATGCTGTTGAAGTAACTATACCCATCGCGCTTCAGATCTTTGTGGCATTTTGAGCAGCGAGCCGTAACACGTTGAGTGTCCCTAGCAGCCAACCAGCTTCTCGGCATCAGCGCTAATATTTAGGCTGGGGCTGATTCCACGGCCCCGGGTCGGAAGCCGTCCGCCAAGGCGCCGTCGCAGACCCTTGTACGCTACTGCCGCTTGCTGATTTATGACTCCCCCGTGAATTGATTTATCTTCGAACCGGTAATTCTGGAATAACAAACACACCCTCAGTAGCAGCACGACGGTAGGGGAGGCAGCGAGCGTTGAGGCAGGCGGGAGAGGCATCAGGTGGCCAGAGGGGGCGGGCGTGGCATGCCCACGGGGCAGTGCGTACGAAAACGAGTAGTGCTCCTGAGCTGGTCAAGCCCCCAGTTGTCGCTATCTAGACAGGCTACTCACCTGCCACTATTTACTATCAGCCAAAGATCCACGAAAGATGTACCCTAGTAAGACCGGCTTGGTTAGTACATTTTCAAACGTCAGTGATTTAATGCGAAGACTGCTGCATATATCCAAAAGAAATGCTGATCATATGCTATTGCTGTATATCAAGATGCGTCCAGACTCTACCATGATTTAATACTTTTGCATGAGCACTTTGCTCAATGCCCAAAAATATTGCCCATCATTGTGTTTGTACGCGTGCTAAGCAGTGTTACTTTCTCTCCTCTAGCAGTTGCGTAGGTGTCTTGCCCTCCTCATCCTTTAAATCAGAGCGTGCCCCACTGTGCTCTAGTAACTTCATAGCATCAACTTGGCCTTTTGAGGCCGCAAAATGCATAGGCGTCCAATTGTGCCAATCAGAAATAACCTCGTTCACGTCTGCGCCATGCTGCATTAGGAGGCGCATAGTATCAAGACGACCTAATGCTGCGGCGGTATGTAGCGCAGCAGTATGAGCGATGGGGGCACCGTGTTCTAACAGTATCTCGGTCATGTGTGGGTGTTGAGTCATTGCGGCGCGAGACATTAGAGATGAGTTGAAGGTGCCAAGATTTTCAGGCTGCTGAACAGGATGTAATGGATCTGCCCCAAACTTGAGCAGCACCGCGACCACATCGGTTTGTCTTAGCCTCACGGCCTCGTAAAGTACCAGTGCACCGTGTTGGCTGTGAAAGTTGACGATATTCGGGTCTGCAGACGCTAGTGCTTCCCATACCCAAGCGTACTCGTTGGCGATCATCTTGTTCATCGTATCTTTCGCTATGAATTCAGAAGTTTGGATGCCTTGGCGTTTCGAGAAGGCCATCAATGTGGACAACACAGTAGCATGGCGATTCTGAACTGCTAATGTAAAAGCCCGTTCAACGTTTCCAATCCGACGTACCGACACTTTGCGTGCATCATTTGGACCTTCACGTAGACGCTTCTCTTTATAGATAGTAGGTGGGCTTTCAAGCATTATCTTGATCCATTGTGGCTGCGATAGCAAACTTTGTAAGGCCGCGTCGCCAGACGAGCTTGCTTCCATAAGTGGACGGGCGACATCCTCACCTATGAGTACATCACCTACGTCTCTGGTGGAGATGAAAGAGCCCGGCAGGACCAAGTCTGCCACGGTCATATCCGGGGTCAATTCCGTCATAGCTATATCGTGGCGGTGGTGATGGTGGTGGTGATGGTGGTAGTCCACGTGGTAATGCTGATGATAGTGATGAAAATCACGATCTGTGAGAAGTTTTCAAATCTTAAGTAGGGTTGCTCTATTTGTCTCCCGTAGAAAAGTTAGCCACGTGGCGGCTACTCGCCGAGGTTCAAGCGCTAGACTATCACGTGACTATCTAGGTAGACTGGTAGGTATCAGCTGCTCCATCCTTACGGACCTCCGAATGCTGATGTCAACTTGGCCCCTACAAAGGTGAAGGGTATAATCCACAGACATCGCCAGCGGCACTCGAGTAGCCGCTTGCTTCAGTGGGAGGAGACGGGGCACCTAACCCCTGCTGCTAGCTTCGCCCATTACGCCCGGGCGGACTTCCGCACCTGGCGCCGCAAGTATGATTACTCTAGCTATGTTATAGCCTGTTGACTGTGGCACAATACCTCTTGGTCGGGGCACAGTATCCGTTGGTTGCCGCACAGTACCTCCGCGAGGCGACCGGTTCTTGTTCTTGGTACGGAAATTCTCTAAGACGGCTACGAGAAATCCGTTAATCTGATTGCGGCACAGCAGTTCCATAATACTAACGTTTCCTAGTATAGGAACCGATACCTATTGATCTTTTTCCAAGTACCATATATAACAGTATATAAAGGGAAGTTAGATACCTCAACCATTGCCTCTCAGTACACTACTTTCGACCATTCGCTTTCTACCATTCGTTTGTCATCATTCTTTTTTAACTATTTGCTTTCCCCCACTCTTTTATCACTAGTCGCTTTCGACTATTTTCTTTTGGTCATTTTACACATCCAAGTCTACAGCAGAATTATCTTATATTCATTTGGCGCACGCGAATTTAGACAATGACGCCTCCTTCTCGGATCGGCTGGCCGAGCCTAGTAGCAAGCTTTCTGCTTCTTCTTTCGTTGTTCAATTTTGCAGCTGCATCGCCTCTACCGGATGACCACGTCAACAACAACTTGGTCACACGCGCCCGCCCCGTATTCGAAGAAGCACTGCCGAACATCAGCAAGAAAGCGTATGAAAGATATCTCAAGCGGCACTTTCCGCGAACCGATCGTTACCTATTTTACTCTGGTGGGGCAGACAAAAAACAAATCCCAAGATTTCTGAGAGCGAACCCTGGATATTTCTACTATGGCAACATGATCAATGCACCTCAATGGAAAGATCGCAAGAAGCCCGCACCCAATCACCCATGGTACGAAGAATTTAACATAGATGAGGTAGATGACGATGGCGACGCGGCTTCCAAGGCCATGGCAAATGTCGCCACCGGGGCGGTCCTGGTCTTCGGAGCCATAGATTACAAAGATTTTCCAAATTCCTTTTTTTCGTCAAAGGAAATCAAAAGAATTCGCAAAGGAATAAAGGCCGGCAGAATCACCGAGATCCATCACATGGCCAAGGGTGCTAAGAGTCCAGACGCAGTCATGGCCATCGAAGACGAGAAAGGGAATGTCCGTTGGCTACCTGGCTACACCAAAGGCACTAAGAACGCTTCTATCAATTGCGATGGAAGCAGCGCTGACAGCGACCATCCGAGTAGCGAGGACGAGGCAAACAACGACAACGCCACAAAACGTAGTCTTGGATATGGAAGATGTGGTCCGCCAAAAATCAACAGCAAGGGGAAACCTCAAGAGTGCGGCGGTAAACACGGCAACGGAAAGCGCGCTGTAGGCTCCAAGCAGCACGGCGCCGCTTGCCCATTGAAGCAGCCCACATGCACCGCGGCAATGAAGAAGGCTGGCAAGTGCGGTACCACCAAGAAGTGCACTGCGGTGATGAAGAAGGCTGGCAAGTGCGGTACCAAGAAACACGGCAAGAAGCCCGGCAAACACACTACCAAGAAGAGGCCTGCCAGACACGGCAAGAAGACCACCCGGAAACACACTAAGCGACCATCCAGAGCTGGCAGGAAAGCTTCCAGGAAGGGTCGTGGTCGAGGCAGGCATTAAGTACACAGCGAGTTGGACTTGCATTGCAACTAATATTGTGTTCAAGATCAAGAAGATCATGAGAAAGGGGGCAATAAAGAAACCTAAGTAAGACATCCATTGAGCATTCATGTGGTGACATGTCCATCTCTAGAGCAGGATACGGGCCGTCCAATTCAATCGTGTTAGGCCGAGATCGCAATAGTGATATCGTGGAGACACAACCGCATCATCGAGCGATGCGAATGGCGAAACGAACTTCCCAAATCGTTTGAACGTAATCTGATCATGGCCATCGTCAAGTGGAATCAGACCCATCTCAGGACCTTGCGCCGTTCGGAAATCGATCTCATATTGAATGATACATGCATATGTACGCATAAATCCAGCAGCAACTCGCTATATATCTTCATCTTGTTGCGGTCCTATCTTGCTTCTGCTTGGACTTACGGAAATCGATAGATCAGACTCGTACAGTCAGTGCGATTGAGCCGCTATGCACGATTACCTCTGACCTTCCTCGAGGCTATAAGATCTCCCCTATCGCTCGCACATATGAATGTAAACCCGAATCGATACTACTTCTATACCCCGCATACGATAGAAGGCTTAGATAGACCAAGAACCTGGGAACGGACAATAGTCCTTCAGGATCAAAATCCACGTAGGATCTTTCTGTAACTCAATGATGTCCAACGTGCCCATGTGAGACGAAACCAGACCCAAACGGCACCCAAAAAATTGCCATAAGTGCTAGCGTGGTTAAAGTCGGAACGGAAGCGTTCTGCCAGTCTCCTGGATGATGTGTCAGCCAATATACCCAGAAGCTGAACCCTGACAATAACGGGATGAGGTGATAAACGGAAAGATACAGGAAAGATAACGCGTAGTCAGCCTCGATACCCCAAGCAACATCCTCAATATCCTGTGTCGATTCTACAACAAACTCGCTTTTCTTCTTCGGTATACATTTCAACCTGTTACTAAGAGGCGATAGGTGAAAACAATCATGCAACCGTGATCCAAAGATGGACCACACACAGTCTTCGTCGCAAGACTCTAGGCACACGGCGAATAACCTTGGATCTATTAATGGTATCCTTGCCACTGGATGTCTTGGAAAATAATCGTAGTCGTCCGCGAACCCGTCAGGATCTGGGAGACCCTCTCCACAAGAAAAGACGCGATCCACATTAAGTTTCTGGAACTGCTATATTTCAGTTCTTTTATCTTCGTATACCAGTCTAAGGGAACCTACCTTGACAAAATTACAATGTCGAAAACGAAAAGGGGACAAAAATCTCTGAAAAGATGCACGATGTTTCTTGTATCGGGTCTTCAGTTCTGAGAAGAAAGATTGGTCATTCATCTGGCTCGAGACCTCGATTTGTTCGATTTCCAGAGATCGTCGTACTCCCTGTATGCCGAAGATGATCCGCTTGGATGTTATCTGAACTGTTGGAGATGGGACAATCGAGACATGTCCTTGTGCGTGGGGAGTATTCTTGATTCCGTTCTTGTTGAGAGCCACGCTTGGATCCCCCGGGTTGGACAATTTCATGGAAGAGGCCCCAGATGTATCATCGGGCGCTGGCGTATATGCCATAGCTGCCTTTGAAGACGTCCCTCTGGCAACGGCGCTCCTTTGCCTGTTATTTGGTAGCAAGTTTAAGATCAGCCTCATAATGCTACCGAACGTCCGACCCAATGCTTTGTGTGGTTTTGTCATACAGCAGTGACACTTGGATGGATGATCGTCAGTCGTTTTTAGAATCTCATGCAAGGCGTCTGCTTGATCCTGAAGTATCTTTACGTAGAGAACTCTTCCACTCAACTGTTGGAATTAGCAAAGCAGGCAATGATCAACGACCACGACAGACCGCGTACTTTCCACTGAAGATGGTGTTCCTCCACACCCAGACTAGGGATCCGTGGTGCTAAAGGCCACCAGTCCCATTCAAGCCTAGTGTACGTCTCCAGAAATGCTTTAGTCTTATTGACCCAACTAGTGTCGTTCTCCGACAAGATTTTCAACGAATTCCTCGGCGTTGTTTCGACTATTTCACGGAGATAGCCTGGCAGCATCCACATCCTTACATCCAGTAGCAGATTGTGAAACGCTGAACCTCGCTGTAGGAACTTTTCCGCTCGGTTGATATTCAGGAAGCCATCATAATCGGCTTCAGAGTCAGTATCAAGCTCACTATCACTATCACTGCTCTCGGAACGGTAAACGTCGGCAACAGGCTCCTGGTCGGCGATAGGTGGTCTGTTGTAACCTGTATCTTGTACCCCCAACCAATCTTCAAGATAGGTTTTCTCGGCTGGTTGCACCACGAATCGATCTAGCAATCTTGGTTCTTCCTCCTCAATATGCTCCAAATGATCCGCGATTCCCTCAGCTATGCTCTCCCTGTTCCTCCTTGATCGAAGAAATTTGGTTATTTCTTTCTCGCTGTCGTTTACAGCTTCATGAACAAGTCTGCGATAGTACGATTTAAGGATTCTCCTGTAGTTTTCAGTGAACATTCTCCTCTCAAATTTTTCAAGAGCTTTTTCGTGTAACGAACGCAGATCTGCAAGTTGTGCGAAGAATGATGCAAAATACTTGATGGCAAAGAGTTCTTCTTTGGACCTGCTTGTCGAAATTTTCTATCCGATGCTCTCATGATCGGATTCTACAGATCGTAGGTCGTCTAGGTGTGCTTCTACCTCGGACAAGCTTGATACTAGGATGGTTGCCTCTCCCTCAAGATAGACATTCTGTTTGAGATCAGGATTCTCTATAGAACGAGAACCAAAATTATCTCCTTGCCTTTGGGAAGCATAGCCCGAGTCGGTTGGTGCAATTCTCGATTCAGTTTTGGGCTGCACTACTCCTAGAAGAAACTTCGCGATTTGCTCGTGTCCATTCTCTGTAGCGGCCTGTAGTGCAGTGCCATAAAGCCCACCTTGCATATTAGCGTTGGCGTCCTTGCTATGTAGCAGCTTCACTATTGATCCGTGGCCTCCATGTGAAGCTGCCTGCAGTGCATTACCATAGTATCCACCAACCGCGTTGACCTCAGCGTTACTATCAAGCAGCATCTTGACTATCTGCTCATGGCCTCTATATGAAGCTGCCTGCAGTGCGTTGCCGAAGTGTCCACCCTGCGCGTTAACCTCAGCGCCTTGGTGCAGCAACATTTTCGTAATCGTACTCAAGCCTAACAATGCGGTGTAGTAAATCGGCGCAGGGACGTCTTTAACCCTTTTCCCTCGGTTTGATCTGTCGAATGGCTTATCTGGATCATATAATTGAATCCAGGTGAGATAGGAAGGGTTTTCCATTGACAATAGATCCATCGCTAGTCGGCTCATTGCTTCCATCCCGTCTCCCGTCTTCTGAAGATGACTGCTCCAAAATTCTGCTGCGTAATGTGCGAGTGCGGATGCCCTGAGATTTTCTTTTAACAATGGTTGCTGTAATTCGGCCAAGTACTTTAAACAACCTTTTGTTATTGCGCCTTGACATTCGACCTCTTGCATGCTGTACTGCTTAGCCGCTCCATGCTTGATCCTGTCTGAAACGAGGTACTCCAAGACTGAACGGTGTATTAGAGTGACGATCTGTCGCGTAGGCATCGATCGATCCTCCGTTGTAGATGCTGTGACAGTAACTAGACCGGAGAATTCGCCTAGCACGTCTAGCGGATCATCCATAATTTCATCGCGGTCAAACGCCGGGTCGCGGGTCACGTCAATAGCAACGACTTCAGCAACCTCTTCGACGGACAGTGGCCGCGCAGCGAACGTTAGCCAGCGCAAGATGCGCATCGCATACTCAGAGTTTTCTTCGCTTATAGTGGAGAGCATGCGGTCATACGTCTCGTCCAGTGTTTGCGGTAAAGTAGCGAGCGACTCGTACAGCATGGCTCGATTGTGATACTTTCCTAACATGTCAAGCTGACACGCAACCCATCGGAACCCATACATCCCACGGCTTCCGCGCATCAGTGCTGCCTCGATCGCATGACTAATAGCAGCGTCTTTGTTCCATTTTGCCAAATCCTTATCGTCTAGCAACCTTTGCTGAATGTATCGTTGTACGTCCTTGTCTACTATGTCCATCTGGAGACACATAGTGTCCTCTTTCATACTAAAAATCTCTAACGTGCTCTCAATATCCCGCTCTCTCCGGCTGGTCATGAGCAGATGCATATTATCAAGGTGCCACCCGGCCATAGTTCTAAGCATTTTCATTAGTTCTGAGCGCTGTGTACATTCATCGAGAGCATCAAGAACGATATAGACCTGCGTGAACTCCTGTAGCGTTGACCATACTACTTCTAACAGCGCATACAGTGATGGCTGTCGTCGTCCGTTTTTACAGGATGCAAACAATGCGTCAATATCTTTAGGCATTGTGACCGCACGCTGCAGGAGTTGGGTGAGTAAAGAGCGGAGCATCAGCTCTGCATCCCGCTTGTGTTGATCCCTATAATCGAAGTAGAAATAGGCAGTCACCATACTGGCGTCCTCGCCGCAGTGCTGCAACAAATTCTCGATGACTATAGAGCTTAAGACTGTCTTTCCACTTCCTGGGATTCCGTAAATCCAGAGCTGTGATGTTGCACTCGCCTTCCATCTCGCAAACTTTTCGCTCTCTATCAGCCAGAGTCCAGTCCCAGGGTGCTGCTTCTCGTGTGCTCTGTAGTAGTTTGTGGATGGGTCAGGCGCCGAAAACCAGTCGGAGATATTGTCAAACCGTTCTTCTTTTATTCCCTTTTTCAGTCGCTTCAACGCCCTCTCCTTACCTTCGCCATAGATCAGCGGCAGGTGACAGCCGAATATGCCTAGAAGACAATATGCGCCGTCTTCCTCGCGCGTCGTCTGGCGCTTCTCTGCCCAAGAAAGACGCTCAGATACGGTGTACTCAGATAACCGGCTTCCTTGGAGAGCGTCAACGGGAATGTTTGTGATCTCATGAATGACGTGTCCGAGTGACTTCTTATCGCCCAGTCGCATTCCCTCACTTGAGAAGAATTCCACCGATTTTGGAGCCAGAAGCTCCTGGAGCGTCCAGCCTCGGGTAAACCACCTGCTCTGCCTGAAGGCTGACTCGCCATCTCCTTCCAGAGTATCCTGCTCGACGTCTGAAAGGTAGACGTAACATCTCTCTGCGTTCTGGTACCAGCGAAACATGGAGTTGATCGCTTCCGACAGCTCTGTGGTGTCTGACTTGTCGATACAGCAGGTGTCCACCCAGACATAGTTCAGACCATCCTGCTTAGCTTTTTGTGCGCAGAAGAGAAGCTTTTGGTATCCCTTCTTGAGCTTTGCATCAACGTCCTTGATATCGTTGTGGTTCTTAAGATCATTAAAGGTCACCTCCTGCTCGTCCCATGTGTGTGAGAGGATCGCATAAGCGGGGATTTTATCGCCGATCAAGTCATCGGTGCAGCCGAGCCTCCCATCGCTTGTAGTGTATAGCAGTCGCATAGCTTCGTGGGTATGTCTACATGCGCGAGCGATGAAAGGAGATCTCACAGCCTCTAGGAAGGCACAGCGGTTCGGTGATATCGAGTATTCGAACTATCGAGTTCCGTGAGTGCAAGTGGAAGCAAGAAGTGATTGACTGAGTAAGGAGAAACGGCGACAAGCTGTAGTGTAGGAGGGCGGTGCCCAGGGCAGGCTGTCACTCGAACATTGAGAGCGGGGGCTGCAGCCTACTGGTATGCCGTGGCGAGGCTGAGGCAGGGCTGACAGATTACGATCCCGCGAGGTAAGTAGCTAGGGAGGCATCGCTTGCCTATAATCGCGACATATATTATGCAAGTAAGTAATAAGCGTAAACGTAAGATTCGTCTCCGGCTATAACTTCCAAGGCACTTATAAACTCCGTGTATGCAACGCCCTTGCCCTAAAACTTACGACCGTGAACGAGGGTAAGCGCGCATAGACGCTTCTTCCACCACCTGGGGCGTCGATATGTTGTAACGCCAATGACAAGTAACAACACGAGAGCTTCCTGACATGCCCGTGAGTAAGCCCTATGTACTATCACTCAGCTAGATGTGCCCGACATCCGCCATTCTTCCCCACTTGGAGACTTCGAGAGCTGTCCCACTATCATATGCTAGCGCCGCTCGTCGACCACTAGCAACGTCTTATCCAGCAGAAATGTCATTTGGCGTTACATACAACCACAAGCGATCTACAAAAACAAAGTGCCACAGTCCATAACCTTATTCTTCAGTGGCCGCGCCCGGCCTTCTGGTGAGCGATTCACAGGCGGTGTTGTAGCTGTGGGCGAGACCTAGTACACAACATATTTTTCGCTCTAGCCATCCGTTTGTTTTACAAAGCTGCTGGGGCAAGAATGACGACATGATACTGACCGTGTATTGGCATTTGGCGACACTGTGACGTGATCTAGATTCTATCTATGCGTAGATGGAACGGTGGCTGAAGCTAAGATGCCTGCTTTCGGTCCATCGCAACCATTTGAATTAGATGCACGGGAGACTTGGATCGATATAATCCTAGCAATGGATCCAATGCTTGTCACCGAATCGCTTCAATCTCTCATAATGGTAAATCAGATAACCTCTCGATATCATAACAAGTACTGGAATGCTGGACCTTCATCCAATCACTGCTGAAAGATCACACAAACTCTGAATTACACCACGCACCAAAACAATAGACAACTACTCGAGTCATTGAACAGGGCTGTCCTTCTGCTTCATATTGAATCGCAGCTGTTGTCAGTAACCTCACTTGATCCTAGTGAACGCCGCTTAAGCTCAACAAACACCACCGCCAATCAGCCCGCCAAAATTCACACCGAGCAAAAGATTCACCTTGGCGTATCTTATTCATACACCAAAACAAACAATGGAAAGGACTAGGCTTTGGATGAATTAGTATAGCATTTAGCGTAGATACTTAAATATCGCTTTTGAAGATGAGAGTCGAAATAGGTTCCACGCGTATATGTGCTGTTTGGTTCCTATCCAGAACATGCAGCGGGAACTAGGAACCCTAGCGAAGATGGAAAACACACGGCACAACCATGAAACTATCTGTCAGAGTAGCAAAGTCTATGATAATACAAATGCTATCCTACACATCTACCTTAGCCAAACTGCCCATACCTTCAAATTGTCCATCCCAAACACTCACCAAGCTTCTAACACCACATCACACACATCACCACCAAAAACTTATCAAAATAGCTAGGTACTTTTTCGTACCCAACCACGATTACTCGCACCTAGTCATAAGTCGTATAAGCTAGATAGCCTTCACAAGCATCGCTTCGTATTCGCATTCAGTCATCCATCCATGCATCCATCTCCGGCGTCCCCGCGCTTCCCCTTGCTCACCAAAACGTATAAACTTCCAGAGAATAAGAAAAGAAAAAATAAAACCATGTGCAAAGAATGCAAAATAAGCCTCCGCGCAGGAAAAAAAAGTGTTCCTCCCAGACAAACGCCCTCCGCTTAACCCGAGCGCCTAGCTTAAGTGGCAGAAATTTAAATGAGAAAACGGTATCGTGAAAAGGGCATGCGGAATACCGGGGCGCCGTACCGAAAAGCGTTCGTTGTCATGCTGATGGTTCGCATGTAGTCGTGTGGCTGGTTTAGTGGGTACGGTCGCTTCGCTCATAGGATTTGCTTTAGTTGCTCTTTTTGTTGTGCTGTGAGCGACCTTGGGAATTTGATCCTCACGCCGACGACAAAGTCGCCGCGCTCAGTCGGTTTCTTGCTCTTGGGCATGCCGAGGCTGGGGAATCGCTCTACGAATTCGGGACCTGTGGGGCCGCCGCTGCGGACTGGGACTTGCTTTCCGTCGATGGTTTGAACGGTTCGTGACCAGCCTGTTAAGGCTTCTTTGAGGTCGAGCTCGATGATGTGCTTGATGTCGTCGCCTTCGCGGGTGAAGAGCGGATGTGCTTTCTAGAGACATGTTAGCGTGAACCGTCGTGAAGCTTCGGATTGACTTGACTTACCTCTGAGACGATAAAGTGTAGATCCTGTGTGCCGCCCTCGACCTGGTCGCCCACGTCCGAGAATTTGATTTTGCTGCCAGCCTTCAAGCCCTTCTTGATGGGCACTTCCAAAATCCGATCTTGCGTGCTCTGCTTGCCAGTCGCCTGATCGTACGTCTTACGCTTGATCTTCATCTTCTTTGTCGTGCCATTGAACAGCTCCTCGAGCGATACCGGCAAAGGCTTTTCCACGACTGTGACTTCCGGCGCCGGCGCTCTCCTGCCACCCTCAAATCTCGACCCACCAGGTCCCCTCCTCTTTGAGCCGCCACCCATGCCACCGAGTCCTCCCGGCATGCCTCCCATGCCAAATCCGCCAAACCCGTCATCATCATCGCCACCAAACATGCCACCTCCTTGTCCGCGCATGAACTCGGCGAATATGTTTTCGGCGTTCGAGAAATGGAAGCCTCCAGCACCACCACCTCCACCAGTGTTGAAGTGGAACGTCCGGGTACCGCCGGGCATACCGCCCTGGCTTGTGAAGGGGAATCCACCGCCAGCTTCAAACGGGTTGCCACCTTCGAAGCCAGCACCGCCCTCTGGTGGAGGAGCCCCGCCCCGCAGCAGAAATTCGAGGCCATACTGGTCATATGTTTTGCGCTTCTCGGGGTCGGATAGAATTTCGTAGGCCTGTGAGACCTCTGTGAACCCATTAGCTCATGTGTACATGAAAGATAAGAGGGTGTGGTTGTATCTTACCTTTGAACTTCTCGGCAGCAGACGGGTTGTCCTTGTTCTTGTCGGGGTGCCATTTCAGTGCTGCTTTGCGGTATGCTTTCTTAATTTCGTCTTGCGTCGCGGAGGACTGTATGCCTACAAGTACGTGTTAGCAAGCTACCCATGCAGTTTGCTAGCTGCAGCAGAGGAAGGCTGAGGAGCTGCAAAGAACGAAGGAGGGGCTGCGCGCGGGCAGACTTACCTAATGAATCGTAGAGCTTAGTCTCTTTGACCATTGTGATTTACGTGCAGCTAAGGGTCGAGTGATGTGTGTCGTGTTCGTGTCTGAAAGCGTCGTCTAGAGTGGTGCAGAAGATTGCGGTGTGCTTTATTACCTGCATTGAGGATCTCCCCACCGATTGGGCGGTCAGTGCGCTTTTCCGCAAAGACGTCAGAGCTAGCCCGCACCTGGGAGAAGCTTCGAGAAGCTTCAGTCACGAGCACGTACCTCGATTCATACGCGCAAATTGAACAAAACTCTCAACAAATGCTAGTATTGATGGCGTTGAACCTACGAGTTCCACGTCCGAGAATCTACATCAAGCTTCGCTCGGTAATTCCTTCTGTCGTTCTCCAACAACCTGTCAACACCCCTGCTGCCCAACGAACCGGAATGCTCCGAACTCCACCAGGTTACCCATAACGCCAATATCGACACGCTGTCGTATGCTACAAAGCAGTGAAAAGTCGAGGTATCCTGACAAGTTTTACATGTTGTTGCAGAGGCACATTACAGCTCATGCCAAAAGTTTAAGACCCAGCGTGACCCCAGATTAGGTAGTGCCTAGGTTAGCAAACTTTTGCTCTGATTGTAGGCCTACAATCGCCAATTCGGTCTCGCAGTTTTTGTATGCCAAACAGATCGGACTCCAGGATATCCAAACGTTTTAATCGGAATCATCAGAGTCGTCACCACCCTTAGACTTCCTCTTAGCCTTCTCAGCCTTCTTGCGCTCCTTCTCCTCCTTTTTCGCCTTCTTCGCCGCCTTACGCGCGGCCTTGTCCTCGGGAGCCTCATCATCATCACGGCTCTTGCGCTTCTTAGTCTTGGCTACCTCGGCAGTAGCCTCAGCCTCTTCATCGGCATCAAGGCCCGTGGGTGGGACCGGAGGGGCCGCAAGGACGTCCTCTGTGGCCGTGGTCTCGGCCATGGTAACATCGGCAGATTGATTATTCTGCTCGTAATCCTTGTAGCTAGAGGTCCACTGGGCGGGAGTCTTCTCGTTGGTGCGGCCGAATTTCTGTAACTGATTAACCACTGCCTCGATGGAAATATTAACGTTTCAACTTACGTCGAGAGTACCGTTCTCCTTCATCTTCTTCTTCTCAGTCGCAACTGGACCCAAGCCCCATCGTCGCGGGTAAAGGTCACGCTCCATGATGACACGCTTGATACGCGCAACAACACCGTGATCGCAGGACGACATCTCAACAGCGGACATCTGCGCATAAGCAAGCGCGATAGCCTCACCCTTCGTAGTCATAAGGACAACCTCCTCGTGGAGCTCAATGCCCTTCTCTGATTGTTTTGTGAGTAAAACTTAAACAGTTGATAGGATCGACATACCAAATCGAAGTAGACCAGGGATCATGAGTTTGGCACCGTAGCAAATTGCGTTGACTGAGCTGTCCTTCACAACAATGCGCTTGTAGCTGGTCAACAAGGTCTCCAGTGGCGAGATAACGTAGCGCAGATATTCCTCGTCGCGGTTGTTGTCCTGCATCCACTGGGCGTCCATAACGTCGTGCAGCGTAACCATGTCCTTGGACTCGTCCATAGCTCCACTCCTCACACGGCGCAGCTCCTGCATGTGCGCGCCCACACCCAAAAGCAGACCCAAGTGCACACATAGCGTTCGGATGTAAGTTCCAGCCTCGCAGCTCACCCAGAAAACACCAAGCTGCCTCTCGTTATCGAACTCGTACAATTTGCTCTCATGGATGGTTCGGATACGGAGCTGGCGCTTGACGGCGGAGATAAGCGGCGGTCGCTGGAACAGGGCACCGGTGAGTGTCTCCAAAGCGCGAGCAAATTGAGCCTCGCCACCGGGTAGCTTGTCGTGCAGGCGGATAACGCAGACATACTCCTTTCCGGCGCCTTGCTGAGACTTGACCAGGCGGGTGGCGCGATCGATGCAGACGATGAGGCAGCCAGTGACCTTGGGGTCAAGAGTACCGCTGTGACCAGTCTTCTCCACCCTGCCTAATTGTCAGTCCTGACCTATCGTCACGTTGTTGACCAAAATACCTCAATATGCGCTTGATCCAAGCTACGACTTCGTGGCTGGAGGGGTTCGAGGGCTTGTCAAGGTTGATAACACCGGAGCTAACATATTGCTTCAGGTCGCGAGCATGGGGCGAGCATCCTGCAGGGATTGGAGTAAAGTGTGCGGTTCGGACAAGCACTGCGCATGGTTAGCCACGCTGATTGAAGCTAGGCAGAAGCTGCATACAGTCGCTGTAGTTTTTAAGCAGCAGCGGCCAGTCGCTGGTGTCAATGGGAGCAGCAGCGGCTTCTGGCTTGATTGTGTAGTCAGACGCGGAACCAGAGGTAACGAGCGCCATTTTTGTCGTGGGAGAGTCGTCGTTAGCACAATGGTCGGTAGCTCTTGCGTGCAGTCGCGATGGAGAATCGAATATTTTCTTAGCGCGCTAGAACGGGAAGGAACAATTTTGTTGCGGTGCAGGTGCGCCAAGCCACCAATGGCCCACCTCCGGCTCACAATAGCGGGCGAGCCACAGTACAACGCATTTTCGATGAACACACCGGTCTCGCAGCGTGTCGACATGCAAAAACAATGCTGGCGTCACGGACAGAGACTCGACAATACTGAAAACGGCACTCAAATGAATTTGCTTTCTTTTGTTTCTATGGTACATGATATTCCGTTAAGCCGTACATAATCGTCGTTACAATCATTAGCATGGTGCATCCAGCATTGAGCTACACCTTTATTATCATCATATCCTGCCGGCTCCCTCTCTTTGTCCATGCAGCGTCTCTTTCTCATACCACAATGAGACTAGCAGTTGGTTGACACATGGGTGGCACGGCAAGCAAGCTCCGCACCCTCAACGCTATATTCTGGCGTCCGGCCCGCCCGACTACGACATCATCAGTCAACACGCACATACGCCTTCGGTCCGAACTTACCATTGATCGCTGGTCGGCGAGCAGCAAGTGTCGCGAACCTGCTCCAGACATGTCGCATGCGACTTATGGTTGACATTCACGTCCTTCGTCCCGTTGGGATTTGTGTTGAAGATGCAAAGCTAATGGTTGAATCCTGGTCAGCAATGGTTCCTACCAATCTCCATGCATTGTGTGAACTCACCCTCACGCTGTTCAGCTCCCACGTGTACCAGCCACCAGCCCCGATGAAGTCATTGGTGTCTGGGGTTTGCTGTATGAACCACGACCGCATGTTTTCAAGATCTGTCTTGTTGAATGGTGTGATCAGGCCTTGAACACAGGTAGGATTTCCCCACTGGAAGCTTTGTCTCGTGGTAAGGATACCGCCCTCGGACTGAACGGGGGTTCCGCCGGCCAGGTGTGCGGCAGCTAGAAGAGTCGTACAGACGGATGTGAAGTGCATGATGAGGTCTGGATAGTGAATCGAAGAGGTTGGGGTATAATTCCGATCTGGGAATCTCGACAAGAAGGTGTATTATGCGAGGATAGTTGCTGATGAAGCAAGGGTGCGATGGCTCACACCGAAGGGCAGGTCGTCCTATATAGTGTTTCTGGGCGTACGATGCCAATGCTGTGTCCCCAGTTTCTGCGGCTCGATTGTTCCTGCGATGACCTAAAAGTGGTTCTATTAGCCAGGCACGGTGGTCGAAACCGGAGAGGAGCTTCGCAGATGTGCAGTCGCATGACGCTTGTTGGTTCGTAAGATCCATCCCAATGACGTTTTCCTGCCGTTTTGTCGAGTGGTACTGCCGCTGCCTAGTCTGCATTAAATCGGGGCGGTGGTGCGACTAGGATCTAGGTTTGGGACCAAACATTCGCCGCACTGGGACTAAGATCGTCACTTGCAGCGAAACATCGGATAAATAAGTTAATATGTATCAGCGAATGCCAGTCGAGACGTGACGGACATCACAAAGGAATTTCTACAAGTCCTGGATATTGGTCAGTGACACCTGGCCAGGATGATCTGCATAATACTAACGCATGGACATACCCAAGGCACGGGAGCCCTGTCCTACGAGGCATACCAATGGACCGCAAGCGAATCCCATTCGTAACATGAAAGCTTGCTGCTGGATGCCGAACGGACGATGCGAAACACAAGATGCCTGTCACGAAGCTGTCAACTCTCTGTGGGGAACAGTGCCGGAAGCGCACGCGCTATGGCGATCATATGCGTACTGGAGTAATTTATGACTTACCACACCTCAAGTCCTCTTTCCACGGAGCCTGTGCTTAAACACGTACCAGTGACTTCGCCTAACGTCATGTGTAGACCTTCTCTAGTTGCCATCAGAAAAAGGGTTACGCCGGAAACCCTTCATAGATGCTCACTGGATGGCTGTTCGGTTGGACGATCCTAGAATCTGGATTGCCGCGCTTGCAACCGACCCTAGCGAAACTCAGATTAGGATATTAAAGTTGCGTCCGAGCCACATGAATTGTCCTCTAGGTTCGTCTTGAATATTTAACGTCGAAAGATCGTAGTTGTTCACTTGGCGCCGCCGTGCTTTTGGCATGCGAAGCCCACGTAAACGATTTTCTCCGTTACTGGATGCCGTCCAAAGTTTGAACAAGCGTCTACAGCGTGTGTATGGTACGTACAGCCACAGGCTGGGAATTTCTCGACTAATCGGAGACACATATGTGTGTGATGATGTCGGGTGTACGAGAAGGGCTGGGTATGGTGTAGACAATCGATAGTCTAGGTGAAACGGCGGTGTTGTACGATTAATAGGTATTGGTGATGAATGGGCACAATAAACAATATGTGATGGAGGTAGCTTATAAGAGATAAGGAAGGATGGAGATGTCGTGCAGTATTTGTGATGGAGCAACTCTGCCATGGCTCGAAGAGTCTACGACTTACGATTCGGGGCTTTGTCAGACAAGGAGGCGTAATTCCAACCTTTTACTGGAAGAGTAGTTATTGCAAGGAACTATACTGTCGCTAGGGTGTTCCTCCCCGGGGCTTGGGGTATGCGTATAGGCCCAGGAAACACAGCCATTGGCCGCGTCAACTACGGATTACGGCGGCAGGCGGCATGGAACGGTTCCCGCACCACGCGAGGATCGTACGAAGCGAGCGGAAGCGGTCACTACATCCATCGTATAGGTTAGAGGGTCTGGGTTAGGCAACCGTGTGGCAGTGCGAGGAGAGTGAAGCTACGATTCGTGGTGTGGCCGTATGGGACTTGGCCCCTAGTGAAATAAGGTGGACAAGGGTCCGAAAGCCGTGAGCCAGTACATTGGAAGAGACGGAGTACGTCTGTCAGCAGAGTCTAGCACCGAACATTAGCCTTTCGAGTGATGATGAGAGGGCTCGGCTGGTGTCAGACAAAGATGGTGTCCGTTGTGCCGATTTCTGACGCGCTGAACTCTTATCAGCATAACTCGTGATAGTTGCGATCGAAAAAGACATCCAATCTTTTACGCGAACGGACGTACCAACGTCGAGTATAGATGCTTACACAATAAGATAGACGGGATGACGTTAAGGAAGGCATCGAATCCAGACCCACTTTTTTCAGCCCTAGGAGGCCATCTTTCAGCTCGCCCACGCTATAACGGCGTGTATCCACGTTCCTCAATCCCCACGCATCGTAATGGCCCGGTTTCAAAATACATTGATATGAGAAGGATTCGAAGAGCTGGTTCGCTGATTCAATGATCCTTCGAAATTAAAATTCAAACCAATGACATTATGATGCGAACGACCTTGGCTAGGACACGACATTTTCCAACAGGCAAGAGTAACCAACACCAGCAAGGGTATAGACCACATACGCTGAATTCTCAGATACCGTAAGCAATCCCTGAATTCGTAAGCTCAGCGTCGGACCCGGTATTGATCTCCCTCTCATACACCATCACAATAGGCGATGGCTAACCCCGGATATATCCTCAAATGCAAATGTATCTTTCCGTAACCCACCAAGGTAGATGTCATGCGCATACACGTGATACAAAATAATGTATAAATACCCGTGTCGCATCCTTCATGCTATGCATCTATCGAACTTGCACCAGCATCTGACCTCGATTCAACTCACCTTGTTCCTCACCTACTCCGATAGGAGTCACTACATTCGGAATCCACAACGTGGTCTGATCCATTCCCGGGTATAACGATGGCCTTTTCATCTGGTCACAAGATTATACTAGTGATAGCGTTTAAAGGACCGACAGAGTTGGGCTAGGATCAACAACACGCAATTGAGAAACGCCGGGCCTGTCCTGGATAGTGGAAGCTAGAAAAGCTATTTAATGCATACTACACATCCACAACGTCGGAAAGCGGTTCGCAAGACCAAACTACTGATACATGATTCAATTGAATTACCTCCAGAATTTGTAGACTTTGTTATTGCCCCAGGTGCGCAACGGAAAACACACTCGACTGGTGCTCATCTGTCCTTCATATTGCTATCATCCTTATCCGCTTCATCCATTCATTTACTCTCTTGCTCGCTCGCTCACTCTCACCAAAATGTCAAAAATGCTTATCAGAACAGACCGAAGCGTTCACCTTCACCACATCACCACTCACCGTCCTCTCAACAACCAAATCCCAATATATACCTCCCCACCACCCGCCTTCTTCCCTCCTACCACCACTCTCTTACCGTACCATCCAAGTCCGCAACAAGCCCTCCATCCACCAACATCCATCCAACCACAATCTCAACACCCTCATCTTCAAGATGCCTCCCAAGAAGACCCCAACCAAGTCCGCCAGCAGCAGCAGCGACGACGGCAACAAAGCGGTGAGTACACCCCTCCTCCCTCCCCCCCACCATACCTCCAATGCTAACTCTCTACAGTTCAGCTGGACCCCCGAGAACGACCGCAAGGTACCTTCCTTCCTCTCCCATCCCTCTCACGACCTACTAACCACCCACAAAAAAGCTGCTCCTCTTCATGGTCGGCACAACAAGCTTCTCGAAAGACGACAACGAGCGTCTGGCCACGCACGCATTCAAAGGTCTGTTTCTTCCCCACCTTGTCACTGCCACTGACACTGTTCTATTTCGGCTATAACTAACGCACCGCGACGCAGGCACAACCGCAAACGCCATCAGGCAGCGCGCCAGCAAGCTGCGTGCCGAGCACCGCGCGCTCTACGAGGAACACGGATGGCCTGCGCCTGACGGGAAGGCAGCTGGTAAGACTGGTGGTGGCGGCAACGGTGGAAGTGCGACATCCAAGGGAAAGAAGCGAGGTGCGAAGGACATTGGCGACGGCGAGGAGACTGCTAGGCTGGCGAAGAAGGGAAAGGTGCTTGAGGATGAGGGCGAGAGCGAGGGCCCTGAGAATGAGCTTGGCGTGAAGGTGGAGGAGGTTGAGGAGGTTTGAGGGGTGGACAACGCCGTGGAGTGGTACAATCGTGTCTGGGTTTGGATTGTGTTAGGCTGGTGTCAAGCTGCGCGCAGCGGAGAGACGATGGCTTGCGTTGACGGGGATCTAAGTTATGAGTATGTCTTGCTCGGATTTGGTGGAGACGAGCTTTGGACGTATATTTGCGGATGGACATACGAAAGGTAGCCAGCCATCACATCATTGGGGTCTGAACTTCTTTAGCATATGCCTGTGAGCGTAAACGTGGTGCAGTGCGAGGAAAATCTATCACATTGTACTCGTACCCTTAGTATCATGCGTTGCCCCGTGACGGACGATTCAAAGAGGAACAAGCCTCACGTTCCGACTTGATATTGCAAAAGAGAGTTCGCTGTCGATCCTATTTCTAACGCCACGTGCCCACATACCAGTCCTGACCCAGCGCCTTCCAAATGCTTTAGCAATGCTTAGTAGCCATGAGATATGGCATCCCGGAGAATCAAAAGGTCATTCCGTCACATATTCCGTCCCACCTATTTGTTGTCCTTTTTCTTCCGAAGAGTCTGACCCGAACCTTCGAAGTGCTTCGACTCTGCCTTCTCCTCATCACCCTCCTTCCCCTTGACCGGCTTGACCTCGTATCCAAAGAATAGCTTACCAGGCGGTAATCGAAGCGGTTGCGGGCCATTTGTACGTCGCACCGTTGGTGGTGGAGCATTTGTCGAATGACCAGCTACAGGTGTGGAGGCCTGAGGAGTGGGTGCCTTGCTGCCTTTCTTAGAGTTCAGCTTGTGGCCCGACGTCAGGAAGTTTGATGATGTTGCTTTCGCGCCAGCGACTGCGGTTGTCGACGAGGGAGCGATGGCAGCGTAGTTTATAGCCTGCGCCATGGTACCATGTGAATGCAGTGTTCCTCCTTTTCCCGCCATGATGCCCTTTCCGCTACGTGGTGTGCTCGTTCCGCTTGTCCGCTTGGGTTCCTCGTACCCGACTGGTGGTGCGAAGTCGACGGACAGATCGGTTTCAAGAGTGCATATTGCGTTACTAGCATGTGCCGGCTTCGTCTCGAGGACCTCGATGGCATATTGGTTGTCGTTGTAGGCGAAAGTAAAAACATCTCCCTTGGTGAGGCAAGAGAAGTTCCTGAATGCATTCTCTAATACGGCTTTGGGGTCTGAGATCTCGAGGAAGGAAGGGTCTTGAGGTTGTAGCTTGATGAATGTGCCGAGGGGTAGGTCGGTAGATTTGACCTGGATCAGGTCGCCGGGCTCGAGAAGCAATGTTTGCATGAGCTGTAGTTTTTGTCAGTGCATGTATCAGCACGATCGAGCCCTGACGTTCGTACCCAGTATGGCAGGTAGATCTTGCCCTCTTCCGCGATGAACTCTAGAACACCGGCATGGGTTTTCTTTCCGTCTTGTGCACCATTTATAAGCTCGAAGAGCATAGGATACGTGATGTGGAGCCTTGTGAGCTTGTCCAAAGCGCTTGGTGGGAGAAACACCTTGCCGCCGTGGTTCGCCTCTTCGCGGTCTGGACCCGGGAGCATAGCGATGGGGTAGCACCGGAAATACTCATCGAAACGCCGGGGTGCACCGCCGCGGCGGAGCTGCTGATACATGGCCATCGGATCGTCCTCGTCGTAAAAACCGGGGTTGAACTGTCAAAGGTCAGTTGTGGAGTTTATAGATGGTGGGGTTGCTCTCACCATTTTGATTTGCGAATATGGGAATCAGGCAAGTGCAAACTTAATGGCAAGAAAAAGCAGGTGTTTGTTGGGCAAGGCAGCAGTGACCAGGCTTGTGGGGGTGGAAACGTGAGTCGTCAAGGCGTGTGTTGGGAGAAGCAGCCAGAATGACGACGGACAAGGTACCGCTACGGTATGCCACACGTACCATTCGCGCGCGATCTTGGCGCGTCATTCAGCGCTGCAGCCTGGCCCAAGCTCCAAGCTACAAGCTCCAAGCTCCCACTCTTTCTCTCTCTCTTTGCGACCCCGGATTCCACACGCCACCCGTTTTGTTCTAAATTCATAGAACAACACATGCTAACTTATTTCCGCGATACAGATGGCGAGTTCTTCCAATAATTTCTCGGCGGCCCGGCCGAAACGCGCTGGTGACCATTTCACACGCACCCACCACCTAGATGCGGATGCGCCTTCCGCGAAAAAGCCCCGCTTCGACCCGCGAAACCCCTCTACCTTGGCGCCCGACAACGACGATGAAGACGACCCGACATTGGAGGCCGATGTGATCGGCAAGGGCGGCGCCGGCGTGAAGCGCAATGCTGTGAACATCGATGGCTACGACTCGGACAGCTCTACGGAGAACTTTGATACTCGCGCAGAAGCTAGGAAGAAGAGCAATGCGCCTCCCAAGGACGAAGATGATGATGATGACATGTTTGCAGAGGACCAAAAAGACGACGAGCAGGACGAAGACACACGACGAGGAGACAAGAAGAAGAAGCAGTTGCGCTTCCTCGATAGCCATGAGATTGAGGGGCAGGAGGATTCAAGCAAATCCGGAGGACATGTTGCGGTCGACTTTCGCGCAGGGAGCAACAAGCAAACAGACGAGGTGGACAGCAGCAGCGAGAGCGGCGATGACGAAGAACGTGACAGGCTCGATCCCGACATGGACGAGGAAATTGGAGCAGGTGGCAAGAAGCACCACGCACCGAAGCTGGATGCTTTCAACATGAGAGCCGAGCAGGAAGACGGTCGTTTCGACGAGGCTGGCAACTATGTCCGCAAAGCATTTGACCCTGATGCTGCCCAGGATTCATGGCTGGAAGGTATTTCGAAGAAAGACATCAAAAAAGCCAAGGAAGCCCACGACAGGCTCGAGGTTGAGAGGAGAGAGCGTGAGAGGAAAGAAGATACTATCATAACCAGCGATGTGCTCTCTTCTTTGATACAACATCTGGACGTTGGAGAGACGCCCCTGGAAGCGCTCGTCCGGCATGGAAAAGCTGCGCCCAAGAAGAAGAAGACGACGAACAACTGGAGCAAGAAGAAGAAGATGCAAGAAATGGAGGTCGAGGCCGATCCAGCGCAGGAGGCAGCAGCAGCCAAAGCGAAGGAGGCGATCGATGTCATCACTGAATGCGCAAGCCGCTTGACGGATCGTGGCGTCGAAGACATCTACGACCTACCCCGCGAGGTGATTATGCGCCAGTATAAACGCGAGACGGGCGAGGACTGGGTGAACCCGAATCCTACTGTAGTTGCATGGGAGTTCCACTGGGTGAACGCGCCAGAGGACGCCATTCATGGCCCTTACGACACAGCAACCATGCGGGCTTGGGATGAAGGCGGCCAGTTCGCGGCGGGAGCCGAGTTCCGCCGCGTAGGAGAGACAGAGTGGTCTCAGGTGCTCGACTTGGAGGGCTGAGGCGTCTTGAATGGGACGGGGTGTGTAGGATAGGTTGCACGGTGATACTATGCACCGAGCGGCTATCGAATGGACAGGTCAGGCCGTCTAGATTGATGGCTCGTCCGACAGAAGGTCCGATGGCTTACAGGATACCATGCTTTGTTCGGTCGGCGGTGCAGCGTGAGCGGAAAAGGGCGATGCTCACTCGCTCGCTAGGGTCACGTGAACAAAAGTTGATGCGAGGTGTGAAGGATCCTTGCAAGGTAACCCTCCAGTTGGAAGAGGGGACAGCTTCCGCCGGATTGTCACGGGAGGCAAACACGAATAGACCGAATCAAAAAGCAGCCTGAGCTGCCATCTGCCGTGTAACCTTCCCATGGCTCACTGTGACTGCTTCCGTGTGCGCGTGCAGATGTCTGGGAATAAATGATGAATGTGACCTCGTGGGCGATCGGAGCAATGAGGGCGCGCAGGACGGGTCTGCCGGCGTCTTCAGGTGCAAGCCAGCGCCCATGTCTGGTTGCAGCATGGCAGACGGCGGGCCGAGGGGGATATTCACTGGTGGCAAAAGTGCTAGCTTGGTTGGAATGCCTGCTGATCGTGATCGCTGCAGGCCATGTGCGTGCCAGCCCCGCGCGCCCAAGATGCAGCAGCAGCAGAGGAGAGCAGCAGAGGAGAGGCCTCCGCGACGACGAGCAGCAGACTGGGAAGACAGACGACAGGCCGTGGCTAACAGCAGACTACAAGTGCACTAACAGGACCCCGAGCGCAACGGCCCGCCTGAAAGCGCGGGTGCACTCATGGCCGACTCCCAGGATCTAGAGAGCGGGAAGCAATCCGCGAGCCAGCAGAACGGTGGTTCACCGTGGCTCCGGGGGCGCGTCCCAACGAGTGAGGCTGTCTCGGCTGGGAGGATTTGCAGGCAGGACTATTGAGGACAGACGCGTACCATGGCACGGCAGAGGCTTTTATTGATAGGGGCAGGCCAGAGACATGAGGGCGTGCCGTCCAATAAAGGCATGCTTGGGTCTCAACTCGTGGATCTGACCTGGGCCGCACTCGCACCCCCCCGCCAGCAGCCCTCTTCTTCCATGCACACGACACGACACGGCACTCGTTCTCCTCTCTGCTCTCGCTCCCTGCTGCGCGCCCCGATCGCCTCGCCCCGACCTGCCTCGCGCCTGAGACCCTGACTCTGTGCTGATTGCGGCCCACCGCTGCAGCTGCTCATCTCGTGCAAAGGGGAAAAGGAGAAGCCCAGCCGTGTCATTTCCCCCCTTCTTCAATACAGGCCGCCGCGCCGCCGTCCCCTATTCCTCGTCGCAGCTAGAGCCTGCGCTGAGCCAGTCGACGGCCGCCGCCAGACCCTCTGGCCCGCCGCCTTGGCACGAGTACCTGCCCTAGTTAATTTTCCATCCATCTCGACTTCCCCAGCTCCCAGCTCCCACCTCACCTGCACACAACACCAACATGTACTCCGCCTACGACCCGCCGTCGTCGCGGTCGCCCGGCTCGCACCGCCACCAGCCGCAGACGTTGCACCGCCAGCCCTCGCGCCAGTTCGACGCATACGGCCAGCTGCCCCCAGGCGGTCTGTACACGGCAGAGGATCATGCCCGCGGCTACGAGCAGCCACGCAGCTTTGACCGCCTGAATGCCACCGTCCACTCCCCCTACAACTACGACATGGGCGCCCAGGCCTGGAATGCAAATGCCTTTGGTCAGAACACCATCGGCTCGCTCGGCGGCGCTGCCTCGTCTCGCATCAAGCAGCAGGGCCGCGGCGGCGGGCGCAGTGCTCTCCCGGCTGTAAGTCATCCTGCGCCGACCGGCCCACGATCCATTTGCTGACGCCTGCCAGGGATGGCTCGACCAGCCCCAGAGTCTTCCGACCTTCGCCCTGGGCGGTCTGGGCAACGGCCACCCAAACTCGTTGCTCAACCCTGCCATGCAGCAGACCCAGTTCACGCAGGACGTAGACGAGGAGCTCATCCCAACTGCCATAGTCATCAAAAACATCCCCTTTGCCGTCAAGAAGGAACAGCTCGTCTCCCTGATGACCGAGCTTCGGCTTCCCTTGCCGTATGCCTTCAACTACCACTTCGACAATGGCGTTTTCAGAGGTCTTGCCTTTGCCAACTTCACGACTGCAGAAGAGACGGCCCAGGTCATCGAAGCCATGAACCACTTCGAGCTCCATGGCAGGAAGCTCCGCGTTGAGTACAAGAAAATGTTGCCGCTGGCGGAACGAGAGCGGATTGAGCGCGAGAAGCGCGAGCGCAGGGGCCAACTAGAAGAGCAGCACCGTCCCATGGCCGGATCTCTACAGACACAGCAGTCATACAGCTCCCTGGCTTCCCACATCCCGGCCACCTCTCCCTCCCCCGTGTCAGGTCTTCGACAGCAAAAGCCTGGTATGTGGCGCGCAGGCGACCTCGGAGGACCTTCCCCGACTAATCCTTCGGCAGAAGTGGACCTGAACGACCCCCAGGTGCTGCAATTCTACTCACAGTTGCTTCTCTTCAAAGAATCCCCTGAGAGGGATAGCATGACCTTCCCATCTACTTTGTCACCGCCCCAGCGACGCATCGTCCATACCCTGGCACATCAGCTTGGCCTTGCTCACATTTCCAAGGGCGACAGCTCGCAGCGCCAGCTGCACATCTTCAAGGTTCATGACAGCCAAGGCTTGAGCCCACCCATGCCGCAGATGCCTGCCAATCATGCCACGGAGCAACCACGCCGCGGCCTCAACCGTGCCGCAACCACGGACTTCAGCGATGTTCGTGCTTCGGAAGGCTTCTACAACGCCTTCGGAAGGCAAGCTTCCGGTCTGCTCGGGTTCCCTGACTCACCTGGCGGGCTGTCCGCTGCACCGAACCTACGAGCTGCCAAGTCATATGCTGACCTCCGGTCGTACACTCCATCACCGGCGCCGTCCACGGCGAGCCATCCTATCGGCCGTCTTGGGGGCCCTACGCTGGAAGGCTTATCTTTCACCGGCTCTTCCACGAATCCGAACGGCACCCCGACGACAGCCTCCATGTCGCAGCGGGATGATGGTCTGCTCGAGCGAGAGCTTGGTCGCATGCAGATTGGCTCGGGTTTTGGCCAGGGCGGTAGCCCTCGTTCGCTTCGGCAGATGACATCTTGGGATAACCCGGGTCCTATTGGAGGCCACCGCACCTTTGCTGGTGGCAACAACTATGACGACCGCCCTTCGAGGCAGCCCCGTGGCCCCGTGCCCGAGCGTGGCAGCGGGTTTACCCGGCCGAGACAGAATGGCCACCAAGGCCGTGGCAGCGACGAACTCTCCTCGCAGTCTAACGTGGAGATTCTTGTTGGCCAGTGAGAAGTTTGACGACGATAATATGTTTTAAGAGCACTGCGCATGCTCGCTTTGCGTCACATGTGGGTGGATATTTGAACGAGAGATGATGACGTTTACGGCCTTGTACACCTGGCCTTCGCTCGAGACAGACTTTACTCTCACGACGTATACGAAGAATGACGCTACGACAGTAGAGACTACATTTGACGGAGCTCGGGCTCCTGATCTCGCATTTCTAACTTGGGTACACCGAAAAAAGCATTTTCATGGATATACTGGATCTCCACTGTTGTTTCTGCTTCTCTGCTTTCCTTCATCACTGACTGTATTAATCGTTTCCCAACCTTTTGCATGGGTCTTGCGTGTTTGGCTATGTTTTATAATCGCTTGTTGGGTATCCCTGCTGGCACAGGAGCCTTTTGGGTGCTGTACTCGCATACGAAGGGTTTCTGCTGTGCATGGCACAGTCTTTGCCGACGATGGATAAGCTGCTCTAGAGGCGCACACACTACCTCAGAATTCAACCTCACTCTATCATCGGACCCAACAAGCGATTGCTTTTTTCTTTCTCCTGATCCGCTTTTTACTTCTCGCACCGAACACACGCTACGATGACGACCTGCTATGGACACGATGCGCAACGACGAGATACCTTTGCCACACATGCACGTCTACACACGACAGCGCCACACTCGTTTTCAAACGGCCGATGCATTGCACGCACCACCAACGAAGAATGAACGAAGCGACAAAAAGAACACATATCGCGCTGCAACCAAACCAAATCATACGATTCACGACTGACTGACTGACTGACTCCTGGAAAACAAACGACAGCATCGTTTTGTCTTTGTCTTTGTCCTTGTCCTTGTCCCGTCTATATCCCCTGTTTCCACCACGTCGCGATGCGATCTATCTTGCGTTCTGCGTTGCGTTGCGTACTGCGCATAGCCTCATCGAATCGTTACTTGCGTCTGCTCTACCCTGCTCTAGCTACGCACTCGTATGCAGACCTCCCCACTGTGTTGCGTTGCGTTGCGTTACGTTGCGTCGTGTTGTTCGCCCCCCTTTTCCCTTCACTTGCTTTCTGCATGCGCGGGCCCTGCGCTCGCTCGCTTCCGTATACGACTTTCGGACGACGACGCTTTAATGAGTGGTGGAGATGTTTGCTGAGTTTTGAGTTTTGTTGGCTGATTGGTGTTGTTTTTGCTTTTTCTCCTTTTGCTTTTTTTCCTTGCGTTTTTGGGCGGTGGTGGGGGTTGGGCTGGGCTGGTCTGGGGAGTTGGATGCGGGGTGTGGATGGGTTAAATCGTGATGGGGAGACGGATGGACAGATGAGTTGTAGTGATGGTGTCGTGTCGTGTCGTGTCGTATCGTCTGTATTGTAATGGATGTTGTGCGTACTGTGCGTGCTGTGCTGTGCCGTGCTGTGCTGCTCTGCTTAATATGGTGTCGTGCTAATTTGTCTTGCCTTGTTTTGCTCCGTCTTTCCTCCACGTCAAGTTCTCTCCTAGTCGTATAATTTGTAATTGCCTGCGTGTGTTCCGCGTCGTCTTGTGATGCGATGTGATGTGATCTGATGCGATGTCTATCTGCTGCATACCTACCAGACTTTATACGTGTATGTATTCATCTATATCACCTCGTTGATTCTATCCATATGCTTCGACGAGATAGATACTCTCTCAGCCCATGTCGCCAGCGGAAGTGCCGGCAGAAGCGGTACCTCCCAGGCTAGGCTGGACTAATCTACATGAAATGAACGTCCCTACTGTGCTGTGCTGTGCTGTGCTGTGCTATACTTGCTCGTCGCGATACTTACCTCCCTATCAATATAATCCTCACTCTAACCCAGACTTGAACTTGAGCCTAAGCCTGAGCCTGAGCCTGAGCTTCACTCTTCCCTTATTCCTCTTGCGTGGAAAAGCGAGGGGCTTGTTTTACATGGAATGTGGAGTGTGTATGGATGGATGATGGAGTATAAATTCTGCATTCTGCTGTGTCGTATAGCCTAGGTAGTGCAGTTAATCCAGACGGTATTCGCGCCTGATGTGTGGAGGTAGGATGGGACGAATGAGGGGTGAAGGAGCATGCGAGGCAAGGCAAGGTATCGTGAGATGCGGGGACAGAAGCACATGTTTTGTCTGGCCCGGGTTTGGAATCATATTACGCGTTATGTGGAGTGTAGGCAGCTGCCGTGGGGTAGCAGTTGTTGTGTGAGAGGCATAATAGGATAGGAATGGAAACGGCCGTGTACTCGTTGTAGGAAGGGGTTGTAGTCAGATTAGGGAGAGGGGCAAGGCAATTGGGAATGCGGTGTGCCTGAGCGCTGATTTGGAGCATGGCACGCAAGTGCAGTGCAGCTGGAGCACGTCCGTCAACGTCATTCAGAAGCCGAGCTCTTCTCCAACCGCGGATGTTTGCTGTTACTACATGATGGTGGAACCCGACTGACTGACTGAAGCCCAAACCCAACACCTTCCCTCACACGCCATACAGAATAACAAAGGTAACGCAACAGAAACCTATCCCAGTACTCTCCAGACCCATCGCACAAAGGAGCAGCTAGGCGTGTCGTGCCCTCGCCGCGTAAAGAATTCGCCAGACATAAGACAACCAGCGGAAGAGACGGATTCAACCCCCTAGACATTGTCGCTAATACCAGTCCTTGGGCAAGCGTTCCTGATGGACGGTTTCCTTGACCCATTGAACGCCGTCGTCCCGGTCGAGATAGCCGCTATAAGGGCATAGCTTGCTTGCATACCTGTATTCGCAACGGACTTTCGTACGAATCGCATCCAGGCAACATGGTTCGGTTCTTCAGGGCTCCTACGCTTCAAGAGGCTTTCCGCCCTTCTTTTTCTGCTCAACCTTAAGTAGCAGGGCGCGGTTGATGTGTGGCAGTACACCTCCAAAGGCGATAGTAGCGCGGATGAGCGTGTCGAGCTCCTCGTCACCACGGATGGCGAGCTGCAAGTGGCGTGGCGTGATACGCTTGACCTTAAGATCCTTGGCGGCGTTGCCCGCCAGTTCGAGGACTTCGGCAGTCAGGTATTCGAGAACGGCGGTTAGGTAGATCGAGGCTTTGGCGCCGATGCGCGTCTTCTGGCGGGTGATGGTTCGGAGGTGGCGCTTTATGCGACCGCAGGGAAACTGGATGGCGGTATGAGCGGGAGCTACTATATGACGCGGCGCATCGCGACAGGGAAGCCGTTGTCGCGCGAAGAGGGGTCATGGGCGCGCATCCGATACTTACCTGCAGGCCAGCCTTCGCTGAGTGCGACTTGGTCGTCTTGACGTGCGAATCGCCCTTTCCTCCCGTCTTGCCACCGGTTTTGCCCTAGAAGCGCATCAGCTTCGGTGCACTCTTCGCGCGGAGGGGACCAGCCATGTCAGGCGCGTACCTTCCCTCCTGGCATCTTTGCAAGATATTTCGCGAAGAATTACTGTTTGGATGGTATGAATAGGGGTGCGCGACCGTGTTTCCCGGCTTTGGAGTCGCGTTCGATGGTGTTGGTGTGGGTGTGGGTGGGGTGGCTGGGTGGAGAGAGAGCTCTTCTTTGGAATGGATGTTGTTATGAAAGTCGCGTTAATCGAATTAGGGAAGGCGCAGCTTGGCGGGAGGTGCCACCGGATGCGCTCTGGATAGGCACCAGGCGTGCTACTGGGGGTACGGGAATAATGGCCTAACCGGGAAGTCTAGCGCTTATGACTTGCTGTGGAGAAGGTGTAGGCAGTTGTTGGGAAGCTCAGATGGAAAGACGGTGGGACGGGTGGATCGAGGTCCTGGACCGCCCAAGACCTGGCGCTACACTTGAATAGTCAGCAAACCCAGACGTAAGGCCTTGAGAGATACTACCAGGTTCCTACCCTGTATGATAAATCCTAGGGTGCCGTACTGTAAAATGCATCTGGAGGGTATCCTGTGCACTGTTCCGTATTGGCTAGCCACGACGCAACAAGCGTGAACCAAATGATTTCTTTTGTTTTTGAAGAGAGAATGAAGTGAATCAAAACTGAAGGAACAGCAGGTATAGAGTATGTTGGATCAGATGTAAGTGGGAGTGGAGAGCATGGATATGACCCACTAGTAAAGAGCTGACAAGTAAAAGGGAAATTAGGCCGGTGCCATGCTTACTTGGTCCTGGTCTGGCCTTTACTTGTGATATTTTTTTCTTGAGTGTCGAAAACGTTGCACTTGGAAGTGTCTTTGTCGTGGTGTTTAGGGTCCCAAGGCAAGGTTCCCAGATCCTGACCAGGTGTTGTGCAACCTGGGCGAGCATACGTGGAGTATGTTAGTCGAGGACTTACGCAGTTAGCTCATAAACTCAACAAGCTGAGGAAGGCTATGGACGTATGTGTGTCCTGGAGTAACACACGGTTAGCGGAAAGTACTCTGGATAGGTCATCGTTGCCGACGATAAGAGAATTTGGTCTCTCGCAAAGTTCTAGGTCAGCTTCCATACGTGAGACCAATCTAGTACCTGTAATAGATGGTGCTGGTGTTTAGCTCTGACGTTAGCTAGTACAGTTATTTGTGTGGACTCGACCAGTATGCGGCTATCCGCCTGAGTGGCAGATGATGGATGTCCAAGGCTTAGCCATACTGAGTCTTCTCCGGCGGTAAAACAGCCGTCCGCAGTTCATTGATGATATTGACAAATATAGCACGGCAGCTGGAACACAGTATGAATGTCTCGCGGGTAGCACAAAGACGGCCATGAGGTTCGTCTTGCATGGACGGAATCGAGCCGAAAGCGAGCTAAGCCCGAACAGGCAAGGAGAACACAGAGTCCCTTGGCAATTGGGGCACCACCACGACGCCCAGCTCTCCCTTTCCGAGCAGCAAGCCGCCTGTAGCTCGTCTGCATTCACAGATTACTGCACGCCATCTTGTGTCCCCCTCTCGACGTCCCGCCCCATTTCTCCGCGTCGTGGCTGCCCCCGGACGCCCGAGCGCCCGCCCGATCCGAGCTTCTCGTTCCGGACAGCTATTCATCGCTTGGGGGGACACCTCTCCGCCGCATGTTGACAACTGCGGCACCGCTTGACGCAACACACAATCCTAGAGGAGCGACGTGATGGCATGGCAGTCGCCCTCGGCCATGAACGCGGGCAGCGCTGCCGGTGGAGTTGATGGCAGTGCGCCGATAGGGACAGAGTACACGCTGCAGGGTAAGGGATGATACATTCAATGGCTGCAAGCCACGTACGCTGACCGATGCTGGCAGGAGTTATGCGCTTTCTGCAGCTGGAATGGCACAGTCACGAACGTGCGCGCAATGCCTGGGACATCGAACGCGCCGAAATGAAGGCCAAAATCGCAAAGCAGGAGGGCGAGGTCCGGAGCGCTAAGAAGCTGAACGACCAGCTGAATAGGCACGTACAGATGCTCGAGCAAGCATTGAAGAACGAGCGGGCGAAGAGCAAGGCCGGCGGCGCGGGGGCGAATGCCCAGTTGGCTGCGGACGAAAAGAAAGACAAGGCCAAAGCAGATGCTAAGAGTGGTATGGGACCTGTAAAGCGTGCGCAAATACTCCTCGTTGTGCGGCTTCCCCTCTCTTCGCCAAGCTGACTTATGTGCTATTCTAGCTCAGAACAAGCCCCACAACTCGTTCCTCGACGTCGATCCGGAATCCTCAGAACACGCTGAAGCCGAGCGAGACAGTCTACGCGAAAAGTCGAAGCTATATCTCACAAAATGCGTAGAAGAGATCACCTATTTGCTGACGCCGCCCGCTCAACCTGCCCCTCAGCCAGGACATCACGGACTGGACAATGGCTCCGGCTTCCTCAATCACGGCCAGCCTTCGATGGAGGACCTGTATCTTCAGCAGCATCAGCGGAAAATGCAGCCACAGTTGCCTACGATGCCAAATACATCTATACCAAATCACCAACCACCCAATATTCCTACATCTGCAGAGATTCACTCCTTCGCAACTCAACCACCACAATTCCATCCTCAGGCTCCACCAATGACCCGTGAACCCTCAAACCAGATACCACTTATCTCTTCTCATTCGGGTCCATCAGCCGAGTTCCTCGCGCAGCAACAGCAACAACAGCAACCGCCACAGAGCTTTGTCTCGGCGCCCGAGGAACAGGTGGAAAAGGTCACACATACCTTTGACAACCAGGGCCGGCCAATACCCAACCGGGAGGAGGGATCTTTGGGCACTGCTCAGGTGTCAGTGGAGGATCCTGGAAGCTGGAACTTCGAAGAAGAGCCAGTCGCCGAAATATCCCAAGAGGTCCCTCTCCCACGAAGGCTGGACACTGAATCCTTCCCGAGCGCCAACAGCATCCCCGCAAAGTCTCCTCCGCGTCATGGAAAACGCAAAACTAGCTTAGAGCTACATCGAAGGCGGGCGAGCCAAGGAGAAACTCGTGAAGCGTCCAGCCAAGGTGCACGATCTGACCCTCAAAACTTCAAGGTACGATTCGCTCTTCGCGGCCACCTTGACGTTGTGAGGTCAGTCATTTTCACTGGAGGTGGTAGTCCCACCGAACCAGAGATATGCACCGCTGGCGACGATGGCATGATCAAGAGATGGATCATTCCAGCAAGCTACGCCAACCAACATAGCATGAACAATGATCTAGACATCTCTCCTTACTGGTCACACCGTGGCCACGACGGAATCGTAACATCTCTGGCGGCCTGTCCTTCGTCAGCCTCATTTGCAACAGGTGGCAGGGTGTCTGGCGATGGGTGGATATTCTCTGGTGGGCAAGATGCTACCATCCGTGTCTGGGAGAGAGGTCGCGTAGACCCCAAAGCTACACTCGATGGACATACAGATGCTGTTTGGACTGTGTGCGTACTACCAGCAACCTGTCATTCGGTATTTGGCGCGGACTGCAGCAACTACGGCGGTCCTGACCGCGTATTGCTTGCATCAGGCTCAGCAGACGGTACGATCAAAATCTGGGCTGTGAGTGCTCCTCCACAGCTCGTCTCGCCTCAAACAGGCTCGCGTCGTGGCGTTGGTGGAAGTCGAAGACATTCCGTGACATCAGGGTCGAATTACCCCTCGTCTCCGCAACCAAGCATAGCGACGTCGACACCGTTCCACTACATGCTTGTACACACCATTGAGCGAACTACGCATCCCTCGCCCACTTGCATTAGCCCCCTTTCTCTAAACGGAGAAAACTTTGTGGTTTCGTTCACAGATGCTTCGATTCTCGTGTACGATACGCGAACAGGCGAGGAGCTCATTGGCATGGCTAGTGCTGAAACGTATGATGGCACACCGGCAACAGGTATCACATCCGTGGTCACTACTTCGCAGAGCATAGAAGGCACGTCGTCACAAGACTCTGGACGTGGGTCCGATGAAGAGGGCATTGTTCATGGCCCAACTGGGTCAGGCAATACCGGTGGTGTGGAAGGCGTCATCATTAGTGGGCATGAAGACCAGTTCATCAGATTTTATGACGCCAACTCTGGTAAGTCCTTCTCATCGACTATATTAAACCAAAACATGCTGATCTTTTAGGTCAATGCACGTACAACATGCTCGCCCATCCCTCCGCCATCTCTTCCCTCGCCATCAGCAAAGACGGTCGTGAAGCCGTCTCTGCCGGCCACGATGCATCCATCCGCTTCTGGTCCCTCGACAAGCGTATCTGCACTCAAGAGATCACCGCTCACCGCATCATGCGCGGCGAGGGAGTCTGCAGTGTAGTTTGGAGTCAGGACGGCCGCCTGGTCGTCTCGGCGGGCGGCGACGGCGTTGTGAAGGTCTTCGCTCGATGACTTTGATTCCGAGCCACGATGCATTTACGCTCATAGCATTTTTAGCCAAAATACCCCGATTAGCGCACGAGCATATGGAACGACATGGGATTACTTTGGGATGAACGGCGGGGTAGGGGTGGGGCTTAGGTAATAGGTGGCTTTATCCTTCTTGTAACAAAGAATTTCAGGGGATGGACGCGGTGCGGTGCGGTTTGTGAGGTTGGATGGAAGCATACGATCGAACACATAACGCATGGTACTTGAGCATCGTTCTCTTCTTGAGGAGGTCGCGGAGAGCTGCGCTTCTTGAGCGGTTGAGAGGTCCTTGGGCCTGTTCTGTAGCTGTACTATATATTTGTGAGAGTGTGGAGAAGGTGGGGAGACGTTGGTGGAGGGGGAATATAAGAGTTGAGGACTGCGTGTGATATGATTATGCACTTGTGCATGTGAGATCACTGGATGCTGATGCGGGTATGAGTAGTGTGTATACTACTATATCATAACCTGTATTAACATCAGACAGGCGATGTAGTTGTAAGAAGCTCGAAGTTTGAAGTGAGACCATACATTCTGAGTTTAACAGTATGTCTTTATGACAAATCTGAATGTTTGTGGGGATCCTTCAGTTCACAATTTGTGTACATATGTTGATAAATTAGCCTAGGAAGAATGTTCGTCATGGAGGTTGACTACTACGCTATGCTTCACTAAGCTAAGAGACTTACATGTGGTAGGGAGTTTTAGCATTCAGATACTACTTGCTTGTGCACCTTTGCATGCGCAGCCTTCGCAAGACTCGAATGTTGTACACTTTCAGATTGATCTAAGTAGTGTTTTCTTTGCTTCCTTCCACGGGAGTCGCTGGTCGAAATGGAGCTAAAATATTCTCCGCACGGGATAACGCTAGAGTGCTATGCAGCTTACGCATCACTATCTTCTTTAAGCGCTTAGTCGAAGATACATCAAGGCCAAGCCCAAGAAGATCCAAGCATCGCAAAGCTCCGTGACATCTCTAAGCTTGGCAACAAGTTCGTCCATGACAATATCAGCGCCGATCGTTCCGGGAACCAGGTGACCCACCGGTAGATCCGCACTTCGAACTTACATCATCATGGACACCAATAGCGACCCAAAATGGCATGCAGGGTGCATTGCGATGCCTGTTGTACCGCTGGGACGCTGTCCCGACATATCCGCAGAGTCGATTTTCAGGGCTGCTTCTGAGCACTGCTGTACGCTTGTCGTCATAGTATGAACGAGAGGTTCACTAGTATTACAATGGCATCATAGAGATCACCATGGACAACAAAGATAAATATTGGAGTTTTCCCAAGAATGACCTAGGTGCTCTTCGCACCGCGCTTCTTCTCGATACTACCTGCAACTCTAAAAACACAGTAATAATCACTACGTAATACGCAAACATCATGTCCGTCCACGCAGGAGACATCCACAGCGAAAAGCGCTCAAAAGTCATCGAGCAAACCCCAGGAGTCCAGATCTTCCTCCAGCCGATTGCTCCGCCCGCAGCTCTCGGGCTCGCGGGATTCGCCGGCTCGACTTGGATCACGTCGAGTTATATCGCGAATTGGTGGGGCCATTCTGAGTCGCCGACTATCTTCTTTCCTTTCGTAAGTAGCGACGTCCACGATTAAACTTTCGGGGATGTTTCTCACGCTTGCAGATTGGCATGTTTGGCGGCGTGGCCCAGTTCATTGCGGGGATATACGGTTTCAAAGCGAGAGATACGCTCGTGACTGTCATTAATACTATATGGGGATCGTTCTGGATATCGATAGGCATTCTGTATGCTTTTGTGGTACGTAACTTGTCGAAGGAAGTCTCTATACTTATAGCTGATATGCTTGGAATGCAGGCCGCAGGAGCTATCGAACCGCACGACATCCACACTCACTTCCCCGAACTGGCATCCTGGTTCGTCATCCTCGCAATATTCACATGGTCTTGCGCGCTAGCAGCTACAGCTCGAGACATTGTCCTCTGCTGCTGTCTTTTCTCTTTAGCGATCGGTAGCACCATTGCCTGCTGTCTATTTGCCTACAATGGCGGAACGTCAACAACTTCTGGCTCGGGCGATGGTACCGAAGGAGGTGTCACCAATGGTATCAAAGCTGCGAGTTACTTCTGGATGCTCTCTGCGTTGTTTGCGTGGTGGCGAGTTACGGTGTATTTGGTTGAAGAGGCATTTGGCTCGAACCATGTTATCACCAAGTTCTTCCCTATTGGTAGAACCCCGATGGAGAGAAGAGCGCCGTTTGTTATTCCTGGGTTGGGTGAGCCTGGTGTTAAGAGGGGTGTTCCGAAGCCTCTGCCTGTGGATGTTTGAGCGGTCGACGAGTCGTTCGTTGATGACGATACCTTTTTTTTTTCGGATATAGTAGGAGGCTGTGCACTAATTCTCTGTGTAGCGATAACATGTATGAGGTTTTACGTAGTATTGCGAACGCTGTCCCGTTTACTAGCACAACAAGCCACTAAATCTATATTCTATCGAGACAGCCTTGAAGGAGAGCAAATTTCTAGGTAGAAGGTCGCGAAAGTGAATTGTCCGTTGCGCCCATCCGACCTTTTGCTTCCTTCACTGTTGTGTCAACCTCTCATTAATAACATGAGTCGTTTGAAACAAAATCCATCTAATTTCATCCATCCGTCCAGCCTTTTTTAAGAAGTCCGGTATGTCATGTAACTTACAGTCAAGTACACGATGACGGAATCCTTCCGATTTTTGCTTAATCAATGTCCTTGATGTGATCTTAATGATCGAATTGAAAAATAGAAGGGCTAACACACAGGTACTATAATTCGTTGTACACTGACCCAAACATTTGACGCTAGGATCCTGTGGAATTGTGTAATGTTCTCAAAAACATCTAATCTATCAGATACGATGAGGTTCTCGCATTGCTCCATGCGATCCAGAATTATTTCTGAATCTATTCGGGCAAATAAATTTGAGCTCAAGTCCTGGATCCAAGTAACGTTCCCAATATCCTCAATTTTAATCTTGTCGGATTGGTAAAGCCTACTACCAGAACAGAATATGATGGCTTCCTCTGAAATGTACACATATTGCGGTGGAATGGTCGATATTTTATTGTATAGTACGAGGCCGGACATCTGCGTTGAAACGGTGCCTAAAAACTTTCCACTATTTAAGCGTTGGATTAAGTTCTTAGTAGAGAGTCTAGAAGATACGATAACTGTATTAATAAGGATGACGAGGGCTCTAGTATTAACTAGTAGGCTTCTAATAACTATGTTAGGACTGATTAACTGCTAGTAACTACGTAGGTGTTTAAGAAACTGTTACCAACTATACTGCACAGAATATTATTAAGTAACACTAGTAGTAATAGTAGGAACTGTTTGTGTAGGTAAGGCCGAATGACCTCCCATAGACACTTTTAGGAAGACAGCAAGCGATTGATCAGAACGTGAGCTATTACCTAAACTCATGCGCATATTGACGGACGAGTTCGGACTCCATAGGATGCCGTGTTGCAAAGTAATGTTACTTGAAAATTTTCGTGGTTTTGCACGGTGAGATATTCTGTATGGCTGCCTATGTGTGAGTGTCACACATCTTGCTGAGGCTTAGCCTTGCTCCGCCACATCTGGTAGCTCACGCCTTCAGCTCATAAACCCGCAAGCTTCTGCCTCGCGCCGTTTAGCTCTTAACATAGGTCAGGAACTAACATCTTTGGTGAATTAGTTTACGCCTAGCTTTGCTATTGACTCAGAGAATTCGATACATGTCGATCTCTTACTGCTCCCTTCATTCTACGTAGTTCTACGGGCTAGGTAAGTTGACGTTAACTCCCTTAGTCTTAACGCCTTGGCTCACAATCAAGCACTTTGGCGTGCAACACAGATGGATACCTTTAGCTACGAACCGATCGATCTCGAGCGCCCCGCATTTCGACTCTTATACCTCTTTAAGGGCGGAGAGCCAGACATTGTTGAGTGCACGCTGTATCAAGCCTACCTCGACGGCAGCGACACGGTTCCCTACTATGCTTTGTCATATACTTGGGGCAGCATGGTGAAGACTTCAACTCTAGTGGTGAATGAGAAGACGCTTAGTGTTACTGAGAACCTATATTCAGCCCTTAAGCATTTTCGCTCGAAAGACATAGACCAGGTACTCTGGGTTGACGCTGTTTGTATTGATCAAGGCGACCAGAAGGAGCGAGGACACCAAGTTCAGCAAATGCGCAAGATCTATTCCCAGGCCGAGAGAGTGATTGTCTGGTTAGGCCCAGCGACGAGAGAGACTGATACTCTCATGGACTCTCTTCAACGGCTGGAAAAATACAGTCAGATGTACAAGCACCAGAATTGGGACCTCGCGAGCTGGACAAATCTCTGGCTTTCAATTCCTCGAGATTCAGATGTCAAGATATGCAGAGGCTTGAAATTGCTCCTGGATCGACCATGGTTCAGGAGAGTCTGGATTTTGCAAGAAGTAGCAAATGCGAAAAGGGCAAGCGTCTGGTGCGGTGCTAGATCTGTCAAGGCACATACTTTTGCTCTTTCTCCATCGCTAGTAGGCATAAAACCAGAGCGTCATTGTCAAGCTGTTTTAGACATCATGCCTGGCCGCTTAAGGGAAAAGTCGTGGTGGAGCGAAAGAAGAGACCTGTATAACCTTTTACTGAAGTTCAGCGAGAGCGAAGCGAGCGACCCACGAGACAAAATCTATGCCTTACTTGGCATATCCTCAGATGCACAGGACACTGATAGCCTACGTCCAGATTACGATAAAGGCCTCCGCCAGGTTGTCTACGACACTGCTTTATTCTTATTCGGACCGTCAAACAATTCTTTCGAGACAATATCAGAACTCTTAAAGAATATTTCCTCCTTGAATGCTGCATCTTTCTGTAAACTTGTAGAGGTATCAGACGTGAGCGAGGTAGCTCAATTTCTTGTACGGCGAGGTCTTGAGGTACCGCTATCGAATGAAATGATCAAAGCTGTAGCAGGAAATCAGATAAGTGGGAAGAACATATTAGAGCTCCTCCTTCAGCAACGAGGCAAAGAAGTTAAGGTTTCGAAGGATGTGCTGATAGCCGCTGCCAAGAACCAAATTTATGGGAAAGAAATTATGGGTCTTCTACTCCCACGGTGCCAACGGGAAGTTCAGATTACAGAGGAGGTAATCGCCGCCGCGGCAGGGATCGAATTAAGTGGAGAAAAAGTTATAGGTTTCCTACTCCCACGACGTGGACGGGAAGTTCAGATTACAGAGGAGGTAATCGCCGCCGCGGCAGGGAACGAATTAAGTGGAAAAAAAGTTATGGGTTTCCTACTCCCGCGACGTGGACGGGAAGTTCAGATCACAGAGGAGGTGATTACCGCCGCGGCAGGGAACGAAATAAGTGGAGAAGAAGTTATGAGTCTCCTACTCCTACGATGCGGACGGGAAGTTCAGATCACAGAGGAGGTATTCAAAGCCGCAGCTGGGAATGAAATAAGTGGGGAGAAAGTTATGAGTCTCCTACTGCCACGGTGCGGACGGGAAGTTCAGATCACAGAGGAGGTATTCAAAGCCGCAGCTGGGAATGAAATAAGTGGAAAAGAAGTAATAGGTCTCCTACTCCAACATTGCGGACGGGAAGTCAAGGTTACAGAAGCGATATTTAAAGCCGCGGCAAGAAATAAGAAAAGCGGAAACGCAGTTATAAGCATTCTCCTCGGAAAACAAGAAGAAAAAGAGCACAGCACCGTACTCCACGAGGCATCCTATCTAGGCAATCAGGTGGCAGTACAGGTACTGCTCAAAGAGGGCGCTGACCGCAAGGCGTAGGGTGGAGTCTACGGCAACGCACTCTATGCGGCTTTAAGAAGAGGTCACGAGGTGAGTGTGAAGCTGCTGCTTGATGTAGGTACCGATCAACGTCGTATCGGCGCAGGTCACTCAAGACTCCGTAAGTGGTGGGACTCAGTTCAAAAGCATATAGGAGTGCATATAGAGAAACAAATTTAGATAAATTAAATCCCTATATGATTAGTATAAAAAGATATTGAAAAGCTACTGTCACGTCACGATTGGTAGCAATGTAGGCACGGCCACTCCCTTTGGACAAACTCGAAATACGTGCTTGTATGGGTCAAATGGTACTATAAGCTCAACATATTTTCTTGCCCGAGATACCTGGCGCTCAAATCCCCCGAATAGTTGCGAGGCGTCGGTGGCGCCGTAGAGCTGGGGGTCACAAGCAGAAATTCTTCCCGAGATTGCGAACAAAATGAGCGACAGCATACTCAAAGCTTTTGTAATTTTCACTTTTCAAATCAGATTTACGGCGAGAACTAGTTAAATATCATACCTTACTCATGTATAAATCCATATAGACATATTTTAGATAACTACGATGTTCCTTGTCCGCAAAGCTACGGAGTATCCGTCGTTGACGAAAATCAAATGAAACGCTTAAGGGGTTGAGAAACTATGCACAAATATCGGCCTGGCGCAACTCCGCGCTCTAGTACACACGTGCACATCCGCCATGCTAGTGTGTCGAGGGCAGCGTTAAGGCTTAATACTGAATGTTTTTCTATATACACAGTCTCTACATAAAGCCACAATCTCATGTGATTGATATAAAGTTAGAACTGTTAATCAACCTCTAGAAATGTAGATTCTATAGTATTTCGTGTGGTGAAGGCATGTGCCCAAGCCTCATCTGCTAGACCGCGCTAAGCCCCTTCACACTGGATCGCTTGGCACATGACTCACTCCACATCATCGCAACACGAGCAATACGAGACAGCTGAGCGAATCAGTGATGACCGATTTTTCGCAAGAATGCTGTTTCCGACAATGCACAGCGAGCAGAACAGAATGAACAGGCATCGCATCAAACAGTACAAAGGCTCATTAACTACGCGCAGCGCAGTGATTTGAATCCACCTACACTGGAACAGACTAAGATACGTGACATATAAGAAGGGTGGTAATTTGTCTCCAACGAAACCTCATAATGGCCTCAGAAAACGACTTAACCACCGAAACCGGCCTCTCTGCCTACCTTACTTCCCAATCAATCGAGCACACCTCCGTCGTCCTCCTCACCGGCGGCACCGCAAACTACGTCTACCGCGTCACGCTCCCCTCAGGCGAAACCATTATCTACAAACATGCAGCACCGTACCTTCATTCTAACACCAATTTCCCCTTTGACCCAAAAAGAATGGACTACGAAGCACACATCCTCTCCATCCTCCCAGCAATCCTCAACCCCGAACTCCCCAACCACCCCGTTCACCCCGTAACCCTGAACACTTATGACCCCTCCCAAAAACTCCTCTCCCTCTCAGACGGCGGCTCCACACATCTCAAAGACGCATACACCGACCCAACCCTCGACATCCCTCAAATCGGCCGCGCCCTAGGTACCTGGCTCGCCGCACTGCACACTTCGACTACTTCGACCTCCCTCTCCCTTGACCCAAGCGATACCGACAAAAACCTAAAAGCAAACAACACAATCGGCGTATCCATCTACCGCCACGCCTACGCAAACATCCACCTCTCCTTCGCAGAATATCTAGCGCAGGACAACACACCGCAATACGCAGACTTCATCTACTCCCCCGACACAGAGCGCGACGTCGAATTCGCGCGCCAGATAAACGACGGGTATGGCAGTCGTCTTGCGCGCGACAACGAGTGTATCTGCCACGGGGATTTCTGGCCGGGCAACGTGCTTGTTGGATCGTCTTCCTCTCCTTCCACGGCTACACCCCACGAGTCTGGGAACATAGATTCATCACACCCCACCCTCACAGTCGCAGACTGGGAAATGACCCGCCGCGGCACAAGCGCCACAGACGCCGCGCAATTCACCGCAGAAGCCTTCCTGCTCGACCGCTTCCGCGGAAACAGGGGCCTCGCTCCGTCCTTCCTGAATGCGTATCTCTCTGCGCGGCTCGAGAAAGACGGAGGTGTTGGGCTGGGAAGAGAATGGTTTAGACGGTTCGCTGTGCACTGGGGTGTGCATGTTGCGTTTTGGCCGTCGAGGGTGGTGTGGACGGGTTGGGCGGGGACGAGGGAGCTTGTTGAGATTGGGGCGGGCGTGTTGAGGGGTGCGACTCAGGGGCGATGGCAGGAGGTGTTTGGGGCTGAGGGGCTGAAGGATGTGGAGGGGAGGTTTTGGGAGGGGTTATGAGTGGGAAGGGTGGTGTGGATGGGGGAGAAAGCGTAGCTTGATGGGGATGCGGGTGCACGAAACACTTGGTCAAGAGACGGTGGGGCGGGATAATTGGAATGTTCGATATATGAAGAAACGGGAAGTTCTGGTGACGAGGACTGTTTAACGCCATCTATGCACGGGCAATGCGTGTTGGATCCTTCCAAAGCCTTCCCATGCAAGTGTACACCCTTCTTCCCAATGCGCTTAAATGAGTCTGAGGAACGTTCCCTAACCGCCCTTCTTCTCCAAAACCTCGATGTGCTCCGTCATCGACTCGCCCGTCGTCTCCATATCCGCCATTAACACATCATCTGCTCGGTTCTTGGCCCTGCTCTCCCTACCGTTACTCGCTACAACATCAGACATAGGCTCTGCTCCCACCGTCTCACTCGAAGCGTTACTAGCACCCGCCCACGCCGATATCCCGCCATTAATCTCTTGCATCTCCATGGGCGGCTCTGGTTCGTGTTCCGGCGATAGTGTGATGTTGACTACGTCGTCCTCGTCGTGGTACGCGGGCGGATTGTGCTCGGCGTCAGGTGTAAGTGTTTTCGATGACAATGTGGAAGTGAAGTGCTCCTGTGGGTAAGGATTCTGAGCGCTCATGTCGCCGCCCCAACCATCTCCCCCTTCCATCCAGTTTCCAACCACCTTGTTACCCTCGTTCTGACCATATTCAAGCCACTCCGTTTGCGCATCTGAAATCTCTTGCTGGAAATTCACATTGTCCTTTTTGACAAAGGCGTCTAGTTTCGCGGGTATTGATATCGGCTCAGGTGAAAAGGCGGCGTCATCTGCGTATATAAGGACTGCGGTCTCGCTGATCTCGCTCACGTCTTTGAGAACCTCGTCGATTTCTTTTTGGCTTCGTGTTATTGAGGCATGATCCTCGGGACCTGCGCCTGGCAAAGTATATTGGATGTGCCACCATGCATAGTCCTCTTCGAAATTTCCAGAATGCTTCACCGGGCGGCAAATGTAGTACTCTGTCTTGGATTTCGCAACGCCACAAAGCCTGTACGGATGAGTGAACTTGTGCTTAGTCAAGCCTTCTGATACGGGTGAGTCTGAGCTGGGTTCTTGGAGGGGCGCCCGGAAACGCTCTGATATTTCGTCAAGCGCTTTCTTCGCTTTCTCTTTTTGTTCTTCGAGTTCTGCCAATTGTCAAAAGGGTTCATCGTGAATGAGTCCCGTACTTACCGGTCAGCTTTCGTTCGACATTCTGGTATAGGGACTGGAGATGGGCGAGAACCGCTACATCCCTGGGACTCTCGGTCATAGCTTCAGTGTCTGATTCAAATGCCCTCATGCTGTTCTTGAGAAGCGTCAGAGTCTCCATCTTAGGATATTGCACTTTCTGCGGCGCGTGATACTTAAGTTCTTCAACATTTGCTTCGAGCGTCGCCAATAGTTCATTGTACTCCTTCTTTTCAAGAAAGTTTGCTTCGACCGCTGCTCTATTCTCCTCGAGGTACCTATCCGCGTAGAGAGTAGCAGGAATCTTGCAGTTCCGCTTCGAGCCTCTAGGATCCAGCCACAGAACGAGAACCTTGCTTAGATTGACAATATGCGCACTGCCAGATTCTGCGAAGAGGACTTCATCGATAAAGTCGTAGAGGGTGGGTTCAGTAAGATTAGTGTCAAGTGAGTTCATCTCGATTTCAAGTACAGAGCTCCCTTGTCTAGTGCCGCGGACATCGACAGTAGAGCTAAGAACCCCATCCAACTGAGCCGTAGGCATATGTTTCTGATACATCCAGGCCCATCTTAGAAGGAACTTAAGCAGATCGTTATATGTAGACTCTTCCGGTGATGAAAACCTAGCTTGAGTCCATGCGTCAAGCTGGAGAAGCGATTCAAGGCTTGCATACGTCCTCTCACTAGCGTCGAGAAATGCCATGAGACGTTGAACTTCATATAGGAATTCCAGCTCCGAAGCAGCGTCGGCTCCGGTGTCGTCGTTTACGGTGATGGACACGGCAGAAGCAGTCCCTTTCCACCAGTCCTCGCCGCGCCAGTAATTACCCGCCACGACCTCTGTTGCAAGCAGCACATTCCGAATAAGAGGGATGGAATGGAATATGGTTATCAATGCCGGTAGATGATGGTCACCTACAGCCGGTTTGATGAAGCCAGGCTTATCCTTTCGAATTTGGTCATCCAAAGAAGCATCTGGAATGTACTCAGTACTCTTTGTAGCAGGAACCAAGGCCCACGAAGCGCTATCGTAATAGCTTTGGGTAGCGGGACGGAGGCCTCCTGCGGTACCTGTATTGCCCACTATGCCCGATTCCTGACCAGTTTCGACGCCTGAGAACCCAGTCAGTGGTTCGATGTTATTCCATGACCCATCCTCGGAGTAGAACGAACTCTGCATAGGCACGTCGCCCATGTGGGTGGACATTGCGGAGCCGGGGCGCTGGCTGGTTCGCGATGGTGGTCTGGTAGGTGCTGCACTAGGACCTTCACTGTTGGCATATTCGACGTGCGTGGCGTCGATGTGAAATGCTGCGTAGAATGCGTCAGTGGCATCACCATATGATATGCGCTGAAGACGTACTGGGTACGTTGGTATTGGTACTGCCGCTCTCATACTGGCCATAGCCGCTCAAGCCTCCAAAGGCAGTACCGTCCCATGTAGTGTCGCCCTGCTTCAACAGGTCTGCAATCCCGTTCGGTGCGTCCAGTGCGTCGAATATCTTGTTCATAGCCGTCTCGACATTGTAACTCGAGATCTATAGAGCTGTAAGTCGAAATAGGGAAGACCGCGGGGCAAGGCTCGTACCTTGAGTACTTGTGCAGCTTGGTCCCTGTCGACTTGGTGACCCGACACTGCTACGAGTGTATTGATGTCGTCTTCGTTGAGGCTTGCCATGGTCGCGACCGTGGAGCGGGGAGCTCAGGCATGCGACGTGCGGAGCTGCGCCGGAGGTGGTGTTGAGACTGTGTGCAGATTCAGCGAGGAACGTGGCAGACTGAGCTGAGGCAGGCGCAAACGCATCAGAAGGGGGACAAGACACGCCGACAGATCTGAGAAGCAACGGAGCTCCGCATGGTCGTGGAGGCAATCGCGCGCATCCAGCAGAGCTACGAAGCTCTCCACCGATACATGACGAAGTGTGGGTCCGTGCTTGCCGAAGACACGACTCAGTGCCTGTCTTTTCTTAGATACGCCAAGCGAAAGTGATGCTCCGGATATTTCTGGTTTGATACCACGATAGATTATTGACTAGACCATGATGCGTACACATAAAGCTGCAACCATAAATGATGTCAAACACCGATGAAAGTTGACAGCTGCTTTCGTGTAAACGCAGGGCCCCCTCGCCACCCCATAAATCTTATCTTACATAAAACTACATATTGTACATTTGCGGGTATCATGTATGAATATTAGCCAGTACTCTGGGTCTGGACCTCCGATCCTGGCCCTAAAGGCCGGTATACCTTCGGTTCACCCTTCGCTGCTAACGCATCCTGCTCTTCTCTCCACTTTCGACCTCTCTCACTGTATCTCTTGATGACGTCGCGATACTTTTCCATGCGCTCTTTAGCGCCTGCTTTATCTCGCTCCTCGCCAATGAGTTCGTTGCGTTTCTTCTTGACCTTTTCGTACAGATTCCGCCGATCGGTTTCATTCAACTCGCGTACGTGGTATTCAATCGTCCAACTATCATCGGGCTGGAGGTTCTCCACTCTTTCCACGTAGGATCCATTGAGCCTATGGCGGACTGCCAAAGTCCATCCCATCAATGGACCTTGCGGAGATTTAGGTGCATCGGGTGTTTCGGCGCGTTCTTGCGATGATTCGCCAACCACTTTCGGTGTCTCTTCATTTAACTGCACCAGAGTCTCCTGGTTAGCAGAACCGACTTCCTCGGCTTTTTTCTCTGCTTCCTTTGCTTCCACTTCATGCTCGTCGTTAAGTTCTTCGTCTACCCGGTCTTGAATTTTGTGCCATTCTGCTTGCAGAGCCGGGTCGTCCTTTACAATGCCTACAATATCCCGTTCGAATGCCCTGTGTGCCTCTTGGTTTTTATTTTGTATCTCATCTGCTTGCTCTTCCGTGACAGGCTCGGCAAAGATGTACATGAAAGGCGGGTTGCCGCGACTGCTCCGATGGGTATGGAAATGTAGATGCAGTGTCTGTCGTGTGTTAGGTGGTGAAATTAACGCCATATGGGGAAACTCGCCTGTTCGGGATACTTTTCCGTAGCCTTTTGCATCAACTCATCCAACAGACGAATGCTTAGCTTGAATTCTTGGTCACCTAGGCATGTGTCCTTCTGACCATGTAGAACGTTATCCATGTCCTCTAATGGGAGGTACTGAAACCCAAAGATGCGATCAACGTTATGATACGCAACGAAAATACCGTCCATTCGACCCATTCGGACTTGTAAAGAGTACTTCAACATTGTAGCTCTCGTCATATCGTAGAATTCGCGCTCGTAAGATTCCCATGCACCGTGGTCGTACCGGATTTGATAACCCTTGCCTGTCTCGTATTCTTGGTGGTTCATGCGAATTGATACCACAGCGCGTGTTTTGAGGTCAAATATTCCTGTTCCTGGTAATCGCGGGTCGTGCGCGTCTAATTGAGAGCGCATAAGAAAATTTCCAAGCTTAGAATAATGGTAGCACCTCGACGACTCGTCCTCGCCAGGAGCAGCGTCACCAGTAGAGCGGCGGTACCGCTCAAACTCCGTACGGTCCACAGTCAGAAGTTTTTCAAGAGAATGGCCTAGCCAGCTCATGATGTTTGGTTGGTCGTATGCCTTATCAGCATCAATGGCATATATGCCGTCCTTCCACCGGAGGAATATGGCACTGGGTCCCTCGGTAATTTTGGAGAATTTATCGGTTGGGCTGGGGAACTTTTGTGAGAGCATCTCGTGATTGAGCTTGCGGAAGTTCGAAAGAAGAAAGTGGAAGTGTTGCAGGATGCCGGACATGCTCGAGGTAGACCCGGTGAACTTGGTTTCCATGCGCTGGGTGAGGGCCAAGAGTTCCTCATCCTTGGAGGAAGTTTTGTATTCGCTCAAAGCGGAAAAGTTGAACTCGTCAACGGACATGATCTTCTCCAAGTACGGATCGAAGTTGTACACACGCGAACGCGGGTCTTGAAGGCGATAGACGCCAGGGTTGAAGAGGACTCTATCTAAGCCGTATGAGAGCCTGGGGACAGGGGGTATCTCGACGTCGATAGGCTGGAAATCTAACTCTTCGGGATTCAGGGTCTTGATGTCAAGCTTCTCGAAGTCTTTTTCCGTCACCTTGGCCTTGTCCTTCTTCTGTTTCCGACCGCCTTCCTTTGCTCCGAGAGTAGCATCCTTCGTTCCAAGAAGAGCATCCTTCAGGCTCTTGCCCGCAGACCCGGATATCAATGTCTGCGCAGGAAGTTCAGTTATTGTTTCCTCTTTCTGTTGTTGTATCGCGGCGATTTCCTCTCGCATTTCAGCAATCTTGCGTTCTACCAGAGACTGAGAATTTTTGGGAGACGCCATCACTCGACGTATCCGCGCCCGTCTCGCTCTCTTCCCACCCACAGCCTTTCGCTTGGGCTTGCTCTCGCCATCCTTGTCCTTGTCCTTGTCCTTGTCCTTGTCCTTCTTCTTGCCCTCGTGCTCGGTTTTGCTTTCCTTCACCTTCTTCTTGCTTCCTTCATCGCTGTCACTCTTCTCATCCCTTTTCTCCTTCCTGCTTTTCTTGCCCTCTTCCTTCTTGTCGTGCTTCCGCTCGAAACTGGCCTCTACGTCGTGGTCCTTCGCTAGGCGGGCGGCCAAGGCAAAGCTACGGCCATGGTGCGGGAGGCGACTATGAATCCAGGGCGAGCGGGACAGAGGAGCTCGCAACTTCCAGAGCGTCGTGAGCGAGCATCGGTTCATCGAGGAGATTGACAGGGCTGGGGGGTGGAGGGCGTGCAGCGGCAGGCGCGACGAGACGCGCCTTCCCAGAACTTTTGGGCGGAGAAACTATGCTCCGTGGGATCGCGCGCCTGAGAACCCTGCGCAACGGCGGCTGCAAGCGATTTGGAAGCGATTGCGATCGGCGCGGCATTACGTAGCGCCTCTGTAACAATTGCGGCGCACTGTGGCTTCCGACACCCTCCAATCTAATCAGGCCAGCCGCTGGCGTGGCAGCAGAGACCAGGTCGCTGGATCCGCGCGCGGTCCACTCATGGTGCCGACGGGGCACGCCTGTGGTTCGCATACTGCTACATAGGCGCGTTCACCCACCGCGCCGCGTACTCCGGATCTCACGCTTCTCCAGCTGTGCTGCCAGCTGAGACTACAGCTTCTAGCTCCCGGCCTGCATACACACCGTCGCCGCTGGCGAATGCCCCGTCCTCCGATAGGTTGATTGGCCTGCCATACGCACCCAGTTCGTCCTCGCCCTGCTGCTCCAGTGTGCTGCCCACCGTCGATTCCGAGCCGTCCGCGGCATGAGCTTTGCCTTGCCCTGGGCGGCGCAGGCCTTCGCAGACGCCCATCATGTCGAGCAAACGCCGCAGCTTCTTCGGCCTCAGCTCCCTCGGCGTGCAGACGATCAAGGACGATGAGGAGCCCGCCAATCTGCTCCGGAAGCGACGCACCGCGTCCTTCAGGACCACCCTCTCCACGGCCAGCACCACCCCGCAGCTGGTCGTCGACGACGACACGCCCGACCCAAGCCCCACGCTGCTGTCGCCCGTGTCGCGTGTGGGCAGCAAGCGGCCGAGCTCAGTCTTCGGCTCGCTCAAGAACTCCCGCGCGCCCGACGAGAACGAAGAATCGCTCGACGTGACCTTCTCGCGTGCTCGCACGCTATCCAACAACTGGATCCAGTCCGAAGAACCGCCGAACACCCGCCAGCCGCTGTTGCATGGAGAGGTGCAGACAAGCAGCTCTGTGTTTCGGAAGAAGAAAGAGTACCTTGTGCTCACAGAGACGAATCTGATGCGATTCAAAAACTACCAGAAAGCTGCCGAAGCCTTTCCTATGTATGTCTCCTTGCAGCGCAACCCTCGGAATCAGCATGGAAATATATGGCATTCTCAAACTGGACGCTGTGGATGAGATGTCTCGAACTAACTTGCGAGATAATCAATTTCGCTGTTGACCACTTTGGAAATGTCGATTGGTTTGTTCCTGCTTCATCCAGTACTGAAACTGACAAGAGCAGTACATCTTCCACGTACAAGCGCATATCCTCATACCGGCATAGTCAGAGCCCGTCATTTGGATCGTCCCACGATCTCCAGTCGCTGGCATCAGATCAATCCGGTGACCGTGACCAGGGCATTCCTCTCCGCCAGATTGTAGCAGTATTCCACCAGGACGATGGAAGACCTCATTTTGCGTTTGAGGTATTCTACCTGGATGACGAGACCAACCAGGCATCATCTATGACTCTTCAATTTGGGGACCCAGACGAGATGCACGCATGGCTCGTAAAGATTCGCGAAACAGCTAACAACAACAGACTCGCGGATTCCAATCCGCTCTCGGCCTACAACTCTCATCTAGCTGCGCGTGTTGTGGAAGCTGAGCGGGATTATGTTCCTCCGCATTACGCCATTTACAAGGTCGTGCAACGCCCACATGGCAAAAGCAGCTCTCGAGCATCGTCAGAAGACCTCCCTAAAGCACTCGCATCCGTTTGTTTCCTCGCAATTGGCGTTCACAAAGTCCATTTGATACCCCTTTTCAAACCACAATCTCAACGGGCATCGAGTCCTTCGCTGTTATCAAACAACACACAGTCGTCGTATGGCATTCTCACCATCACAGAGCTGCGCGTTAGCGAGCTTGATGATACTTTCGAACTTACCTTTCGGACACCCCTACAACGACCAAAAGTACTTCATCTAGCATCGCTCGCTTCTCATGATATTGCTGTGCGTTTACGATACGTGGAGGAGAATTTGAGGCCTGAGTGGGAATCACGCCCGTACCAGTTCATCGTTCCCGACCCTGTAAAACATCAGATTTTGCGACAAGCCAGCCCGCACGGGATCAGCCAGGACAGTCTAGACAAGACGCTCATTGGATACTGCGTTGCATACAGTATAAAGCCGGAGAACATTCGCTATCAAATCACATATCCATCCGAGGATCATCCCCGGTTCGAATTACTACGGCCTGTCGGTTTACGTCGAGCCCACTATACGGAGCTTGAGCTTCTCGCTGTGATGCGTTCGTTACGATATAACGAGAATTTTGGCGGCATCTCATTCAAGGGCGTTTCCCTGGACGGCCTGAATGGCTTAATGGACGACCTTGGTGACGATCATGTTTGTACCAAGACTAAACGGGGAACAGTACTGCGTTTAGACGTTGAGGAACTTGGGCGATCGTGCTTGCTCGTGCAAGAAATCAGAGCCTTGGCTGTAACAAGCCGGAAGCTCAGACGGCTAGACTTTTCTGGATGTATTTCTAGGAAGCCAAGGGATCACCTAGTTTCGACGGCCAAAGTAAGAGATGTCGGCTGCGGTATCGTCGAGGCATTATTTCCACTCTGTAAATATCAGTCGACTAACGTGGATTGGATTGCATTGAACGATATCCAACTCGGGGAAACAGACCTCGACTATTTGGTGGCTGCAGCTGTTGAACGATCGTGCCACCTTCGTGCCTTGGAATTGAGCGGTTGCGGGCTCACAGATCGGACTCTTTCCCTTATCTTGGATGCTCTTCGACCTCAGGAGAACACTTTGGAAGCTCTGAACCTTTCTTCGAACCCCTTCCGACTTTCTCCTACGATATTCGACTCTCAAATTGGAGTCTTTGGGTACCTCACTAAGCTTAATCTTTCCAACGTCGCGCGAACTTCCGGTGATGAGCCTCTTATCACGCTTGAGACTTTCCAAGCATGGAGACTACAAGAGTTGATATTCAGCGGAACCTCGTTGAACAAAGCAACTGTCGACGCCATAGCAAGGTAAGCTCCATTACCTTCTTTCAAATGCTACGGAAGTATCATCTTGGCCATTTGTAAGCCTACAGCGGCCGAAATCTACTCATAAAGTCATTTCTTATCGCCTCTCAATCTAGTCAGGAAGCTCATGATGCTTCTGATGGTTTATTGGTTCTCTTTACTAATCATACTTTCAGCTACCTCGTCAACTACAAGCAGTCAGCAGCGCTTCGAGAGCTTCGATTAGACCATTGCTACCTTACTGGAGAATCAGTCGCATTTTTGCTACGATCAATGAACGAAACCCCTGGGAAAGCCCGTGAACTCCACTTTGATGCTAGCGAGAACAACATAGAGCATGGTCTCAGAGAGCTTACGAATGCTATCTCGGAAGGCGTAGCACCATCGAGCTTAACCATACGTTTAGTCGAATTCGAAAGAGAAGAGGACTTTCGACAATTAATCCTTGCCTTTGCTCGAAACAACACGATCCGTCAACTTGATATTTCCCGCGCTTCATTACCCAGCGATGCCTCCGAAGAGACTTGCCAGGCGCTCGAGCGGATGTTCTCCGATAATAGGACGCTTGAGTGGCTTGATATGTCGGGTGAGGATTCTCGACTCGAGACGACCAAGTTAGGTGTCGGCATCAACCGTGCGCTGCGAGGATTGCAGAGAAACCGCACTCTGCGGATTCTGCTGATCAGATGTAGGTAACCTCTCACATTATGGTTAATTTTACGAATCCAAGATCCATAATTAACCACTTATAGATCAAAAACTTGGCCTCCAAGGCGCCAACACCTTAGCCGACGTTCTCAAAGTCAATACAACGCTAGAGCAGCTCTACTGCGAGAACAACGGTATTCCACTTCAAGGCTTTACAGACCTTGTGAACGCACTGCATCGCAATACTACACTCTTGCATCTCCCTTCCATGAACGAGAGTAGACAGCTCGCCCTCAAGACTACAGAAGACCAAGTCAAGCAGCTAAGAGACGAGGCTTCAGCCCAAGGACAGACCGGAGCACATAGAAGATCACCATCTGTTCGTCAAAAGTTCGCAAACAAGGTGCATGGGCGAACAACAAAAGAGAAGACACTACCCATGGGCCTATCAGATCAAGACATCAAAGCTGCACTCAGCCTAGTAGACGAGAGCTGGGAGCGGCAGGAATACCGCCTCCAGCAATACCTACAGCGCAACTACAACCTCGCCAACGGCATCCCAACCGCCCTGGACGTTGACGACGAAGAATTCGAGAGACCCGACACAGCGACTAGTCTCGGCAAGCTCGTGGAAAAAGTGCAGATCGATTCCACGCCAACAGCAGAGAAGGACCTCCAGCTTGGCACTACCTCACCACCACCTGCTGCGCGGGATACTCGCAGCTCGCTGGAGAAGGAAATAGAGATGTCGTTCTCAGAGAACTTCAACCTCTGGACGAGACCGCGGCTCCCGAGCTAGTAGTCTCTCCCTCCCTTGCCTCCTCCTCCGTCTCTACCATCCTCATCCTCGTCCCCATTCTCGGTTTACATTTTGTATACATGTTTTCCTCAGCGCTCTTCTTCCTCGCTCGCAACCCATCTTCCGACATAGTCCGAGGTACATGCATGCTTCATTCGTATACCATTCCCAGTTTTCTTCTCATTTTCTTGTATAGACTTGCATTTGCATTTGCATCACGCAGACAGCACTTTTGGCTAGCGAACAGTCGGGTGGGTACTTACCACCATGATTGGATTGAATTGAATTGGATAGATATACGGGTAGGCTCGGCAACGGAAAGGAAAAGGAAGGGGCATACATATGGATGCGGAATGAAATGAATTCATGGTTGCATATACGTTATTGTATACATGCGTGTTTTTATCTTTCTTTTTCTTTCACAAAGAATAAGCAACGATTGAATTGACATGGATTGAATCACATTGCTGTTTGGTGCTGTTTGGTGCTGTTTGGTGCTGTTTGGTGCTGTTTGGTGCTGTTTGGTGCTGTTCTGAGGGAGATTATGGAGTCAAGGTTGAAGCCGTGGTGCTGGGAAGGGCAGATGCTGCGTACAATGAGTATGTAGTCCTCTCTGATCGTAACCAGACAGCATGACAAGTGCAGCGCCTGAAAGACTTCCGAATCTGGCTCGCTGGTATGGATGACCGCTCGCACGGTGCCCATCCCTTGCTTCATCCAAGCATGCCTGACACGTTAGTTCCCCCCTCCCACGTCGAGTGCCAGCACGCATATAAACCCCCCATAACCTCCGCTACCCCTCCCTCCCTACCTATACACACAAAACTTCAACACTACATTCCAACGCAAAACTACCAACCAAATTTTCAAACTTTACACCACGATGTGCCACCGCGTGTTATGGCGTTACCAGGGCTGCGGGCATGAAGACCCTCAAGGATACCTTCAGACATGTCGCCGAGGAGGGTGCATACTCATGTTCAATCCTCCTGTGCAGTGGGCCAGGGCGAGGCGGGGAATTTGTGACATGTGTAGGGACTATTCTGAGTTGTGGGGAGGATCGGCGACTTGAGGGGATGGGGATTCGAACGTTTGTGTGGGAGGGAAGTGGTGGGACGGGTGTGAGAGGCCTGTCTGTGCTAGCACTTTACACTGTCGTGTTTAGCAATCTAGAAAGTGTGGTTGATATGGGAATCTTTTGGCACGTGACGTGGTGACTATCCACAATGAAACCTTTGACAACACACCATGAAATTGTCTTTGGCTAGTTTGTTCGATTACTATTCCTCGACTATCATTTGATAGTTCCATCAACTAGGACCACTAAAATATCGTGAAGGCCAACAGCGTCACGCTTAGTTGTTGAAGTAGTACCGAGAAGCGGAAGCCTTCAGAAAAATCGTGGAACCTCAACGGTAGTTTTTTCTTGACAAGGCCAACTCGCCGGTAGGCTATTTGTGTGGCATCGCCAAAATCGAACATACATCTCCTGACCTTTCTAGATCCTCCGTCAATGCCGAACCGGCTTCATATCACAAGCCAATCAGCCAGTTCAGTCGTAGCCTCAAAGTGGCATCACCTATTCCGTTGTGTTCAGCATCATATACGACTATAACATTGTGAAGCGTCATCAATTCCATAGACCACAGCTGTGGCAATTAAGCTCGCGATAGAGTCACACGGACGAAAGTAGTACGTTACGCATCGCGCACAACACGCAATTAATAGCTCCCGCTCCAATGTACAAACAAACTATATATACTCACTAGCAAACTTCAAGTCAATCACGCGCACAAGACACAACAGCTTCCAAGCCCGCCACATTCCCAGACGTTTATAAATTGCTCGTGGACCGGCTGTCGTAGACTACCCAGCTCTACAGTATTCGTTCGAACGCCCACACCATGTGTTTCCAGTACAAAGTCTTCTACCCCGAATGCGGAGACGAGGAGTTCACCAAATTGGTCAAGTGCAAAGGTCCTGATGGAAAGCCCCGCGGCTGCTCGAATGTGTGGGATAGGAAGGCGGTACAGATCTGGGAGAATCCGAAAGATAGGGCTGGGTTGTGCAGAATATGCAAGTCGCAGCGACAGAGTGGCTATGCTGGTCCGGCTGCTTGAGATGTGTAGGTACGTCTTACTTCGTGCTGTCTTGAAAATATCGCTAAGGTGCGTGAGATCTAGGGTGATGGGCTGAGCGGTGCTTAGTGGTATGCGAAGATTAGTAATGAGCTGGTCAGGTTTTGGGTTTGGAGGATCTCTCGTGAATAAGTCTGGGATACGGTCTCTTGTCTGGCTTGTGTATTGGTTGTCAGTTTTTGTAAGGGGGACTTAGGGTGTGCACCGGGAATATGATCTCACGAGGAAGTTAGAGCGAAGGCGATATGTAGTCCAAAGTCATGAAGAGTGTCCAGCACTCTGTTATTTATACTAAATCTACCAATATACATATAAGCGAAGAAACCACCTTGGGCCTAAAACATGACATGTCGTTATCAATATAGTCCGTTCTTGATATCCTCAGCAATCTTCCGAAGCTCATCAACCGAAGGCGGATTGTTACGTCCTGACGTTACTGTGCCGCTGGTTCCCACCTTTTCCTTGCCCTGATCGATCATGATCGCAAAGCTGTCGTTGCTGTTCTTCCGTGCGTGAGCCTTCTTACGTACCCAAGGTAAGCCCAAGCGCCGTGCAGCTGGGGTTTGAGACACGGAGATGTCCTCTTCTTTAGAATTGGGTCGCTCCAGTACAATTATAGGTGTACTAGAGAGTTGGAGTTTTCCAGTTCCGTCAACCTTGACAAACTTGAACTGGGTAGGGGTGCGGATAGGTTCGATAGGTTTGTCAGCGATGGTGAGGTTCTGTAGATCTAAATAGAGTTAGTAAACAAAGCCACAAGTGGATAGGTGCCTTATATATACCATCAAGCAACCTCGTCCCATCGGGCTCGAATCCCTTCCACCTCTTCCGATGTTTAGTTGCCCAGAGAACTTGCTGCTCTTCCAACTCAAAGAAGTACTTCGTGAAGCCGTTGACTGGGACAGAGCGCAGAAGCTTGATTAGGCCAAGCGTCTCCGGCAAGACCATTACATGAGAGTTCTTCTTGACTAGAGTTACTTCGAGTCGTTTCAGTCGTCGCTTATGTTCGTCGTCGATGGTTTGCTTAGAATCGCTGCGACCTTCAGAGTGACGGCCACGACTCTTGCTCCTCGCACGCGAAAGGCTTCGCTTCAGCGAGCTGCTTCGCGATAAGTTCGCTGTTCGTCCGCGCGATTCCACTGTCGAAGGATCTACCATCACCAGCTTCATCACAGAATCTAGACAGCGCAGGATGCGTGCTGCATCTCCTTGTTCCCGTTTCATACTTTTGATTTTCCAGTTCCCGCCCCCCTGTCCGTCGCTACCGTCCATCCAGTCGTCCTCATCGCGTCCCCGATGGCCACCGTTCTCACAACTCGGGACCGGAAGGCGGAGGTTTAATCTCGAAAGATTGCACAAAGTATCCGTGACCATCTTCGGTGGCTTTTCGGTAATCCAAAACTTCTCGTATGTCTTTAAGTTGTCGTTGACAGTCGAAGAAACTTTTGTGTGGTAGATCCTGTGCATATCGACGACGAAGTCGCACTTCTGGTGGAAGACATCTAGTGCAACGTCACGGATGTGATGGGACACAAGGAACAGTGGATGCTTTCGGATCAACTGAATGTCGATGTAATCTAGCCCGGCGCGGTGGTAACGGTACTGCATATGCCGGTGCTCGGAGCATTGTGGTCCAACGGCCACTGTCAATGGAAGACATAATGCGTATGCCAATATAGACTCGAGTAGCGATAAAGGTAGCGAGGATAGATTCACTCGTTGTTTTGCAGGTGCCTTCCGAGAAGGAGATTCACTGTACTCGACTGAAGAGAGTGACGTGCGAGCAGTGGAAATCGATTGGTTGCGAGAAAAGACCGACGACACCGCTGTCGATGCTACCGAATTGGATGAAGATGTGGACGCGTTGGAGTTGGTCCTTGACAGCACAGTGACTGGAGATTCTCTGCTAGAGAGTTGTTGTCGAGTCCATCCCCATCTTCGCGATTTCTGTGAAGACGATTTGTCGAGATGTTCCGGTTCTTCTCGAACGTCCGTTAGGGCAATCGGTCGCGCTACGGGTTTGCGTGTGATTGATCTCGGTGCGTGAAGAGACGATTGTGATTTTCCCGACGCTGGATCTTGCTCTCTCGGGTTGGACGCCGTAAACGTTGAGAAGTCAACGCTCATGCGAGAGCTAGGAAGCTCCAAGGCCAGTGGTGAAAAGGAAAGGGTTTGCGCCATGGCGGCTATTATTGTAATGAAGTAGCGAGGATCAACTTTGCAAAGGATAGACAATATTAGAACATTAATATGATGTGCAGAGATCAACTCTTGGAAAAGCGAGCGAACGGTGAATAGCCGAACAAAAGAGTGTAGAAAAAGCCGTGAGGGGGTATATCTAGTCTAATAATGTCATCTTACAGCGTCAACTTACTTTCCCCGCCTCATTGTGCGCACCTGTCGATAGAGCCTGGGACGTTAGAAAGGTGCCTGAGCCGTACTCATATTCTTGTAGGCTGAACCTTAGCGGCTGGATGATGAGGTCCCGAGCCGTGGGGAATCCTGGAAAAACCCCTGGCTAGTAGACCGCGCATTGATCGATCCAGGGTGATGGCCTGTTAGTAGCGATCATTTCAAGCACGGGGAGGCGCGAAAGGATCCCAGCAAATGACGTCCAGTGGGGGTGGGTCCTTGTGAGCCTCAGACAGAAACCGAGACTGATTTCGAACATTCCTGAGGAAAGGATCCACGCAAGCCTGTCTAAACTCACGAAAATGCCTTTCGAGAAAACTGAAAGCATTGAGCTGCCAAATGTGGCTGCAGGACGACAAGAACATCCTCCGTAGTGAGGCTAACTTTGCTATATGTCCTAATTCTCAACTCCGATAATGGAGCTGTGCGCAAAACCACCCCAGAAGTTGTGTGTCCCAGGAGGTAGAATGTGAGGACGTGTTTCAGATCAGGATGAGACAAGCCAAGAACGCGGTGCTGCGCATCAATCGAGCAATGCTCCGAGACTGTATTGAGACAGCGCGTATGCAAGAGTGGACCGATCTCGACAAAATTCGATGTTGATGAAATCAAAAGGACATGAGAACATAGGATTGGGGTTGTTCGCCGCTGGTTCGCGAGTGGGGTTCGTCCAGAATAGGAATGACGCGGGATCTCGCTAGTAGGGCTATCGCAACCGTTGTCGCGTTAGCACCCCTCACGTTCACTGATAAAACCACATGATAAGAGGTATGAAGTTGGACGTGAGTCTAGTCGCTGGCTTTGCTATCTGTGCATCTTAAAGACGATTTCTGCGCGTTCGTGGCACAGTCGCACTCATTGTTCTACGAGTCCGAGTGAGAAAGTAGCAGCTAAGAAGACTTTACTACGAACATAATAAGTACAAAGGTGAGTGTCATATGGAAAACCCGGATGCGCAGGATTCAAACCCTATTGGCGCAAGCGGGTGAATCATAAGTACCCAAGCTCACCATGCTCCGGCTAATACTTGAGATCGACGGATAAGAAGAACAGTTGTTTCGGGCAATACCGATTAGGTAGATGTGATAGTTGAGTGTGTGTGGAGATGATTCGGCAATTGCAGTCCGAGGACCATCAAAGGTTTGAAGACAAGATGTCACAAGGAAGGGGAGAATCAGATGAAGCTAGTGGGTCTGCGATGGGTGAACATTGGACATGCTGCAGACGGTTGCGCTAGGATCAAGGGAATATCCGCCCTGCTTATCTAGTATGGCCTTGAGTAACAGATATGAATGCAGTAACATGATCCTACACGAATACCAGTCTGGCGGTACGTCATCATACACGTCCAGTTTCGCCATTTTACCAGCCTTCGCAAAGAAAGTTTGAACTATCGTTCGACGTATTTGTTCGCCCGGCTGTCGCCTCGTGACCGCCAGAACCAGTGGCTGGGCGGAAAGGCAGCTATACTAGTATCGCTTCGGCCCAGTGTTTGGAGAAACTCTCCGACCAGCTGTCAAAGTAACACTATGATTAGTCTCAGCTTTCGAGGCCAGATTGCTGATCCATTTTCCAGGTACACATTGAAGGCTGTCTCTAATAGAATACTTACACCACCGGAGAGAACTACTAGAACTGGTTGACATTTCACATATACCAGAATCTGTGGATGCGTCTTCATTGCTTAAGTTCCATGATTCACAGAGGACTCTAGCTACTTCAGATCTCTGAACTCCTCATGGATCAAGCATCTTCTAGCTTCAAGAACAACAGTCCAAATGCGATCAAGATGTTTGAACGTGGCGTTGAAGGCGCAAGGAATTGTCACGCGAGCTGATCGGATCGACAAATCATAGCCACAGTAAAATATGCATCGCGATTTGATATATTTTCAGCTGCATCGTACAGGTTCAGGACCTCATATTGAGAGATTGTTTATACCTCCTGCGTCAGTATTCCCACACTCCACTCCCTTTAATATCTTCCCTACCAAGACTATTCTTAACCCTCTCCGCCGTAACTCTACAAAAGGCGTCAACTTCAGCGCGATCTGGAGGCTGACGGCCATCTGTTGTCTGTCCCGGTCGCAGCGTTCGTTTATCTGAGGCATTTCATTAACAAAATGAAACGATGCATCATATTTCTCAGGACTGCTCACCTAACCTCAGCCACGGTACCCTCTCCGCTCCCTCCGTGTCGTCACTAACTTTCTTCATGGCATTAAATGTTGCATCATCAAATCCACCCCCAGCGACTACCGCCTTCGGGATCTGTGCGTAGTTCCGCGAACCGAGGTTGGTGTGAGAGTTGGGAGGTGCTTTGCCAGAGAGCAGCAACGGAATCTCAGTGTTGCCGGTTTCAGTGCCCATAATCACATGTACTACTGTAAGTTATACTCGGGTCAGCTATTTCAGGATATGTAAAGGAAGCTGGAAGACCTTGCCTTCATATTCCGGAAGGAGATGTTTCTTGACGAGCTTTGCGATCTCGGCGTTTTTACCGCAAACGATGATTGGCACCATATTCGGCGTCGTGTTGCTGCTAGAACAGGGTCTTCGTGTTGCAATTAATATACGATTGGTAGAATAGTGGATAGAGTTTCTACAGAGCGACGTGAAGGCACGTGTGGGATGCATTTTGGACTGCACTTTCTTTCAGGAATTTCGGAATCGGATGTTGGTCCAGAGTAGCTCTCGAGTCTTGCTCTATTGTTCGTAGTGTCCGGCTCCACTAACAATGCTTGTCAGACGCGGTGCCCTGTGGGAGGTTCGCGGATGGATGCGACGCTGAACTAGAGCCGAATCAGTGTAGTTAAGCGTTGTAGGCACGGACGGGTCTTAGTCAGCTCATGCGAATGCAGAGGGAGAAGTCAAAAACTATTTCCGGAGCCCAAGAGCATATTAAGGGTCCCAGAAATATCAGCAAAGATCAGTATTGTAAGGGTAAATTGATGATACGCTATTGCGGCTATAGGTAAGCTGCAGGTCTCCGGGTTTGCATCAATTGTAGAGCTAGCGAACCATGTTCGTGACCTTTGAACATTGCACTACCTACCAAACATCAAAGTAATCCGACACGCTCAAATTCAATCAAAGCAATACTACTCTTAATCACAGAGCTACTATACACCAAACACAACTCCCTTATCTAACATCCCACATCAAGCCACGAAAACCTACACACTCCACGTAGCCCATTCCAATAATACCTTTCTTTCCCCTCAAAGCTCCCTCTATCTCGCACGAAACTGCACCAACCTCTTCGTTCGCCTCTTATACAGCACCCTGCACCCACAATTTTTACACCTTATCGGCTCAGACCGTTTCAATTCCACAACAACCCCGCATCTCATGTAGCAGTCATACTCTACTATCTCTGAGAGGCCCTCTCCAGACGCACGGCGGCCATCTTCTAGCGCATGAAGGCGACGTTGGAGCGCTGGTGCTACCCGGGGTGTAGGCTGTGCACTAGCAGAAAAGGTGGGTGCCGCAGGCGTATGACGCTGGATCGTAGGTGCGGTAGGGGAATCTGGCTTGTACTCGTTGCCTTCCTCGTCGTTATCTTGGTGCTCAGCTACTTCCTCTTCGGACTCAAAGTCGGAGTTAGAGTCTGTTCCATTAGTGCATAATCAGCAGTGATTCTCAGTTCAGGAACTAGATAAACTAACCTTCGTCCTCTTGATTGCCTGGCCTTCTTGCTGGCGCTTCGTTGTGGTCTTCTTTTTGAGACCCAGCACTTGCGCTTCTCTCTACCTTCTTCTCGTCATGGCAAGCCATTTCCTTGTTACATGGAGGAACGATTGGTCGTAAGAAGAGGCGACGCTCGTACTGCGCGTAGATACTTTTTTGACTTGACGTTTTGGAACGGCTGCGAGGGGAGGGTGTAGTGCAGCAGGGGTGCAGGAAGAGGGATGTTAGAGAACGTTGAGGCGTCATGGCTGCCTTTGAGATGGTTATCATGAAGTGATGCGTGAGAACAACAAAGAAAATAGTGCTGTGGCTACTGAGTTGGGGTTTGTAAACGAACAAAGGATTCGTTGACAGGGTAAAGACAAACACGTGGGAAATGCATTCCAAACGTCCTGAAATATAAAACGTTGTAGAGTTGAAACATTCGGTTAATGTAACGGCATTAGTTCTACTGATAGTTTATCGCGAAATTTCTAAGTCAGCAATTTGCATCGAATGTGTGGACAAAGCCGTGCTTTAGATGCTGTGCGCCTTCAAAGACCTCCAAGACAAAAGGCTCTCGTTCCCACAGCTCACTGAAGGTATCGTATTGATCTACGTGTCGTATGACGAACAGATGTCCCTCATGCATTGAATCAAAAATTCGTCTCTGGGTTTAAATTTACATGCCGAAGTAACATTTCTCAATCTCCCTTTACGCTGCAGCAATCTCAGTCTTCATCTCCTCTTTCGCCTTCGGATACGTCATGTTCAACCTCATTCTGACATGCTCACCTGCCGTGATCGGCTTGTATTTGAGCGGCCTTGCCTCGTTGATGCAGCTCGGCAGTGTCTCCATAATGGCATCGTAATCCGCGCCAAAGAAGAACGGGACTGAATACCGCACCTTTCCTTCTTTGTTGTATGCGCGATGAATGGTGCTGAGGAAGAGATCGTTGGTCCACATTGACATGGCGTCGCCTATGTTGACAACAAAGGTGCCTGGGATGGGGTCAGCGGGGATCCAGTGACCGTCTTTTGAGAGGACCTCGAGCGATTTGACATCATCTTGGAGGAGGATAGTGAAGCCTGGAGTATATTAGACACTTGATGAAAGGTTGGTATAGATGTACTGTCTTACTTTCAAGATCGCTATGAGCGTGGATACCCGCTGTGTCGGTAGTGTCTGGCACTGCCGCTGGGTAGTGGTTTAGCTTCAACAACACACCAGGTTTCTTGCAGAATTGGTCGAAGAAGGTCTCCTCTAAGTCAAGAGAGAGCGCAAAAAGATGCAGCAGTTGTCGGGACAAGTTCATCACAGCAGAGTAGTACTCCCCAACGTTGGCTTTGAAATTTGGCAGTTTCTCTTCTGCAGGCCAGAAACTGGGTCCGTTATTTTCTGTACCCGTGGCACCGGGGTCCATCGATGGCTCATAGCCGAAGTTGATAGATTCGAACATCCCTGCGATTGTGTCAGTGCCCGACTATGACTAAGGGAGATACGAGTGCATACTAGTCTTCGACTTGCCACCCTCGAGCTTCGGCCGGATTGGTGCATAACCATAGAACTCGGAATTTTTGGTAATGTCCAATCCCATCTTGTCATTCTCAGACAAGTCGTGGAAAAAGCGCTTTGCCTCATGTTTTACGCTTTTGATCACTTGGTCGGGCACGCCATGGTTCTTAACATAAAAGAAACCGACGTTAACACAGGCATCGTAGATTTCTTTAGCGACCTTCTTACGATCTTCCAATGAAGGTGCGGCTGCATTTGTCAAGTCAATGATGGGGATCTCGGAGAACGTCCCCGAGGTAGGCTTCGAAGTATTGATCTTGCGGGCTCCGCCGATGCCAGTATCGATATGGTCACCCTTGTCGTTTACGCCTGCGTAGGAAGCCATTTCTGTGAGTAAGTTTATATAATTGATAAGCCCTAGACAGGATAGATAAAAGCGCTCTCCAGTGCTGGCAAGCTATACTTCGAACGACAAGCGATAATCCATCGATTTATCCTGCAGACACATTTGGTCTCATGTTGCAACCCCACTTTGGAGTTACACAGCAGCACCACGCTTGACGGGTTATCATACGAAGGATGAACCGCCTCGGCTCTCGTTAACCCCAACTCATACATTTCTCGCTTGTCGGATAGTCATATGATGCTGCTCCGGGGTGAACGGCGCTATCTCCTTGGCTAAGATAACCTAAATCCTGCACCCTCTTGACAGCCTTCTGGTTCTATGACATGCTTAACGCCGCATAGATGGCATTGGTGGACATTATCTCGGTAACTACGCAGCCAAGACGATCGACAACGCATAGCCAATGAGAAGGCAAGTGATACAGATCATGTAGGCTGCATTACCCGGTTGCGTGGAAACGCCTTCCTCAAATAGAGTCGATGCCACCACTGTTGGCCAAACTACCAGAGTTTATACGCACACAGCGCAGAACCCCATCATAGCTTAATGACTCGTGCCCCACTTTCCCCGCTCGAATTCGTGTAGAAATGTGCGCATCTAGATGTCTTTCTTATCACGTCTCGCAGGTGAAGGAGTGCCAAGGGTTGTTGTTGCACCGCTGACCAGAACGATTACCATATAGAATGTGTGCTTCCCCCACCTTTGTTCGTTGTCTACGGTCGCTTGTTTTGGCCTTTTGATACAAGTGGACGTGTTGAGCGTTCAAGCATAAAGGTCGTTGATCCTCCAGATGTCGTCCAGCTATTCGGACCGATTACCAGACATAAGGGCTGCCAGCAGTATCTCCTGACAGTGTCTGCACAAACTCGCATTGCCTTTCGCTCGCCATGGGGAGCCCTCAAGATTCGGAACTCGGTGCCGAGGGCAGGACAGTCTCCATCGACGTTAAACGTGCGGCGACCGACGATGAAAGCTCAAAGGCTGGCCAGGTTTCGGAAACACTTTACATAGATCCAGCGGCTGAGAAGTCGTACGTCCGAAAGCTGGATATGTGGTTGCTACCGATTCTCGCGATCATGTTAGTTTTTGTGTACCCAGAGAGCCGAGAGATGTCACTGATCGACCAAGGTACTTCTGCCGCTACACCACTGGTGGAAACATCGGAAACGCGAAAACCGATGGCATGGACAAGGAACTTGGGCTGAAAGGCGAGGAATACTCGATTATGATGACAGTCATTAACATTCCGTTCGTGCTGCTTGAACCGGTGCAGACGATGATGGTCAAACGCTATGGTGGTCGCAAAGTCATCCCCTGTCTTCTCTTTGGCTGGTACGTTCTGATTAATCTCGTTCATCTACAGCTGACTGATATTCTGTTTGTAGGGGTATTGTTTCCCTCTGCCAAGCTACCGTCAAGAACTACGCCGGGATTCTCACGTGCCGTATCCTGATCGCATGCTTTCAATCCGGCTTCTTCTCCGGCTGCATCTTCTATCTCACCCTATTCTATAAACGAAACGAGCTTGCATTTCGAACCGCTGTATTCTATGGTACCGCGACCATCGCCGGCGCCTTCACTGGGTTGATCTCTTATGGAGTCTTCCAAATCGATAGCCACATTGCGGGATGGAAGATCCTGTTCCTGATCGAAGGAGCTATGACGGTAATATGGGGTGCAGTGTCGTTCTGGCTAATCCCGAACACTCCGGCTGATTGCAACTGGCTTACTCCAGCGGAGAAAGAAGCAGCGCGCACGCGCCTGATGGTGGACTCGACAGCGGTTGTCAACGATAAATACAGCACGAAAGCAGGGTTGAAGGCGCTCACCGACCCGATCATGTGGCCATTCATGCTTCTCTGCATCTGCTACGGCGTCGCAACCAAGTCTACTGGAACTTTCCTGCCGCAGATCGTGGCGCGTCTCGGATACAGCACTATTAAGACGAACCTTTATACTGTCGCGCCTAACCTTGTCGGATGCGTTTTCACACTCTGCGTTACATACAGCAGCGACAAATTCCAGGAAAGGACTATGCATCTATGCTTAGGCTTGAGCTTCACGATGGTGGGTTACCTGATGCTGGCTGGGCTCGATCCGCTGAAGAACGGAGGCCCGAGCTATGCGGGGACGTTCTTTTTGAGTATGGGCACATATATTCCCTCATGCCTAGTGCATTCGTGGCACAACAATATCAAGACGGATGAAAATTCCCGAGGTAAGCATTTTTCATCTCAAGACTCTCTAGCCCATAACTGATACCTCAAAGCAATGATCACAGGAGTCATGGTTGGCTTCTCATCCGTCGGCACCATTATCTCCGCGCAATTATTTCGCGAAGAATGGGCACCCAAGTATACCCAGGCTCTTGCAGGAACCGGAAGCTTCCAGGGTTTCGCCATCATCATCACTGCAGGCTTAGGGTTGTATATGAGGCGAGAGAACAAGAGGCGTGATAGGGTGATGGGTCTGGATACGCCTATGAAGCCTGGAGACGTTCCGATGTGCGAGCTGGAGAACGGACAAAAGGATATCAGGTTTCGCTACTGGGTATAATCGGAGCGAGGGAAATTTAGAGACACGGAGTGTCGAGGCCATTTTGGTGGCATTACTGCAATGCGGTAGAAAATACATCTCTACAAGGTTTCGGAAGCCTCCCTGTTTTCTACATTATGCTGTCTTTCAGCTGAGATGGCAGTAGTCGATATCCAGTGGCATTAATTAGAAGTATCTACGAGTCCACTCATTTTCAGTTCTATGATGACGGATTCATCTTTTCATTGTCCGTTGACCTCCTCGCCCTCCTTGAGCTATCCCCGAACTATAGTCTACGAGGCTGGGCATCTCCAATTCTTCTGATAATCACGCTGAACTTCATTGTCAGGGTTGAGGTTGCTTATAAAGAAGTAAAAAAGGTGGACGTAGGCGGAAAAGTTCATAACGTTATTGTCGATACATCGCACGCGGTGTAAAGGGGAATGCAAGAGCAAGGTTTTCTGACGACATATTTACGGCAAAGGTGACTCGCGCTTCTTATCAGGCATTGTTGATGACATACAGTGGCACTGCAGATGATAAATCTTCAGTCGGATTGCAAAGGCGTCGTAGATTGTCTACGGTTGAGATGCAGCACCTCGGATCCTGTTGACAGCCCCAGAAACACGACGGGAGTCCTAGGGGCAATCTTGAAAACGACCCAGACAGCGTCATCTGTAGCGACGGCACCATCAAAACCACCCTCAGGCTAACGTTATAGGCTGTGACAGAATCCATTGACAGATGTACATTCCAAACGTCTTGGAATGCAAAGCACTGTAGAGTTGAAATATTTACAATATGGCACAATGTACTCTTACAACATTCCTCGCCTACGCACTTACTCCACATCCTAAGCTCCCTTCATCTTTCCACCCTGCTCATACGTTTCGATAGCTTTCTCGAAGAGCTCGCGACACTTCACCTTACTTCCCAGTCTCGCGCAAAGGAGGAAAGCCCCGCTCAGCTTCCGATGCAGACTGTAAGTCTCCTCGGGCGGTGGTGCCAGTCTCTCCCTCACCATCACCGGAATCAGACTCCTGACCCGGTCTGTAATCGTCTGGTCCCTAAAGTCATATACCTCAGGTCCAGAAGCCTGGAAAGGTTCTGCTAGAGTGAGGACAGACTGAATGTGCGCGTCAAGCATGGGCTGCGATTCAGCACCAGTGAGGTATCCAAGCTGGATAGATAGATCGCGGATGGCGGCGCGGTCATCCTTCGAGGCAGCGATGAGTACCTTGACGTACGGATCCACAAACTCATCAGGGTACTCGCGCGAAGCGCCGAAGTCGAGGAGCTCGATCTTATGCTCTTTTTCGTTGTACAGGAAGTTCGTCCAGTTGGGATCTGTCTGCATGAACTTGAACTCCACAATCTCTCTTAAGCACAACCGTAGAATTTGTGTGCCGATCCAATCGCGTTTCTCCTGGCTGAGAGCAGGCAGCTTCGCAACACCAACGCCATGGACGAGTTCAGCGGTCAAAACCTGCCGACCGCACGCTTCAGGGTAGATCTTGGGCACTTTGAAGACAGAGGGATCATCGGCAAGGGCGGCGCGGAAGCGCTCCTGCCACTCAGCTTCGCGGGTGTAGTCGCATTCCAAGCCCAACTCCGTGCGGGCGTTGGCGATGGTGCGGTCAAGGAAGAGACCTTTGGGTAGGAGGCGTGAGGCGGTGAGAAGGATGGAGAGATTGTTCAGGTCGGAATCGATGGAATCAGCTACACCTGGATATTGAACTTTGACTGCTACTGCTTGCCTTGGGGACTTGAGAACAGCTTTGTGAACTTGACCAATTGACGCCGCTGCAATAGGCTTTTCGTCAAATGATTCAAATAGATCTCGCCAGTCGCTGCCAAGATTGTTTGCGAGGACCTTGTCACGCTGCCATGCGGGCATGTAGTCTGCACTGTCTTGGACGCGTTGCAAAACTTCATGAATAGCTGGAGGAAGCATCTTGATGTCCTGGAAACTGATGATCTGGCCCAATTTCAGAGCAGCGCCTCGCATCCTCGAAAGTTTTGCAACCAGTATTTCTAAATTGCCCGGGCTCAACATAAGCGAGCCTCCAGTAGCTGCTGCAGTACCGGTGACGCGTCTCAGACTCTCACCAACAGCGCCAAACGCCATGCTTGTACCCAAGCCCGCGTATTGCCACAGACGACCAAATCGAGATGATGGAACTCGTGATTCTCGCAATTCGTAAGGCGCTTTTTGCGGCTCATCGATCACTGGATTGGATATCTACGATGCCGCTGTTAGCATATCAGCATGCTTCATGTCTGATGTAACACAAAAGGCACTTACCTCAGAGACGGGTGGTTGAACTGCTTCCGCGTCTTTTGCGAGCTGCGAAGCGAGTTCATGCATCTCCTTTTCGGTTGTTGCAGGTTGAGCATGCTGAGGGGGTTCGTCAGGCTTGGATGGCTGATTCTCCTCGCTTCTTCGCACATTGAACGTATCTTGATCGTGGCCCTGTGCAGTTTTCGTGTGGTCATGAGGTGTTCGAGCAGCGCCCTTCAGATCAAGATGAGGTTTCTGTTGGTATGGGTTTGCTCCAAGCATCTTTGCGACCCGCTTTGTGCGGAAGACGTCTGTATTGATGCCCTCTGGCACACCGCCTTGCTCCGGCACAGCTATCCGCTCTGGAATGTCCTCTCTCTGCATCTGCTCTTGAGAGGGTTCGGGCACAGAATAGTACACATCCTGGTTCAACTGCTCGTCCCTGACGTGAACGTCACTCTCCTGATCAGTCTCGCTGTGTCTAGGTATTTGTGTCCTTGGCGATGAAGCAGGAGTCGGATTTGTCTCTACTGATCTAGAGTAAAAGACGTCTCTGTCGTGCCCCTCCTGCAATTCCTGTACTTGCCGAGGAGGGGAGGGGCGGTACGGCTCGTTTGCGTGGGAAGGGATCTGGTCGGAGTCTTCATGTTGAGTGCGCATCTGTTCCGCCGACATGATTCCATCCGCTGAAGCATCGGTGGGCTTGCCTGGTAAAGGTATCGTAGATGCCTTCGACTCCACGGGCTGCATGCCCTCATCATCTTTCTGCCTTGTGTGATGTTCCTCGGCCAGCGGCTCTTTAGGAGGCTCCGGCACCGGCCGTTCGTTGAATGTATCCTGCCCTCTTGCTTCTTTCTCCAGCGTCACTCCCGCAGAAGGAATTGTTCCATCCGGCAGTGGCGCCCGTTCCGCGTCCTCCTGTTGCACGCCCAGCTCTCTCTCAGCTGGTGGCTCAGCTTTGGTATTCCTCCCCGACCGATCATAGTGATGATCTTGCTCCAAGCCTGTCTTTGTGTCTTCCCTCGGTCTCTCTTCCTTCACAGTCTTGCTTCTGGGAATCTCCGCATCCTGTGAGCCTGTCGCCCGTTGTGCAGCCGCTGACGCGTACTTTGGCGCCTCCTCGTTCAGCCGTTGTGAAAGCGCGCGGGCGGCTTCGAGCGTCAAGGTGATCCGGTCTGTCTGGTTCTTTGCAGCCTTGGCGAGGGAGGACGTCTTGCTGTAAACATCGAGCTGTTGCGAGCGGAGTTTGATGTGCTGCTTTGCGATGCCTTTCGAGGCATTGAACAGCTTCGCCGCGTCGATGAGCCGCCGGCCTGCCATTGAAACTATATCAAACGACTACCGCATCGGATGAAGCATCGCAGAGCGCTCTAAGAGATGCGAACGTCTCGTGAGACTTTGGCAAAAAGACATGATAGCGTCATAGCTTGCTCGGCTCAAGCTCAAGCGGACGTGTGATGTGATTGGCTGTTGTGGCGCTGCGTTCTAGACCTTTTCAGGCACCCTTGTATCCCACTTCATTCACTCGCTCGACAAAGTGAAGCTAAGAGCTAGACCATTCCAAATTACCTGCTGTTATTGCGCTATACACGATAGCTTGATTGGGTAGTGCGAGTGGATCCTCTGGCGGTGGTTCCTGACCCGTTCATTAACCTGCCGCCTCACCGTAGAAGGTAGCTCACGCGAGCTTGGTGCCAGAAACACTTCCTGAGAGCCCCTGACAGGTTCTCTTGCGAATCCAGTTGAAAAGATGAAGGTCGCATTGCTTCAGTTTGCCCCAGATGTGGGTACAGTGCAAGCGAACATCAGCAGGGCGGATGATCTTCTGCAGCGGTCGAAGATACCGGTGGACCTGGACTGGCTAATCTTGCCGGAAATGGCACTCTCAGGTAAGTTCTGGACGTTTACGGATGTGTCTTTCTCCGCGGTTGCGCAAAGAACGAAGCGCGTGGATCATATGTCATCTGTCCTTTTGCAGCATTGAAGCGCTACCCCAGGGCCAAAGATCGATACATGTGACCTCCACTGTCTGCATATATGCATAAAGCCAAACCAAACCAAGAATAATGTACACGGTATCAACTGCTGATACTATTCAGGCTACAACTTCCATTCTCTCGAGGAAATCACACCCTACCTCGAACCCACGACAGCAGGCATAACAACACAATGGGCAATCCAAGTCGCAAAACACTACAACTGCCATGTAACAGTCGGTTATCCCGAGCGAACATCCGACTTACCACCCATAAACTGTACGCCATGCACTCTCCCATCCTCTCCTCAATTTCACCCACTCACCACATACCAGATAACTCCACCGTCACGATCTCTCCAACCGGCGAGATCCTCCAAAACTACAGAAAGTCATTCCTCTACTACACAGACGAAACATGGGCCACCGAGCCTACCAAAAGGTTCGAAATCACCCAATTGGACAAGCTTGGCCCCGTCATCCAAGGCATATGCATGGACATCAATCCTCACCGCTTCCTCGCCCCGTGGTCAGACTACGAATTCGCATCTGCAGCCCTTGCTCCCATCCCTCCGCTGAGCAATCTATCCGCGCCTTTTGCACCACCTCTGCAAAGTCCGAACCCACTGATAGTCGTTTCCATGGCGTGGCTTTCACACCTCACGGCCACTGAAATTGCTGCAGAGCCTTCCTCTCCCGATGTCGCTACAGTAGCGTACTGGGTCGAGCGCTTTCAGCCGATTGTGGAGAGGAGCAAGGAGGTCCCGGGCCCCTGGTACATTGTGCTGGCGAACCGGTGCGGTGTCGAAAAGAGCGTGTGCTATGCGGGGAGTAGTACAGTGATTAAGGTTGAGGAAGGCGGGGTAAGTCTATATGAGACATGTGGGAAGGGAGAGGAGAAGGTGTGTGTGATCGATCTGGAAAGTGCGCCGAAGTTTAGCGTTAAGAGTGGGCGGTAGACATGTCTTTACGATTGGTGCGAATGATGGGGTATGCTTGATATCAATAATGATGGAATGTGCATGAATGGACAAGCTCTGCTGTATTGATTCTCTGCTCGCGGAAAACGTGTGCCTCATGAGCATGTTTTAGGACTTTGGTAACTTTACAACATAGCGCAGCAGGTTGCGGAGTATAATTACAGTTCGATGGGATTCGCACACATACTTCGTACCGACTCGACGTTTCTCGCGCTTTGTATTGTCGAAACGTATCATTAGTTTGCGTTATTTTATCGTTGGGGGAGGGGTGGTCAAATTGCCACACCAACGATGCACGATCCAAGTGTTGCGGTTGTGCATGAAAACCGTGTGCGGTGAATGCGGCGGTGGGAAATTTGCAGTGAACTTCGAGCATGCATGCTGTATTCACGATATTAGACTTTGGCAGCCCATCACATCATTCATCCGTCCCGCTCTATGCAAGACCTAGTCACGTCATCAACCATCCGCACATTTTGTTCTGTCCAGCAAGTGATTCATTTATATCCACTGCCTAACCCTTAATTTTCGAACCCATAGCGCCAGCCAGAGTGAGTGTCATGCCGGGGAAAAACCTCTCACTCAAATCATGAAATGCATGCGTCCATCATCGGTCCATCCACCGCATCCATCCCCTAACACCCAGCAATGACTGTCATGTTGTTCCCCGATCGCTCGCTCATCGGACGTGAAAAAATTGAGGTTTGGGATCGAGAATCGTAAGGAGACGTGGCGAGGCGTTTAGATGCCGATGCGGGTCTTGCGCCAGTGTCGCCTCTTAGCGTTGTAGCTGCACACCTGTGTTAGCATACCGTTCGGTTTCCAGTTGCGGTCTGTGTTCAACAGCGACAATAAAGGTGAGAGAGCCGTACCGGATGGTGTTGCCCGTCCTGAGGCGGATCCACTGGGGAATCGGGCGGTTCTGCTTCTGAGCTTTGGCAAGCTTTTGCTTGGTGCGGAAGGACTTGTGGCTCTGCGCAATATTAGTATAGTGATTGTGAGAAGGCAAGCAAATGGCGGCGTACCGGCATCGTGACGGTTTGTCGGGGTGTCGAGATGTCGAAAGTGGAAGTCTTGCGTAGATTTTGGCTTGGTGGTCGAGTGCGCAACCAAGATTGATTAAGCGAGATGGGTCGCTTCTTTTTCGGCTAGAGCTATATGTCACGTGCCGCTATCTGCACCCTAGCGCCTGCTTTCCAATGCAGTGCACCTTTTAACTACATCACGTTATGTTCGCGCCGTGGCCAGTTCGATAGCGTTGACTTTTGTTTTTGTCTTTCTGTGAGCACACAACCTGTCTTCGGGAATATATCCAGGGTTGCTATGCACTCCCAGAACAAATTGCCAAGAATTACTACGCATTCACAAATTCCGCCGATACGTGCAAGATATTACAAGAACGACTAGAGCATGAAAGAACCTGTGCAAAGGCACATGGGCATAGTACCAAGTTTTATCGTGGCGCTCTACTTCATAGCCCTGTGAAGTGGTTGGCCATAATCGCTTTCGAAGAGTCCTTTCACTCGAGTATCTGCTACATCAACATAACGCATTGTTATTATGATCTCAATTGTTGACGGGTCTAGCTATGGTTTGTAATTCATGAGTGCCACTTTTGTCCGAGTACCCTGTGAGTCTCTTCTTTCTTTTCAATATCTGGCTTTGTCTTCTACCTGCAATTCATCTCCCACGATAACTGTGGCCTAACGTCGTCTTCTGGTTCACCATTACAAACGTGGACACTTTCCTCTATTCCAACAGTAATATCTGCTCTTGGTCAGCACAGTGCGCCCCCGATGTCCATGGCACAGGTTATGCTACCATGAAGAGGATCAGATGATTATTCTCAGTACGCAGAAAATCTCATATTTTTCGATTACCTTTTTGGAGTATACGGGAAGTCGAAGCCTGGGCTGGAGGTCTATATAAAGGGATAACGATACAGGCTCTCCTCACTATGAAAGGTCTGAGGCCTAACCTTATCTTGCTCTTCATGTTTGTGAACAATTCGATATGCACAGCACTGATTGGACATTGATATGCTTTGTTTACAGAGTCAAGCTGAAGATGAAGTTCACTGTTCTAAGTCGACATATGTGCGTGGTACGACTTAGAAAAATGACAGAGGGATGGGTCAATGAGGCAGCAACATCACGCTCCATGGTAATCATTGACAAATACTCAGCTTCGTTTGATCTAAAATGTTGCGCTCGCGCTACAAGGAGTGTAAGAAGGTATATATACAGCAGAACATCCAGCTCTATCTACAATTGTGTTCTTCCTCTCGAAATCTTGATATCCAGTACAATATACTCGTATCACACCTCAACCATGTCTCGACTATTTAAACACGAGCCAGGGTCTGGAAACCGCTCGGTGCGGGAGCACCGCTCTGGAATCCACCGAATGAGGGGGCACCGGTAGGTCGGGCACCTGCAGCGCCTGATTGTTGTCCACCGAAGCCGCCAGTGGGCTGGGCTGAACCAGATTGACCGCCGAAGCCACCGAATCCATGGTTGCCGCCCTGCTGGCCCTGTCCACCGAAGCCGCCGGTAGGCTGAGCAGAGCCAGACTGTCCACCGAAACCACCGAAACCAGACGGGAAATCGCCGGACGGGAACGCACCGGTGGGACGCTCGCCACCCTGAGTTACGGATGCGTCGGCTGCTTGAGCAGCGAAAGAGGCGGCACCGGAGGGAGCGGCGCCTTGGAAGCTACCAGTCGGCTTGGGGAGGTCTGAGGGGAAGCCGGAAGGCGGGGGTCCAGTAGGACGAGGACGACCAGAGCCATGAGCGAAACCAGATGGGAAGCCAGAAGGGAAGACTCCACCGCTAGGGAACTCAGGACGGCCCGAACCCGATGGGTGTGCAAAGCCGCTCTCTTGACGGCGCTCGAACGAGGCACCTGAAGGAGCAGCGCCTTGGAAGCTACCAGTCGGCTTAGGGAAGTCTGAGGGGAAGCCGGAAGGCGGGGGTCCAGTAGGACGAGGACGGCCAGAGCCATGAGCGAAACCAGATGGGAAACCGGGGAAGCCTGAAGGGAAGTCTGTAGGACGTCCTGACGGGAAGGCTACACCACTAGGGAAGCCACTGGGAAGACCGCTAGGGAACTCAGGACGGCCTGAGCCCGATGGGTGTGCGAAACCGCTCTCTTGACGGCGCTCAAATGCGGCACCTGAGGGTGCAGCGCCCGAAGGTGCAGCGCCCGAAGGGAAACCTGATGGCCCCGGGAAGTCAGTAGGACGGGCGCCAGACGGGTGAGCAAAGCCAGAAGCGCCGCTCGGCCCGTGTCCATGGTGACCGTGGTGTCCAGAAGGATGGGCGAAGCCAGAAGCGCCGGACGGGAAAGCACCGGTCGGCTTAGCGATACCGCTAGGGAAGCCGCTGGGAACGCCGCTGGGAACGCCGCTGAATTCAGGGCGGGCTGATCCAGACTCCTGAGCGGAGGCGAAAGCAATGACTGCGAGAGCAGCGGAGAGGGAAGTGAATTTGACCATTTTGCTGTCGAAAGAAGAAACCGAGTTTGGAGAATGTGAATGAAGATTGCTGAAAAGCTGGAAATTTCAAAGTGTGCTGAAAGAAGGATACACCCAGTGTACTCTAAAGGAAAGACAAAGACTTGGAAGTCAGTGAAAGTGTTGGAAGTGAATGGAGGTTGCTGAGCTGTGGTTTCTTTATCTACAACGCCCGACGACTTTTATATCAATGATCTCGTACCAACCCCACGGTACCATACACGACATACAAGGCGTCTAAGCTTCGGCCTCGAAGCTCAGGCGCCGAGGTCGAGACTGTGCTACCCCTCGTCAGTGATCTTCTGGTGGATCCTGTTTCATTAAACGTACCATTCGTGGAGAGACCTGTCCAGCCTTGCAACTTGCGAATGGGAATGGGCTGCTGTGACGCGTATTCAGTCCGTGAAACAAGGCTCTGCATGGTCCTGCAAAAGGGTGCGTGGACGCGTATGCAGGTGGGGCGAGTACCGTAGCGTTAGCGGATGTTTCATGTGCAAGCGGGAAGAGCAATCAACCACGAACGAGGCTCAAAACTCACAACAAAAGCACCACATGTGGAGAGTTTCACAAATAACAGCGGCTCAAAAATATTTCAAAAGTCTTCATTTAAAATTCCGTTGTTCGAGAAGTATGTTCGCAGACACTGAAGTGGTGGTTCTCGACAGACCTGCCTGATATGATGAGTTCATGCACCGTTATTTTAGGGTCCGTCCCCCAACACATGTCACTCGGGTGGCTGCCGTTGGCGCATGTCCGAACTTTCGTTTCTACTAAACTTCCAAAGTCTATACTATGGGCTGGTGTTTCAGTTGAGCCGCGCTGAAGAGGAACCTTTGGTCTAAGCGCCGTGACGCAAGCCTTCATTTACTTCGAGCTCTGGCTATGAGTGGTGGACGCAGCTTGAGTAGAGATGACGGAAGACTTCTCCTGATGTACGTCAGTCAAGAAACAGCTGCCATGCTGCCATGGATTCGAGACCATTGATTAGTTCTGACTGAGTAGGCATCACGCAAGATCTATAGGGAGGACAGAAGAAAGAAATTGTGGATAAGGTTTTATGTTGTAATATTTCCAGAAGGCTGAGAAGATGCTCTTCACGAAGTTGATTTGTTGCTCTCGAGGCGCGGAGATCTAGGCCCTGGATCCTCCCCTTAAGGATCAAAACAATCGTCAACCCTGAACATCATCCTTTCAAGACTTCATTTGTCTACTACCTTCAGTATCCCCAATTATATTACGGCATCTTCCAGAATTCAGTAAACACTCATTTAAAGTCCCTTCCGTACAATTTGAACTCGCAATGGCACCATCTCCGTGCTTTGGAGTCATAGCTCGGCGCTGACGACGTGCAATTTCAGCAGTGTAACATTTTCATACCAAGGCAGCACCCTGGTACTTTGCTGTCCCTGTAACACCAACAACGATCTTTGACAATATCAATTTTTAGAAAATCTCCGTCGGAAATATTTCTAGCACTTTCATGACGCTGCTAAGGATCGTACGAATAGCCGCAATAAAAGAACCAAATTGCCATGGCTCTTGAGAGCCATGTCTCTCGTTTCTATCGGGTAGTGAGCTTCACAGGATTTTGCTATGCATAGAGTCATGCAGAAGCGATGCCCAATATTCCTTTAGAGTGTATCCTCCTTCGACGGCCAGTCATGCCTTACTTCACTCAGCGTAAAACGTCTTCGTTCAGCAACAAACACGAGCGCCATCGGAGCTTGCGAAACAGATCCATCAGCATAGTGTGTCACTTTTATACGATAGATTATTAACGATATTGGTGGTCTTCCAGCTTGTTTAAATACTCTTAATGGGTACTGTACCCTAACCCGCTCACTCTTCATGATCGCTACCCATTATCGCCAGTGTTGTTCTACGCCAGAACGTCTTTCATAATCATTCTAGTGAATATTCTGGCCGAGATTCTAATTTATTCTCGTCGTTGTGTAGTATCGCGACATTCCACGATGCGCAGGCCGCGATGCAATAGTCATGCGATGGCACTCTTCTTCGGTCCCTGAGGTTGCTGCTCACTTCCCTAAGCTACGATTCACAATACGGTTCAGAATCTCTGCTAAGATAAACATAGCACCATCGAATTTGATGTGTCATTCTATCCTTCGTAAGCATGAACAACGAGCCATTACTGGGGTGAGAGCTTGCGGATTCGACACCCAGTTAGAGGCTAGTGGGGGCCAGGCTAAATGTGACTAATCTTCAGCTGCAACCGGCTTACCGATACGATCCGCCAAGATATAACCTTTGGGAAACAACTTTTTTCCTATTCAACTCACAGCATAAGCTACGTAAGCGAACGGTTCCACCGAAATGTTCGAATTCGTAACACTCAGCCACCCAGACGAAGCGCGCGACCAGAAGCGGCAAAAGCGCATACGGCAGCATGCCATCCGCAATGGGATACAAAATAAGCGTAGGGAGGAAGCAAAGAGGAATGAAAACTTTGTGACTGTCGGTATTGACACGCAAAGTGGAAAATTAAAACGAGATCTACGACCAAGCAATGCAATGGCGATGGCAAAGCCTGTTTCGGGCGGTTTGTTGGACCCGTTTGATTCATTGCCAGGCGATGGCGAACGTCTAAGAGAACTGATGGCACATAGTCAGTGTTTGTAGACACAGGTGTAGGATCACGCTAATGCGACGTAGAAGCCGCACGTTCTGCTGGGGAACCAGTGTTTTGTATTGAAGAAGCCGGCAGGATCTTTTTTAACGGCATGGACGATGTGTTTCGAGGCGCATTATCGGATCCGTCACTGTTCCATGCATTATCACTCGCATTGGCATTAGCGGCAAACAGCAACATCCCTAATATAGAATGCTTGACGCAGCGAGGAGCGACGCTTTATAATTTAAGGCATCGCATGTCCAATCCACAGCTGGTACCGTCAGTTTCAACCCTGACAGCGATGCTGCTGATTATAGGTTATGAGGTACACACTGATTGATGTGGCTTGCACTCATGCAGAGCTAACGTGTTTCAGTATCGGGTGGATGGATCCAATTCGAATAGCATAGCAACGCACATTGGCGCTGTTAAGAATGTTCTCGAATTGGCAACAGCCTCCAACGTTCCAGTCTCGGATACCATAAGACGAGCGCTTTTCTGGCAAGATTTATATTCTTGTCTCTTCGTTGGGACAACTCGTCTGCTTTCCCATCGCGATTATGAAGAATTTAGCTGCGAGACATTTCCCTCATCGGCTCCAGGGTGCTTTGTACCTCCCGGTTTCGAGAAAGTCGTTTCCATTTTCCCTGCTGAGTTTGTAGAAGTTCTCATGGACCTCAACGCGCTTTGCACTCTGGTCGACCTGCGCTGTAGTCCAAGTGGTCTTCCAATCAAGGAACATCCCATCGACAATTTCCAGTACTGCATAGAGTCTCGATTAGTCGATCTACTTAGCGAGAATAGAAGCTCGCCTAAGGAGGATCTTGTTTTGCAGGCGTGTATCTTTGCTACATTTCTTGTTACCTATAAATTGTCCACAGGAATCTGGGAAGGTTGCTTCATTCCAGAGTACTGTGCTACGCAGGTAATGAGCCTATTGACCAAAACAGAGGGTGATGTAAGGTGGCAAGAAGAAAGCTACAAGAAGTTGTTGCTATGGCTTCTGTTTGTAAGTGGGGCCATGGCTAAGCGGAGTCGAGTTCGATTGCGAGCGATCACGATGATTCGAGCTGGGTGTCACGAAATTTTGGACGGAATGCATGATGACTGGGATTCTCTTGATGAGATCTTGAAGACATTTATCTGGTCAAGCCATTCAATGGAACAGAGATCATGGCGATTCTGGCAGGAAGTACACTCGCCACAGCAGCGGGTTGGTCAATTAGACGAGGAAGAGCCTGTGGTAATGCATCCAACATAAGGAAACAAGGGGCCAGAAGCTCTAAATTTTGAGAAGGATTCAGTAGTGCGACTGATTTACCATTGCCAGCTCGAAGGGCGTGTGAGTCAAAAGGGCGGAAGACATGCACCTTTTCCCCTTCTAGACGCTTAGTAATATACTCGATGATATCTTCAAAAACCTTCAAGCCAGTTTCTCCTTTAGATTATAACGAATTTAATCATGACGATCACAGTTCAAGAAGTATCGGATGCAGAAATACCGCGCGCGTGCGAAATTGAAGCTGCAGCGTACGGTCCCGCCAACCCTGTACTCTTTCCTGGCCCTTTCCCACCAGAGGCGCGGGCGGGAAGGGTCAATCAAATCATCGCAATGCGCGAGAACGATCCTACAGCTCGACTTTTGAAAGCTGTCGACGAAGAGACAGGCGAACAGATCGCATTTGCGAAATGGCACATCTACGAAACATCCGAGACAGTCGCTTTAGCCCCCACACGTCCAGTACCAGCCGGGCCCGGGGTCAATGGCGAGGCATGCAAAGCTTTCTTCGGCGGCCTCATTCGCCGCAAGCAAGAGATCATGGGAACAAGACCTCATCTGTGTGCGTGTGGGCCTTGGACGTGCATGGGGTGCTGTTAGCTGACGAGCATAGATTTGCACATGCTACATACGGATCCTAAATATCAAAGGCGTGGCGCTGCAAGTGCGTTGTTGAGATGGGGCACCCAAAAGGCGGACGAATTAGATCTGCCGGTGTATCTTGAATCAAGTTCTGAAGGGCATGTCCTCTACGGGAGGCATGGATTCAAGGATGCCGAGATCTTTGAGGTGAACCTGGAACCATTTGGTGGTGGAAACAAAACGCATAGCGCGCCTTTGATGATACGAGAGCCCGTAAAACCTTCACCTTGATCATAGTCTTATGAGTAAACGGACGACATAGGATGCTTAGTGGCAAGTTGGAAGTTGGTTCAATCAAGTATCGTGCGTGATGCAGCTAGAATATCAAGAACTGGACGGAAAATGGACGATGTATGTATGACCAGTCTTCTAAGAAAGACATCCACTGTTTCTTTTTGATGTAGTGGATCCTTTCAGGGAAATGGTCTGCACCTATAGATTGAAACAACATCGCAAGGTGTAGAGCTGTGTAGTGCCCAAAAGCAATGGTAGTGTGAAGCATTTGACTATCGGAATGTGAAGCTGAGAATATACTACGTATAAGCACAAGAAGCCAGGTGTTCGATAAAAATGAAGATGCAACTTGTGAACATTCCAGTGGAGAAATGTTGTGCGTCATACGCTAGGAGTGACTTACTCCTGATTATATAATTAGCGCGTCTATGACGGTTGGGGGGGAGTTTCGTGAACCTCCGATGTCCATTTACTACTGCCGCACCAGTTCGCACTCAATTCTTTCTCTTCCACCATGTTGAATGCTTCCCCATCGCGATGACATTAATGGAGGTATTGCTACATGCTGCAGGTGTTGCGCAAATATACGCGAATTCAGCTGCATACGGTGTATACTAAAGGTGCAATACATCTGCTGAAACTTGATGTATTTAACACGGTAACTACAAAAATAAGATGCCACTAAGACCATACACCTTACCCACCGATACTCAAACCATGGATTTGTATGGTCATTCTCTTTATGGCTGTGTCACTAGAGGATCTGCCGGTTAGCCTTACGCATCGGTGTTCCTGCATATAATCTCCGTACGGCAAGCGGCCAAACCTACCCGTAAGGGTATCAGGCTTGCCGAGAATGCGCTAGCTATGATCTGAGCGTCCTCGTAGTCAGTTAGCAAGAGTTAACGAATCCCATATTCCGCGATTGGAATGTCATTAGCAGCGCGCGAGTATCCACAAGGCTTCCTGCTGCGGAGCAAAGGGCGCTATAATGCCTACCTCACCGGACTGTTCATTGTACTACGAATCGCTTTGTCCTGAAGCAGGCTTAGCACTTGCAGTCCTTCCGTACGACATACAAGCTGTAATTCCTACATAAACATGCATGCTCAGGCCTTTCCAAAAGAAATCCAACCACACTCGTTTGCATTCACTTTACCTCACGATGGACAGTACAGAAATTTTGAGCCTCGTTGTTCGCGGGGCTCATAATAACGGCACCGCCACCGCCAAACCAATTCGTTGCAAGGTGGGCGTATGTCCCCTTGACATGGCCATCGTCAATTATCAACCGACGGTCGCCGGTAACACAATATACGGAGCTTGTTTCATCATATTACTCTTCGCTCAACTTTTTTTCGGCATTCGCAAGAAGACCTGGACCTACATGAGTACTGTGTGCTTGGGTATTTTCGGCGAAATAGTTGGATATGGCGGACGTTTGATGTTACACCAAAACCCTTTCGACATGAACAATTTTCTTATGTGTGTATTCGATGAGACACATCTACCTTTGTTCATTCCGTGCTGATAAATTTAGTTATCTGGTTCCTCTTACAGTCGCCCCTGCTCTCCTAACTGGTGGCATCTATCTTTGCCTAAGCCGCGTGATAGTAGCCGTTGGCGCCGACTTCTCCCGAATCAAGCCAAAAATGTACACCTACATCTTTATTGGCTGCGATCTGTTGTCTCTGATCCTACAATCCATCGGTGGTGCCATAGCCTCTATGGCAAACAATACGGATAGTCGAGATCTAGGTGTCAACATTATGATTGCTGGTCTCATCTCACAAATCATCTCCATGATTATCTTCTTCGTCCTATGGGGGGATTTTGCCTATCGTGTGCGCAAGGCCAAGACCTCTGGAAATCTAACTGGCCAGCCTCCGCTATACGAACAGCTCCGGGCTAATCGCGTCTTCCACTGGTTCCAATGGAGTCTTTTCGTAGCAACGTCACTCATCTTCATCCGAAGTGTGTATCGTGTGGCTGAACTCTGGGGCGGCTTTAACAGCCACCTCGCCAACGACGAGGTTACGTTCATGATCTTTGAGGGGCCGATGATCATTCTCGCCGTTGCTCTGATGACAGTGTACCACCCCGGACGGGTTTTTGATAATCTATGGATTGCTGCGGGCAAGGGCTATCGATTCACGAGGCAGGGTGATAACGGTTCTACCGATAAGATCGAGTTGATTGAAAGAACATGGTAGTGCATGTATTATGTGGCAATGAAGAGGCTGGATTTCAACCCAGTCTCTTACGCACTAAGATTTTGTGCAACGTTTCTGTACATTTATTAAAACGAGCAAGATATCACGGAATATTGGGGTTTGATCGGAGTTTGGCTCTTGGGTTTGCACCTGCGGTATATTCAATTGGTTATACCCCTTTCTATAGATTTGAGATTATCTGTTAACAATCATACAAACGATTTCTCATTGTTACCAGCTACACACGGCCAAAATAGAACACGCCATTGATCGAGTGCAGTAACGGGTACGCACATACTAATCGCTCATTTGAGGCACCTACGCCAGCATTTACAGTAACCAGGCGACATGTAGCTCCACTGTGGCAGTGCCCTCATGCTCTTAGAGGCCTCCAGCATGGGTTCGCATTGTCGGAGGCAGTGCTGCTAGTAAGTCGCATCATCGTTAGGCGAGAAATTTTCCCGGACCCCAAAGGCCGTAGACTCCGAACCGCAACACCACGGCACCTGCCAGAGTAAATTACAACTCGTTTGTAACGCAGGATTACCACGGTAACGAAGATCTTTAGATGCATTGAATCGTGCAAAATAATTTCCGTGCACATAATAAACGCTTTTTAATTTGCAAAAACAAGTTCTTGGTACTCTGACACGGGCAAGCTTCTGTACGGCCAGATAATCCTGCACCGTAGAAACTAACATCCGTCTTTTACCATATCTTCAGGTTGTAGGAACGCTCGAATCATTGAACGTTATCTGTCGACTCATACTAAGGCCTTCCTTCACAATTTTGAGCATGCCGCAGCCAACATATCCGCTGTCTCTTCTTACAGCCATTGAATCATGAGTATTTGCGAATACTATACAGGAAGGATCGGCACCGATCGGTGGGAAAGACTCTTGACTATCGCCTTGGACTCGCCTTATTGAGCCACTCCTGGATGCCCCGCGCAGCCAAACGAGGAATGCTCTTGTACCGCTCATTGTCGTACGTATCATCTATAGCCTTGGCAAGCCTCTGCGCGCTCGCAATTGTGAGCCTCTTCGCATTTGCCCAGTGTTCCCTGCTAACGAATTCGTCTGCGTTGTTTGCCAGCTCTGCTCTCTTCTTCCGCACCGCAGGGTCATCAGCCTTCTCTGCAGCGCAAAGCGGACAGCTGCATTCGAAACCCCATGTGGTCATCAGAGCGGCCTGCCGAGCGTCGTAATCGCTCGATTCATCGTAGCTGATGAAGACCTCCTCGCCTGCTTTGAGAGGACGTAGAGCGCGGAGGACCATCAAGTCACCAACAAAGTCTTTACTAGTGTTGGCGATGCAGGAATGATTGATGTAGGCTGCCCATGTGCAGAGACCAGTACTCGCATTCCGTGCTCCTTCTTCTCCGTATTGGTTACCTAATCCGAAGCCATTTCGCGAGACTATATCATGTATCCGGAAAGTGTCGACTATGGGACCATCCTCGGTTCGGAAGATATTTTTGCCATCACCCTCATAGTCGCCGAAGAGGTCCATTACTCTCTCTATTTGGGAAGAATTGCCGAGAAGCTTCTGCGTTGTTGCCTTACTCAAGCCTACAGGTTGCACTCTAATTCGGTCGTCACGCACGTCATAGGTCATCGCTGTCAACGCCTCTTTGTCGTGGCCCCAGACGACTGAAAAGGCTTTGTCGCACATAACGACCTCTCCAGCAGGTATGTTACGAGTAACGAACATACCACGTCCACGACCTTCGCTATCTTCGACCTTAATATTACTGACGAAACTCGCCGCATCAACGTGTGGTCGAGCTCGCGAAAGGCCAGCCCTCAGCTTTTTCCAATTGTACGCTCCAGTCTGTTGCTCACGTAATCGCACCTCTATCCGCTTCAAATAGGTGCTTGCATCTTTATCGTTTGGTGCAAGCTTCAACTGCTCTTCGAAAAATGCTTTTGCGTCTTCATATTTACCAAGACCATACGCAGCGGACCCAGCGCGGTAATAAGCTTTGCTATCGAGATCTTTAGATTTTTGATCATCTCTGCCTGTAAGAGAAGCTTTTGCGTCTGAAATAGTTTCATCGAAATGGCTCAGGAGGAGATTAACGTAAGCCCGATTGCGAGCAATGTCTCGTGCTAGGTCCGGATTCGATTGGGAAACGGTGTCTCGTCTCGCGACGTTCAAGCCGTCGGTATACTTCTCGTGTGCAGCGGCCAGGTCACTCTTCTTAAGCTCAGCATTTCCCTCGCTCTTGCAAGCCGTGGCGAACTTCTCTGCCGCTGCAGTGCTCGGAAAAGTCTTCCCAGTGAGAGCATCACTGCAAGAGATCAGGTCGGAGGGATGATCTATACGAAGCGTAGCCTCGCCATCTTCAGTAAGAGTAAAATATGGCTCTTTAATAATGAATGTTTTCGCGTATTCCAGAATATCTTCGCCGTGTCGTGACTTGTGCAAGCACATCTCCAGACGTTCTATATCGCCACCGTCCACATCTTCCACCATGGTCCATGAACGAGCCGTAAGCACGACGACTGGGCTTGCGCGTTTAACAGTGAGTCGGCGACCGCGGTGATGTGTATCCATTTTGAGCTCGCTAATTTTCATGGGTTCAAGTTCGCTACTCAGGATAGTGCAGGGAGGATAAGCCTGGCCTACAGCAAGGGCTGGAAGCGTCTCTCCCCGACCATCCGATTGCATAGATTCCATATCCGCCATAAGCGATGCTCCAGTCGCTTGGCTGATGGCAGATTTTGCATCCCGTGCTTCTCGTCCATGGCCATGAAGTTCGGAACATTTTTTCACAGTCTCTTTGACTGTATTTCGAATACGCTCAGCCTCTTTCTCGGTCAAAAAGACCGTGTTCTCCTGGTTTGACGCCATTTGGTTTTGTGTTGAGTTTGGATGACGCTGCCGTACTTTTTGCGCCCAAAAACTGCCCTCGTTGATGCCCCGCTTAGTGTAGCTCTTTTCGGAATAACGCGTTTAGTGGCTTGGCACGTTAACAATCTCCAGAGCGAATCTCTGCTCTTACTTGTGAACATTTACGCCGTCTACCTGTTGGGTAAGAATAATAATAATCTAGAAGTATTACTGATTTCTGGCAAAACTAGCTTAAACGTTAATGAATCATCTCAACAGACAAATGGGTATGACAGGCTTTCTACATCCTACCATTAGTAGCAATGCAATTTTTCGAAAACACAATCATCCATAGTTCATTGTTGTGGAAGCACCATCATGGAGGCATCACCCAGGGGTTTGCAATGAGTCAACCAGATTATGCTTGAAGCTTGAGGCTTGCAAGTTTATACCTTATAGTTGTGGTTAATCTGTTTGAAACTTTTTGCTAGGCGCAGTTTAGCGAACGTCCTACCTTCTTAGATATAACGAGTTGTCTGTCCAGAACTTAGATTATATTTTCGCAATCTGCTCGTTCGTTGCATGAGAAGAAAGCTGACATGATCCATCTAAACAGTGCAGAACATAGTGAGCTGGCTATGGAGGCAACCATGCCTTCTATAACTTGAAATTTGCATCGCCACATCGTCAAAATGGAGTGTGAGCTGACGAAATGTTTCAGTATAATGGCAGTTTGCGCTATTCACCAACCTTCATAGTGCTAGACTATTACCCAAACAATACGACAAACCCCAACTATATACCGCGCCGTATGGCACAAGAGGCAATGACTATGGACCTGAAGGAATCGCGTAGCGACAATCTTGTCTCGGAATGTTGAATTCTGTGCTCCGATGGATGTCCAAGCTCATGAGCTAGTATCATGAGAGATGCCCGAATTGTATGTAGGCTTTGAGAATATATATGATTGCGAGGACGTGCTTGATGACGCCGCGTCAAAGTTGGGAAGCATGGAGGCTGGTAAACGGTGAAATAGAGGCCCCACCGAGCTTACGCAACCAGCAACGTTATTCATGCGATTGGCCTCCACGCTAGAAACCTAGTAAAACCGCTCCCCTGATTCGACGTTTTCTAAAACAAGTCACCAAGCCACGTTCCCGCTAGCATTCCGAAGAACTTCCAGAAGCTCCACAGTCCCATCACCTCGGTTTACGAAGCCACGCGTCCACGGCAAAGATTCTTGGACTGGATGCTGAGGCCGATAAACACGTTTCGGCTGCGCACTGGGCAGGCTTGCAACGTGCGACAGGTACGCAGTTGCTTTGGTAGTAGACTAATTAAGTGCAAGTTCATACGCATAGCCTTCCAGTGCTTGGCAGCGTCGCAAGCAGAGAGAAAACCAAGGACAGTATATATAAAGATGATCGTGGTGTTGCATAAACTATTCATCAGCACACTCACTTGCCACTCTTCGCCTTCTCAGCATTCGCTTCTTTCTAGTACGCTCACACTCGTACACTTTTACTCCTCCTGATTCACACGCCTCCCACAATGAAGTTTACCACTGCTGCCCTTTGCGCATTGTCGCTTGGTACCGGTGTGCTCGCCCATCCCGAGAAGCTCACCTCCGAGAACCTTGAGCACCAGAAACGCGAAGTCGGCCGCTCGACCGGAAAATGTGCGGCAGCAATCGAGGCGCGCAAGGAGAAGATGCTCGCTACGAGATCAGAGCGTCTCCTTCAGCGCCGCATTGCCTCTGGTAACTTGAACCTGGATCGTCGCGACATGATGTCCGGTACGATGCAAAAGCGCAACGAGCTCAAGTATACATCGATCCAGAACGACACCTGCGTGCTTGCACCCGAGACGGTTTGGGGTCCTTACGCTGTCGATGGCGAGCTGCAACGACACGACCTTCGCGAGACGCAAGGAGGCATTGACTTCTATCTCGATATTGGAGTTCTCGACCTGAACACCTGCGAGCCTCTTTCCGGCGCTGCCCTTACCATCTGGAACTGCAACGCTACTGGTTTCTACTCATCATACACTGGCATCAACCCGAATACAGTCGAACTTCTTGACGGTGCCACAAAGCGACCCGATGGCACGACGGACGATGAGACGTTCCTCCGCGGTATCCAGATAACCGATTCAAACGGCATGGTCGAATATTTGACGAAGTTCCCCGGCTACTACGCGAGTCGCACTACGCATGTGCATGTAACAGTACAGAGCAATATAACAAACGGAACAAGCTATTCCAAAAGTTCGACCCAGCATCTTGGACAGCTGTTTTTCGATGAGGATTTGTTGAGTAAGGTGTACGCCGTGGAACCATATAACGCGCATCTCGCCACGCTGAACAGGACAACGAACGCAGAGGACACCCTATTCTCCGAGGCGAGTGCAGACGGATACAGCGCTATGGTCAGCGTTGAGATGATCGGTGACAGCATCGAAGATGGATTGGTCGGATACGTAAGTTTGCACCATATCGTCGGATCGACTATCCATGCTGACCAAGAAATCCAGATCACCGTTGGCGTGAACCCTGACGGTGAGGCTGCTGTCACAACAGGTGGCAGCGTTAACCCTCAGGGTCTGATTCCCACTGTTAGTATTGCGGAGGAGAAGAAGGCGGAAGCAACTGCTGCGGATCTGGCCGCTGGGTATACGGATTGAATAGCCGATGAGGGACTGGTCAATGGCATATTTCTGGGGTATTTCTTCCTCTTTGCGGGTTTCCTTACGATCTCCTTTTATTTTCTCTGAGCATAGCGTGGCGTTCAGCACAATAGACGGGGGAAATTAGAGTTTTGGTATCAACTTCATGCAGTGCATCTTCTCAACAGACATGGCAGAAATTTAACTAGAGAGAAAAGGTAGTCACGCATGATGTTCACGTCTGACGCTAGATACAGATGATGACTGCGCGCATGCGACAAGCGGTCCTGAATAGGCGCGGGTTGCGAGATTGGGAGGGCGTTCATAGTGGGGGCTGGAAAAGTTACAACTCATCTCCCTCTTCTAAATGTATCAGTGATCCGATAGATAGAAATTTAGGTAGGGAGCAAGTACCTGTTGATGGAGGCTGACGGAACTGGGTGAAGTTCGCAGAGGTCGGTGAAGAAATAGAGCGATGCTGAAGATCGGGCTAAACTAGATGACCAATAGCATGCCTCGGTCTAATACTACGCCCGATCCTTTCCCCATGCCCGTGCTTTCCACACTCCGCCCACATCTTTGAGGGAACGAACACCGACGTCGACATTTGGTTTGAAGCTACACCGGGCCAAGTACACTGAGACAGCCGTCTCGAATGAATAATTCACCACCTCATCGAAGCTCGCGCATTCGCAGGATTCGATACCAATCTAGCGCTGACAGCCGACGTGCGGTGAGAGCGAATTAGCGCAGTCGAGGTAGATCGTTATGGCTGCCCTTGGAGTGGCAGGCCCGCTTGGGAGATCGGTTCATCGTCCCGTTAAGACTTGCACAGAGTGCAAGCAAGTGAAAGTAAACTTAGTACGCCGAGGAATGTCATTGAAATAAAATTGACAAAAAACAGCTTCGTTGTGATTCAAAAGCCAAGTTCCCGGCACCGTGTTCAAGATGTCAAACGCGAAACCTGCAATGCGTCGTCGATTCTTCGTTTCGACGAACGCCGGCTCGCAAGTACGTAGTTTTTGCTATACGTTGACCACTCTAATGCTTCTGCGATTAACTTCATACTCAGACGCGTCGAAGAGATGGCGAAAGAACTGGAGACGTTAAGAAATCAGAGAGAAGACAACGGTTTTAAATCTACCGTGTCGCCAGATACCCAATTCGACTCACCTGAATACACATTAGAGCAGTCAGGGACGGCTGTGGTGACCGACTTCGGCTCCAAAGAGCAGTACCAACTGGATGATTTCATCATCGATCGAAACACGGTCGTCGATATATTCAAAATGTGGGTTCAAAGTTCCGTACCGTCGAACGAATTTCTGACCAACTCTCAATCAGCTTTACGATATTCTTCTACCCTCATTTTCCCGTTCTAAACCCGAACATCTCCATCTCAGCCATATACGATACAGCACCGATCTTGTTTTGGACTATCATCGCCATTGTAGCTGCACATGGACCATTGCCGCAACACAGAGCATTCAATGAATCCCTACGAGAACCTTACCTGGCTCAACTTCGCATCGAAATCCTGACTGCGCCTGTTCCTTTACAGACGATCCAAGCACTCATTCATTTGATTACATGGCCTTTCCCTTCACCTCGTCAATCGCATGACTCTAGCTGGCTTTATTCTGGAGCTGCTATAAATGCAGCCCTGTATATGGGTCTACATCATTCTAAACCCTCGCAATCGCTCAGAAGTATCGGCGTTCCTTCTGGGTCTCCGCGAGCGAGAGCCAGTACATGGCTCGGCTGTTTTCTTGCTAGTACCTCGTAAGTTAGAACAATCTCTTTCTCTGCGTGCTGCATCGAGACTACTTACAATGTACCTCAAGCATGCTAACTATTTCCACAGGTTGAGCATGCATGTTGGTGTATCCCCTCATATAAATGAGACCACAGAGCTGGCAACGATAGAAAACTTCGTCCGCACATATCCCATACCTCAGGAGTTCGCCTACCAAGTCATGGTCCACCATACCCTGGCCAAGTTCACCACTATAGTGCTAGAAAACAGCCAAGAAGTTGTATCGCAATCGCTTGTCAAGCTCATAGATACCGAGCTCGACAGCCTGAAATCGAGATTCCCGGCACCATGGTCTCCACGCATAGAAATGGTGGTTCTGGTCGCCAAGTTACACCTCTACACCATGACCGTGATCCGCATGCAGCTCGATCTGACGTCACGCGAGATCCTCATGAAGAGCGGGTATTCCGTTGCTCTCCGCATAGTCTATCTCTCTGAGCAAGGGCTCTTCCATCGTTCTGACGACTACTCTGACCTTACTTCTGGGATCCTTCAACACACCTGCCCCAAAGTTTACTTCCGCGCCCTTGTCCTCGCCACAGTGTTCTTACTTCGCTTCTTCGCGCTGAACATCAACGCTTCGCCAGAGGAGCAAGAGACCGCGAAGAACCACGTTGCAATAGCGCAGAGGTTTCTCAATGCCGGAGCAATCGATCCAAGGGATGAAAAGGCGCGGGCCGCAGTACTCCTCGAGGTTTTAAGTCGGCAGCAACCGGTGAACATTGATAATACAAAACTAAAGATTGACGATCGGATGGCAGCGAGCCTTGTGTACGATGCCATCACAAAAGGGCATGAACTGAGAAACATCAAGGCCGACGTAGAGGAACGGACGTCCCCGCAAGAGAACGGAGCTGATCAGCCACCGACAACTGCTGAGATGCCTCCTCCACCTGTTATGCCAGATTTCAATGATTATGCAGAGATGACGCAGGCTGACATGACCAATGTTGACGACTTCGGTATACCGCTTGACTTTGCACTACCGCAGGATCTCTGGGGTGATTCCGTTTGGGGAATGTTCGGCACACTTCCATCGCAATTTTAACTTAGGTGATACGTGGACAAGGTCAGTTTACCAGGACTCAAGAGCCAAAGTATAGTTGGTACACACTAGCAGACTTCGCCAAGCCATGCCCTGCCGCAGCCTCCGTGTACGGGTTCTCACCTTATCAAGCACTTGGAACCTCTTTCAGAACACCTCCGAGGGTATACCATTCGCGGCTTTACAGGCGAGACGGGCGATTGAACTCCGCTTCCTTTACTACCATCTCATCCCACTTGTCCACGAACTCTTTCTGCAACGGCAAATTCTGCAACCCGATATACTTCTGACTCCCATGTACGTCGTTCTCCATGAATCCTCCATTCGGCGCTGGCTTTCCTCTCCACAGCCTTGGAACCGTCGCCTTATACGCAAGAGCTTGATCAAAGAAGCCACTCCAGATGACCTCGTCTTCTCGAATGTCATTCAGCTTGGCGATTACAGCAGCGTTGAGAAAGCCTGAGGATTTGACAAGCTGGAAGATCGGCTCGGTTGCGAACATGACATCAAATGTGATCTCGTATGGACCGGCGTTCTTGGAGCGTAGCACGCGCGCTATTTCGCCAAGAGTTTTGGGTGATGTTGGGTATTCATTGTGCCTGATTGACGATGTCCGCGATTCCGGTGGTGTCTGCTTCTTCTGTATCTTTTCCGGGGATAACGGCTGAGTTGCGGGTGTTTGTGGATCACCCCGTCCGATTACGGTAATTTCCTGTCGATACAGCGCGTTCGAGGTACCGCTGAGCTTCAATCTTTCTTCGCCTTCCTCCAGCTCCACGAGGTGATATATCGAGAACTGTGCGCAAGGACCGAGCTCGTTTTCCATCTTCCCGCCGTGGCCGTAAGCGAGGTTTCCTGACGTCGCTCTTTGATTCGGATATGGACAATGCTGAACGTATGAAGTCAGCTAGAACTTTGATGATACACGATACTCCGAGAGGACTTACAACTGTACATATCCTCGCCGTTGAAGCTACACTATTCGCCAACTCTTGTGTCGACGCGAGCGCCTCGCCGATGAGGAACACTTCTGCAGGTTGACCATCAGCAGTCGTCTGATGCTGACCGTACACATGCCAGTCCAGTTCCCACGTCCCCTTCACACCCTGAAGCTGCTTCGCCACATAATTCTTAACCGTCTTCAGCACAAAGTCCAACTGGCCGATAAGGATAGCTGGCCACTCGTTAGCCAATCACCCACGCCTTCACAGCACAACTTACGATCCTTCACACTCCCCATATAACTTGCCCGATACCCCACAACATGCGCCGCCTCCAATTTAATAGTATACTTCTCCCCTGCATCTCTCGAAAACGTAAACTTCCCCCCACTCACCCTACACGTTCTCCCATCCTCCAACTCCTCATACCGGCTCCCCTTCAAATCCAAGAATCCGCCCGGTCCATGCAATAAATCCGGCCTAGTCTTCTCATACAACGTGTGCGCACTCACGCTCAATGGCGTACACCTACTCTCCGGCTCACCAGGCGTAAGGTCAAACGTGCCATTCTGGTACACCGTCGCGCGGACGGCCGCACACTTGGGCGTCGCACAGAGACCGCCGCATTCGAGGATCTTACCCATGTGCGTGAAGCCGCCCCATAGACTTTTCGCCTTGGGCGTGGATGTCTGATTGAGTGGCGTCTTGGAGGCCCACGCTGCGAATGCGATGTACGGGGAGGGATCGTACGAGCGGCCACCGATCAGGACATTGAAGTCAGGAGTGGCAGTCATGGCATCGTAGAAGGGCTCTGGACCCATTTGGGATACTATACGGGGCGCAGAGTCGATGAGGTCGGGTGTGAGTGGAGGAACGGACGGGCCACAGCCAGATACAGCGTTTTGGGAGAGGCGCTCGTGGACGAAAGATTTCGTTACTTCGGAGTATATCGCGATGGTTTTGAGTTTGTAATGCCTTTTCAGCCTTTAGTATGCGTTTCATTCCATGTTGTTTCTCACTTTTGTTCTTCTTTTTCTCTGTCCGTGTACTTTAATTTAGAGAATGAAGTATGATATGCACAAGAGAACAAGAGGAAAAGAAGAAACTCACCCATTCTCCACCATCTCACAGATCTCCCTCACCACCCCAACCAGATCCTCCACATGCTTGTCACTCCCATCGCCCCCAGCAGAGCTGATTATCAGCGGCACGCCGAACCTCCATACCAACCGGATCAACTTCGTAAGGTCCCGCACGTACGAAGTGCGTGGTGAGGTCGTCTGGCCTAGTGCGAGCTTCTCAGGTCCGGAGTCGGTGCTACCCGAGTCGAGGACTGCGCCGCACACATGGGGCGTCAGTGGTGTTTTGCACAGAACGAGGAAGAGCGAGGGAAGAGGAGCTTACTTATCGCCGTCGGGGCGCCATTAGGAAGCGCAGCCTCGAGAAGCGCCGCAGTGACATGTTCGTCCAGGCCATAGCCAAGCATGCCTATGGGCGTAATAATATTGCATGTCGGTGTGAGATCCTCCATAATCCTTGTTCGGCTCTAAACAAACGCAGACCCAAGCAAGCAGAAAACAAACAACCTAGGATCTCAAGAACGGAGCTAAATCCCGTGGAGAGTATTATCTTGTGTTGGTTTTTGTTGGACAGAGCACGGATTCACGGTGAAATAGTGCCTTCGCAGTCCATCTACATGGAAGCAATGCCCAAGCTTGTTATACACGCTGCCCGCCCGCCCGTGTGTCTCATGTCCAGATGGTACACTGTACAATTGCCTCATTGCCCGCGCCTCCCCGACCGTACCACATGCCTAGTCCGACCCCGCGCGAACACCGCTCGAACTTGCGAGTCTCGCAATACTAACGCGCGTACGGCATAGATGAGCGTGATTCGTCATTTGGTCCGATAGCCGCCTGGGCGCGTACCTTGAGAATGGCATTGTCTCGTACGGAAATGCCGAAGGGCTGGTGGTGGTGGTGTGGACCGTCGGTTGGGGCATCGAGTGTGGGTCGTGGCGGCGCGGATGGAGTGTGTAAGCGAGTCCGGGGTGGAGGATTAGGGCTGGAGCGCGGAGTGAGTGAACGAGGTGAACGATGGAGCCAGTGTGGTTTGGTCTTGGAGCGGAGACGGCGTGGTTCGAGGATAGCCTGGGGAGATCAAAAGGGACTTTCGCAGGGAACAATATGCAGCTTGGCTTGAAGAGGCATCTAGGCCTTCGTGCAATATGAACGTTTCGTTCTGCTGATGCGATGATAGGCGATGCCCATAAGGACGCGTAGTGTAGGCTTCCAGGTCGCGGGCAAACAATCACCCCGTTATCCGAAGTGTATGTTTATTGGCTGCAAACCTTCTATTACAATTAATTTAACTTGAGAGGAGACATTTAGGCCTTCGTGTAATATAAACGTTTCCTTCTACAAATACGATATCAGGCGACGCAAATGCGTACACAGAGTGCAGGTTCAAGGTCACGAGCAACCAACCATCCCGTTATCCGAAGTGATATCTATTATCTATGACCCTTCTATTACGTTTACTTAACTCGATGTCAGCATCCAGGCCTTCGTGCAACATATCGTTCTAGCAATGCTTCTCATACCCGACCAAAAGCGACGCCAACTCGCACACGAAGTACGCATCTCATCCCCAATAACCAAAGTACATCTACCAAGCATAAGCCTTGCATTTGCTTTACCCGACGCATGGAGAAGTATGTAGGACCCCGCGGTAAGAGCATCTTTCTGTTCTGTTCTGTTCTGCCAAGGCTGTGGTGCGTGATGTCAATGTATGCGCAGTATGCTCTTCGGAGACGATACATCCCGTTGTCAGAGGTATATCCGTGATTTGTATTCGTACAGCGTATACACCCGGTATGAGTGTCGCGCCTTCATCGCCTATGCGTACCCTTCCACTAATACCAGTATAATACACATTTCTTCACCGTCAACCCTGCGTAGCATATCATACACACCCCCTCCTTCCCTCCTTCCCCTTCCTTCTCCTTCTCTAGTCTAGTATCATACACCAACCCCATTCCTCCTTCTCTCCTATCTTGTCTTGTCTCATCCGCACCACCCTACTGCCTCAACCTCTCCAACTCCCTCAACACCACCAAATTCGCGTCCAAAAACCGATCAACGCACTGCCTCACACACGGCTCCTCGTACTTATCCAGCGCGCCTTTCTTGACGCCGCCCGCGGGGATGCATTTCTTGAAGCAGGTGTCGGTCAGCGAGTGGATAGCTGTTTTCACAAGCATGTAATTAGCGTGGTGCTTGTATCGCGTTGAAGACTGAGATAGAGACAAAGAGTAGGTAGGGAAGGCAGAGCGGAGGGGAGGGAATGTATGGAGGGAAGAGAAGAAACGAGGAAATGCCTTACAAGACTGGATCCTCGCCTTCTGGCTCTCGTTCACGACGAATTGCTGCAGCTCCTGCTTGTCGCGGTCCGACAGCTTGGAGACGTCGACGTTTGCGAGCGGCGAGCTGAGGTCCATTGTGCGCGGGTGCTGGAGGGACGCGAAGTACAAGGCGGATGGGGATATGGTTGCGGGTAGGATTGTCGTCTGCACGGAGAGGTATGTATGCGCGTGGTGATGTCGTTAGTGCTGGAGCTCCAGAACTTTTTCGGAGATGCGGCGATGGGTCGGGGGTTAAGGGCGCCGATGGGTGCGCGCGGCGGTGGTTAGTCAGCGTGTGGATGGATGGGTGGATGGGATGGGTAGCAACTTGGGTGAGTGATGGGATTTTTGCGTTGCTTTAGTGAGTGTTTGCTTTGTGTGGGAAGGTACGTCTTTTATGCTCATTTGCAGTTGTCCCTATGCATGTAAATTGGTGTTGGGTAAGAATAGTTTTACGTTTATCCTCGCAGCTGCATTCTCAGCACCTCCACACCCAATCGCACCCCTTTTTAACCCTCGAGAATATCCATCGCAGCGAAACAAACCGTATCCTGATATCTGCTCAGAACACCCTGCTTTCCACACTCACCGCACAAGTCTCCCCTCCCAACTCCCCAACCACCTCCACTTCCTACACACGCCATCCAACTCGCCCAACGCCCTATTCACCGGCCCCTCATCCTCCCCACGCTCCACCCTCCTCCCCTTCAACTCCACAAAAAATATGTAATTCCAATTCTCCACGCCAGACGGCCGCGTATTAATAGACGTAAGATTGAGCCCGTACTTTTCGAAGACGGCGAGAGAATGCGCCAGCGAGCCAGGATTCGCATGGTCTACCGTGAAGCTGACGAGGGTTTTCCAGTCTCCTTTTGTTCCTTCTTGTTTGTCTGATGTATGCGTGATGCCGGAGGTCGAGATGGGATTTGTCTCGGTGGCAGACGAGGAAGCAGACGCCTTCTTGATGACGAAAAACCTCGTCGTATTGTCCCCCCGATCCTCGATCCCCTTCGCTAAAAGATCTAACCCGTGAATCCTCGCTGCGATGACGGAACTCACGGCTGCAGACTCGCCGCTCTCGTCCTCGGCAACTAGCTGCGCGGCGCGGCTTGTAGAACTCACGTCTTGCCTTTCTACGCCCTTGAGGTACGTGTTGAGGAAGACTTTGCACTGGCCCCACGCTTGCGGATGACTGTATAGCTTTTTAATACGGGAGAGGTCGCCTACGGGTCTAGCTGTTGGTTTTTGCGGGACGGGCTCCTTGTTGGTGGGTGTGACGGCGCCGCTGCTCATCGGGCTTTCGATGACGCCGGAGTGGCTGGGTCCGCCTGGGAGGGTACTACGGGGTAATTGGGTGGAGTGGTGAGCATGCTGGTCGCTGTGGTGTCCGAGGAGACAGTGCTGCACGGCGATGTAGGATTCGCCGCAGACGATGATGTCAGGGTACTTTTGCTGCAGGTCGGCGAAGAGATCCAGGGTGAAGAGCACGGAGCCGTTGGAGGAGTTTTCAAAAGGGACAACGCCGCGGTGGGCGGTACCTTGTTGGACTGAGGCGAAGACATCTTCGATGGTGATCACGGGGGTGAGGGCGAAGTCATGCTCGTTAAAGGCATCGAGGGTGGCCTGGGCAAGATTAGCACATGTTCGGTATCGAGAACTTTTATGGTTTCCGCTGGGACTTATAATTAAGGGTTCCGGGGCATTAGGTGCTGAAGGAGCCTGGTAGCTGGTAACGTCCGAGATCAACGCCACTTCACCAAAGCCGTGTATTCCAGAATTTTTCCCAATTAGGACACCTACAGCACCCCTCCTTTTGCCCATCGCGCGAAGCCATTGAGAGACGTACCTGGTGCGTGTAGCTTGCCTTGGGTCCCAAAAAGGTTACAACCGGCTTTTGCGCTCCCAGCTCTTCGGACATGATGTGGTGTTGTAGCGTTCGTTGGGTGACGGAATCAAAATGCTCCAGGTTCTACACAGCGATTATCGGGATCCGAATGCCGGTCCCGGAACACATTGCGGACCTACAAGCCAAAGACGAGATCTAGAAAGTATTGGACAACTTCACATTTCTGAACCTTCAATTATATATGGGTTCGAGCAGAGGGCTGCAATGGCAATTGAGGTGGGGCACAAGACCTCACCAATCTGGAAGGGTCGGTTGTTCTTGCCCACCCCGCATCTCACGACATCATCCTGAAACAGACGGCGCAACCAACTCCATGGTCTCATCGTCAAAAAGTTATAATGGAAAATTCAAATACAACTTGATTCAGCTGGATAATAAATGACAGACTAGCTGAGACACAAAACACATAACCTATCCCTTCTTCAGGGTTGCCTACGAAACATTCGCAAAACAGATGACCCATTGACTTGACCGCCCTTGATCATCGTTATCCCGCTCGGAAACTTTCATCAACAGCGGGATTTCTTGCATCGGTGGTGGTATAGAGAGCTTCTTTGCGGCAATGTGTTGCCTCTCCGTCGAAGTGAGCGTGGGTTGTCAATAAGAATGGGTAGACCATCAGTCTGGTGCCTTGTTAATCGAGTTACCGAGAATAAAGCGTGATCGACTCACTCTACAAACACTCCGTCCGCATTCCTTCAACATGTTTACAACCGGGAGAGGCGACATGTCGTCAGCTCGAGGTCCTGCACGAACTTCTTGGACGCGTCTAGTTGACCTTTGGTGCGGGCAGACGGCGTGCCTTCACTCGACGCGTGGAGTGGGGCCTCTGCCTCGCGGTCAGCGAGGGCGCACAACCGTCAATCATCGTAGAATTCGTCTTCGTCGTCATATTCGGCGAGTTGCTCAAAGTTGAGCTTGTAGCGAAGGATGGCGCCGATACCACCAAAACCCTTGACGAACTGGTTACCCTCGGAGGAACGGTCAGAGACGAACTCTAGGGTGGCACCGAAGTCGCGGTACTTCTCGGCGAGCCACTCTAGGAACGACATCTGATCGACGACTTCCATTTCTTGCCCAGTTTCCTTGTCCATGAAAAGAGTGCGGTCTGATTCCTGAGCCTTGGTGGTGTGGAGGATGATTTCGGAACCCTCGGAGCTCTTCAGCTGCCAGCGAGTCATTTCAAGGTTCTCGTAAACAATCAAGATTTCTGCAGCTCCGGCTTCGAGCGCCTTGAGGGTATCGTCGATACCGTAGCAGACCTTTCCAGAATCCTGTGAGATCTCATCGAAGTAACGGTTGATGAGCTTCTTCTCCTGGATGAACTTGACATTGCTGAGAGTCTCGGACGACAACTCAATGGCCTGGTTGAAACCGTTCTCACCACCATATGACACGTCGACAACCTTGATGACCTTGGACTGCAAGCGCTGGTCGAACATGTCGGACTGGTTCAGGTCGTTCTTGAAATCGGCGCTACCGGCCAGGATGAGACCTGCCACGTTGACCTTGTCGGCAGTGATGAAATTCTGCACAGCCAACTCGGCGACCTTACGGACGTAGTTGTGACGCTTCTCCTCTCGCAAACGGGCGAAACGCAGAGCGGATTGACCACCACGACCGTGCTTCTTGGGAAGATCGACGGAGAACTTGTGGACGATGTCGCGGGTGTTTCCGGAGAGCGTGCCGAAGAGGGCGCCGTTACCGTCCATGATGATGAAGCCGAACTTCTGGTCCGACTCGAGCAGCTCGCTCAGCGCCTCGGTGTGGAATTTGTTGTCGCATAGGTACAGCGAGGTGTTGATGGGCTTGAAGGGCTCGAAGTCGATGTTGATCTTGCGCTCCTTGCCCTCTGCGGTGATGATTTCACCACAGTAGATGACCAAGCCGTTCGGGGGGACCTTGGAGTAGAGCTTCAAACGCTGCTGGGTCGAGGTGATGGCGGAGAGGACGGAGAGACGGTTGACGCGAGATTTGATGTTACTAGCGGTACCCTGCATCTGTCAGTTTTCCTGCATGCATGCAATGAGTGCGGATGCAGCACGTACGAACTCTTCAGCCAACATCTTCGCGGCGCGCGAAACCTGGTCCTTGGGCGCTGTAGGCGGTGTGTCAGCCATTGCTCACTCAAGCGACGACGGCGGTGCATACGGATGATGAGCGAGATCATGCTCGTGCCGTTACCACGGGCGGCTTCGAGGCGTTTGATCAGCTTCTTGACCTTCCATATCTCAATGTTCTTCTCGGCATCAGCGCCCTGTCCCTGGGGAGGTGCCGACATGGCTGTGGTGTGATGGTGGGAGTGTGCTCAGGCGGGGCTATGAAATTTTCGGCGGTGGAGGGGCACGCGAGAGCGGCGGGAGGGAGCCGGCGGGCGGCGGGCGAGTGTGGAGGAAAATGCAACCAGGCAGCGAGGGCGCGCTGTGGGCTGGCGAGCAGAGGTGGTGTGGAGAAGGGCAGGCGTTGAGCGGTGGGTGGATTTATTTGTCCGTGGGCTGCTGGCACCGACAGTGGACAGTGACGCTGCGGCCTGGCGCCCTCAGCAACCAAGGCACAAGGCACCCTGGCCACCGAGGCGAACCCCTCGCCAGTCTGCCCAATCAGGCCGGCCTTCGCTGCAGGCGCCCGTTATCGTGACCTTCTGAGCGATGCGCACGCTCGATGATGTAGGCCTCCTCGTGATTCTGCACATCTCCGCGCCGTGGTCTGATTCCTGCCGCCGTATAAGATAGGCGCGTTGGTCCTACGAAAAAAATGACAAAGGTCTGGCCCGCCTCCCGCCTGCGACGGTAGTGCCCGTCCCGGACTAGGATCCGTCTGATAACAGAGCCGCGCCCTCGTCAGTCTGCTCCTCTCCCCTTTCGATCCCAATCTGTGTGCCGAAATGGACATTCGTGGCAAGCAGCCGTCGACGTGGAACGAGTACGATGGCGTGCACCGCGGCTCGGTCGATTCCACGGGCAGTCGCGTGCATTGGGGTGCAGATCTCGAGCGCAGAGAAAGCGGGCAGAGCGCCGCGACGGGCGCAGAAACGCGGCTCCCGGGCCTGAGAAGACGAGGGTGCGTGGTCAATGGCACCGTCCCCAGTCATGGAAGCTGACCGCAACTAGATCCTCCATATCGCACGGTCTTCAAGCGCTGGGCGAAGCGGGCGGCGTCAACAGCATCAACAACTTTGCCCGCTCGTGGCAGCGAGCCGCAGGTTTCTTCGAAATCACGCCCGTGCGCCCTTCCTTCCGCATCACCAGCGACGACGACGATGATGGCCAGGAAGATTTCCCGCGTGCTGGTCTATCAGTTCCCGACCACCGTTCGCTCCTGCGGCAAGCGCTCCAAACAGACGGCAGACGCCCTTCCGACGATGCTGTCGAGGACGAGGAGCAAGGCGAGCCGACCGAAGAGTCGCATCTCTTATCCGGCGTGGAGCAGCGAATAGGCGGAATAAGGACCCAGAGGGAAGAAAGCATATTCCAGATTGAGCCCTCACTCTCGTCGCCCTTTGGAGGAAGCTATGGAACGTCGTATGGCAGTCTTTCGGCTCGTATAAATGAGTCGTCGATGCGTCATGCTGGTCGCCTGTTCACCGAACAACAGCTCAAAGGCGTCACTGAACCCGAACAACAACGGGAGCCTCTGCTGGTCAAGCAGGTCGAGGAGGACGGCCACGTTATCAACGTCGTCGTCGGCCAGTCGACCCTTCCTCAGACCATATTCAACAGCGTCAACGTGCTAGTCGGAGTAGGTCTCTTGACCCTCCCATTGGCTTTCAAATACTCTGGATGGATCGTCGGCATTATCTTCTTGATCTTTTCTGCCATCACGACATGCTACACTGCCAAGCTACTTGCGAAATGTCTTGACGTGGACAGCTCTCTGATCACGTTCGCCGATCTTGCCTATGTGTCTTTTGGAAACAACGCTCGCATTGCAGTGAGTATTCTCTTTTCGCTTGAGCTGCTCGCTGCATGCGTTGCTCTGGTCGTACTGTTTGCGGATAGTATGGATGCGCTTATCCCTGGGTGGGGACGTCTGGCATGGAAGATTGTCTGCGGTGTCATACTCATACCACTTGCCTTTCTCCCGTTACGCTTGCTTTCCTTCACGTCCATTCTGGGAGTCATGTCATGTTTCGGAAGTAAGTACTCCGCCACCAACAGAAGCACATCAATTGACGATATGATAGTCACGATAGCAGTGTTTGTTGATGGCCTCATCAAGCCAGACCAACCTGGTTCCCTCCGTCAACCTGCGACCCAATACCTCTTCCCTGCCAACTGGATGACGATACCTCTATCATTTGGCCTGCTCATGTCCCCGTGGGGAGGCCACTCCGTGTTCCCTAACATCTACCGAGATATGCGACATCCGTACAAGTATCGCAAGGGAGTGAACGTTACGTACATATTTACGTTTCTCATCGATCTCGGGATGGCTTGCGTGGGTATTCTAATGTTCGGCGACTACGTCCGCGACGAAATCACTAGCAACATCTTTATCACCGCAGGATACCCCAAGGCTCTCTCTGTTTTCATTGCCATCTGCATTGCTATCGTTCCCCTGACCAAGGTTCCGCTTAACGCCCGACCGATCATCTCTACTTTGGAAGTCCTACTAGGGCTCGACAATCGCTCGCTGGGAGCCTCGGCGTCGCTGACTGGCATGTCGGGCCTCAACCGCGGCATCTTCAAATTCCTCCTCAGGATCGTGGTTGTGGTTATTTTCGTTCTTATCGCCATCGTGTTCCCGTCTTTCGATCGCATCATGACGCTCCTCGGAAGCGTCGCCTGCTTTTCGATCTGCATTATTCTACCGCTTGCATTTCACTTGAAGCTCTTTGGAAAAGAGCTTGGGAAAGGAGAAAAGTTGCTGAACTGGGTCTTGATTGTCTTCAGCACGATCATGGCTGTCGTCAGTACGGTGTTTGCGTGCATTCCCAAGGAGTTGATCGGTGCTGCGTGAGTCAAATAAAAGTTTCTGGCGGTTGTTTGGGCATTGGCCTGCTTTAATGCAGTGGACTGTTGTAGTAAAGTGGAACGCAATTTGGATATCCCCATGTATGCATTTCAAGGCGTCAGTGTATAGTGGAAGTAGCTATGTTTGCTATGAACGAAAAAGAATATCCACCCAATTCATCTCGAGGCTTCAAGCACGTTTCCTAGAAGTAGAACCTGAAGCCGTGGCTCCATTGCGCAAACCACCAACCAAACGCGTTAAAGTCACAGTATCGTAGAATGATAAGCTCCCGCGAGTCATGCACCACCTTACTCCACAGACATCCCACTTCACCCCACTTACGCAAACAAACACCTTGCGACACATCGCTGCAGCTCCTCTCGAGCTCGTTCTCTCATTCAATCCTTCCAATTACTTCCCAAACCATGTCTTACAACTTCAAAGACCAAGTGATCCTCATCACCGGCGCAGGAAGCGGAATTGGGTGCGGTAATCCTCCACCACCACTCCATGCATACCTCCCAACCCACCACCCACCCAGCTCAAAACCAAATCTCTAAACTAACAAGTACCTAACACAGCCGCGCGACCGCCGTGAAGCTCGCCTCCCTAAACGCCACCCTCGCCCTCTGCGACATAAACTACGACAACCTCACAGCAACATCGAAGCTTTGCACGGGCACACCCACACCACCCTACCTCTCCGACGTCGACGTATCCTCCGTCCCGGAAGTAAAAAACTTCATCGACGAAACGCTCCAACGCTTCAAGCGCATCGACCACGTCTTCAACTGCGCCGGCGTAAACCCGACGTCCATCCCGCTCGAAGACACGCCCGACGCCTACTGGGACAAGCTGGTGAATGTAAACCTAAAAGGCGTGTTCAACGTAACGCGCGGCGTGATCCCGCACCTCAAGAGCGGCGCTTCCTTCGTCAACGTCTCGTCTATCTCGGGCATCCGCCCGTCTGCCCAGCAGGCCGTGTACTGCACGACGAAGTACGGGCTTATCGGGTTCTCGAAGTGCATTGCGCTGGAGCTGGGGCCGCGCGGGATTAGGACGAATGTGATTTGCCCGGGGTACATTGACACGCCTACGAATGCGGGGATTGTGAAAGGGGGAAGTGCGGTGGAGAGCATGATCCATGGGAATGCATTGCATCGGCTGGGGACGCCCGAGGAGGTGGCGGATGTGGTGGCGTTCTTGTTTAGTGCTGAGGCGAGGTATATGAATGGGAGTGTGGTCGAGATTGATGGGGGGATCAAGGGGAATTCGAATCCGCCGCCGCCGCCGTCGAGTAAGTGATGTAGGGTTGGGGCGTGAGTGGTTGTGGTGCAGAGCTAATGTGGTGGACAGGTGGTGTTGGGGCGAGTAAACTTTGACCGGGAGGGGATGCTGGGAGAGGGTAGAGGCAAGGGGATACAGGCTGTCTGGTATGGCCTTGAGAATATAGAGAATAGAGAGAATACATCTACGCATCACCCGTCAGTGCTTAATCTTCAATGAAGGTAATAGCGAGGCAGAGTGTATCAAGGCATCAGCAACATCCACAGGGAGGATTGACTACTATGCTCGAAGGCTGAGACCCTCAGAGTTCTTGGTGTAACGCCTGCCATCCTGATGGTGGTCACTGGAACCATTTGTCGCACGAGCGTTCAGACGGAGACCCACTAGAACTTCCTACGCAGTAGTTTTTCCAAGAAAGTGAGCTCGACCGATGTTGCGACTTGAACTTCCTAATACGGTAGTTTTTGAGGAAGATTGATTACAGCTGACCGACCGATGTTGCTTAGTCAGAGCCTTCCCGGTTCCCGCTAACGCGCCCGACGCCAAAAGTTCCACCACCGCAACCATCGCCGCCAACCACACCAACTTCCCTCTCCCCGCCATGACCGACGTCCAGTCGCCCCCGCCCACGCTGGCGCCTCCCGTAGAGGAGCAGCCCTCTCTCACCGCTGACGAACCATCCGCATCCACCTCGCTCGTCCCCGCCTCGACGTCAACATCAGACCAGGTCATCATCACCACAAATGCAGAGGGAAAACGCGTCAAGAAGATCATCCGGCGCAAGCGACGCCCTGCGCGGCCGCAGGTAGACGCCGCGACCTTCAAGACGGACGCCCCGCCCCCGACCGGCACAATCTTCAACATCTGGTACAACAAATGGAGCGGCGGCGACCGCGAGGACAAGTACCTTTCGCAGACGGCGGCGCAGGGCCGGTGCAACGTTGCAAAGGATTCCGGATACACCAAAGCGGACAAGACGCCAGGGAGCTACTTCTGCCTGTTCTTCGCGCGCGGAATATGCCCCAAGGGCGTCGACTGCGAGTACCTGCACCGGCTGCCCACGGTGACGGACCTGTTCCCGAGCAACGTGGACTGCTTCGGGCGGGACAAGTTCAGCGACTACCGCGACGACATGGGCGGCGTGGGGTCGTTCCAGCGGCAGAACCGCACGCTGTACATCGGGCGCATCCACGTCACGGACGACATTGAGGAGATTGTCGCGCGGCACTTCCAGGAGTGGGGCCAGATCGAGCGCGTGCGCGTGCTGACGGCCAGGGGCGTCGCCTTCGTCACGTACATGAACGAGGCGAACTCGCAGTTTGCGAAGGAGGCCATGGCGCACCAGTCGCTGGATCACGAGGAGATTCTGAACGTCCGGTGGGCGACTACGGATCCGAACCCTGCGGCGCAGAAGAGAGAAGCGCGACGCATCGAAGAGCAAGCCGCCGAGGCAATTCGCAAGGCGCTCCCCGCAGCCTACGTCGCCGAGCTCGAGGGCCGCGACAACGGCGAAGCAAAAAAACGCCGCAAGCTAGAAGGCACCTTCGGCCTCCAGGGCTACGAAGCACCAGACGACGTGTGGTTCGCAAAGGAGAAAGCAGACTGGGAGCAAAGCAAGGAACTCGGCGCGCCAGACGAGCGCCTCCTTCTCGAGGCCGGCGCCGCACAACACGAAACCGAGCAGGACGCCCCCGCGCCTGCCCCCGCACCGCAAAACACAGGCATCCTCTCTGGCTCCACGCTCGCGGCGCTAAAGGGCTACACGGCGAATACCACAGCGAAGAAACCTGCACCCGCGGCTGCAGGGCTCCTCGTCGGGTACGGCAGCGACGACGACAGCGACTGAGCTTCCTCAGAGTAACAAACACATTGTAAAAATTCATCTGCATTTAGGCGTTGGGAGGGACCCGGGTTCGGGTTGTTAAGCAGTGTAGCATAGTACTAGTGTGGCATTGAAGCGTGGGCGCGAGATGGGACTGGAAATGAAAATGATACCCTTTACTTTACGTTACGTTATGGTACTTCGCTGTTTCCGGCTTTATTTGTTTCTTTCCATCTCTGGAGTAAGGCTAAGGTGATATGAGATATTTGCCTTGTCTTGCTTTTCCCGTGTTCTGTCCTCAGCCTCCTTTCCCTTAGTACTCACCCTCTTCCCTCCCTCTCTTCACCCCATCCCCTACCTACCCTTTCTCCCCTCCTCCCAACCCCCAGACTCCTCCTCCGCTAGATCAACAGACCAAACAACACACCACGCTTCCCAATCTCCAACATCCATCTAAATGAACAAAAAACCAGCAACTACGTACATACGTACGTACGTATCCTCACTACACACAAACACCCCTGCATAAGACATCACGCGTAATAAACCGACACTCATCCATCCATTAGAGATAAAACAACAGCAGCAACGTACAAGAGAAAGAGTTACAAGAAGAAGAAGAAACTGAATAAACAAGCGAGCAAAAAAGCGAGCGAGTAAGTCCAACACCCCCTTCCACACCTCACCGCACCCCGAAAAAAAACCAACAGCACACTTCCCCACCCATCTCACTCCAACTCACAAACCCCTCAACATCCCTCCCCTCCGAACCACACACACAGTGAAACATTCACCTCACACCCTAATCTCAACCACACTCTCGCCATCACTCCCAACCACAGTCCTAACCCCCTCCACCTCCACCCCCATATCCCCATCCCCATCCCCATCCCCAGCACCATCATCCTCACAACCCACAACCTCGACACCCCGAAACAGCCTCCGCGCAGCCCTACTCTCCCCCTCGTTCCCACCCCCACACCCAAACGCACACGACCGCCTCCCACACGGCCTCCAAAACCTGTACTCTGCGACCTGCGCCTCGCTGAGCGGGCGAACGGCTAGGAGCCCGCTGTCGACGCTGCGATTACTCGTGTACGATAGCAGTGTACCGGACGCGGAGAGCGGAGACGCGGCGCTAGTTTCGAGGCCGTTGGCGATGGGGATAGCTCTCGGTGGTGGCGACGGGCAAAGTTGTATGGGGAAAGAGGGTGCTAGTGATTGGGGGGAGGGTGATGCGGGGGATGGGGGAGACGTAGGCGGTTGGTGGGAGAGGGACTGGAAAGCTTGTTTGCGTTGGATGCTTTTGAGCATGTCAGTGCGGGGGGAAAGCGGGCTTTGTGGGCTGAGTGAGGCGGGCGAGGGGGGGCTGCAAGGTACGCCGCCGATGCGTGCGGAGGGGACGAACGTCATGCTGGTCCAGCCCTTCTAGGCCTGGTAGTGGTTGTTCCACATGTCTTCTTCTGAGATGATGCCTGCTTTCACCATGGCCTCGTAGTCTATCCTCTTGCTTGATTGGGTAGAAGGGGCGCTGTCAGCCCGGGAACGGTGAGATCGGCCCGACATTCTGGGGCTGTCGATGCTCATAGGACTTGCGGTGCTAAAAGCAGGACTAGCAGCCCGAGGCGTAGCGTTTCCTGATCCGGTCTCGGGGGCTGGTGATGAGAACAGTTGTTTTGCGTTGAAAGTAGGTGAAAATGCGCTTGGGTACCCTGGGTACCGGCGTCCCAAGTCTGTAAGTAGTGAGAGCTTGGTTTGTTGTAGCTGGGTAGGAGTTGTCTCCACCTCCATTATAGCTGTGTGCATGCCGACCATGTCGAGTACAGGGGCAAGCTCAGCACCACCACGGTCAAACATTAGACCCCTCACACCGGGCGCCGTTCCGTCGAGTGAAGACATCACTGACACATGGCGTTTAGGATCTGCGTCGGACAGGTTGTGCGGGGCAGGAGGCGATATCTGATAAGAAGAATCGTCATGAGGAGAAGTACTGAAGCTATTGGTATGACTTAAAGTGGACGAGGACGTCGATGCGCCTTCACTGGTGATTTGACGGAGAGCTTGAGTAGTGCGCGGGCTGAGATTCCCCGACCGAGCAAAACGAGCATCATCGACGATCCACAACCCCCCGTACTGCTGCCAAGGAAAGTTGCGCAAGAAGTGATCCTCTGGGTAGACGTCGAAGCCGAGCGTACGAGAGCGGAAGAATACGTAGAGGAATCGAAGATCTGGAAATTGACGAAGGACCTATTGCAATGAAGTTCAGCACGCCATTAAAAACTAAAGAGTGAAAGCGAGATGGGATGTATGAGACGAAAGGGTATAATGCGATAATATATTCCATCCTGATAACCACCATGCATTTTTCTAGATGACGTGAACGCCTGGGTATCTGTGCTAGAACTGGTGCTAAATGCTGCAAAGTCAGATGTGCTGAGAATGTCTCATACATCCCAAGCGGGGAACAAAGGCGGATGTGCCGTGAGCCTGCCGGGTTGCGTTAGCATCATCTTCATCGTTTGTCGTCATAGGCAACCTACATGAGTATTTCAAAAGCAGCATGCTTCCGTAGTTGCTTCGCTACCCTACGATAGGCGTACAACACCTCAGGCCTAGCTGACTTGATGTCTTTCCGTCCGATCAACTTGTGCATTGCCGGGCTAGTGCTGTACATCGGGTCGAAGACCATTAGGTTGCAACTGCCATCTCGACGGCGCTCGAAGCCAATGATCGTGATCGAATGACCGGGTTGTTGGAGATAGATAGGCGGTAAGAGAGTCTTGTACACATTTGATCCGTCGCCAACAGCTGCCTGCGAGAAATATTGCTCGATGGCAGCGAGGAGACTGTCGTGAGCTTCCGTCGAACCATCAGCTCCATCGCTGAACATTTGGACGCCGCAGTCGATCTGAGCGCTGAGAAAGAGGGCTTGAGCCTGTGTAATGTTAGGCTTGGAAGCCGAAATGCTACCGACGTTCTTACCTCAGGAGTGCCGATGTACTTCCTGGTGTCCCGAATACCACCAGTTTGCTGTCGACCAATAGTATTGATCCCCTTGTCCCAAGCTCTCTCAATAAGATCCTGCAGCTTCAGTATACCTGGTGTGCGACCCGGAAAATCCTCATGACCTTGAGCTCTAGAGCCTTGGATGTACGAAACGAGCATCTGGATATTGCGATATCCGCAGAAGCCGCCCTCCCTTGGGGTCTTGCCGATGTGAAGTGTAGATGGGTGACAATAGTAAGCCTCCTTAACAGTGCGATCCAAAGCCGATAGTTGCGCAAGTATAGGGATAATGCCCGGTGTTTCATTCTGTACCTGCTCCTGTTTGATGAGGCGACCGTCGCGACCAATGCGGTTGACCATGGTAATCTTAGGACCGGCAGCAAGTTGGTCGTGGAGCCATCTAGGCATACGGTCCTCCCATGCATGAGGACCTAGCTCAGCGCGCTACATTCTATGGTCAGCAAGTTCAGCAAATGGAGACGTACAAAACACTTACACCAAGACGACAGCTGCTGGAGGGAGGCCGGACCTTCTTGTCGGACCTAGCAAACGGATTGAAAGTCTGGATGCTGCGTGACAAGGTACTCTTCTCGCTGCAGCTCGTATCGCTTCTGCCGCGCTGAGACTTTGTCTTCGACTTGCGGCCGGGGTCATCATGTCGCCGCAGAGCTTCCGGCAACTCGGTGTTGAAGCTATGCTCTAGGAATGAAGGTTTGGACGATCCCGCATGGTGAGAATGATGCTTTGACCCATGCATTTTAGCTTTGTTGCGAGAACGATATTCTCCTGTGGTCTCGTCAAATGATAATGTTTCTGCGGCGTGGTAATCGAGATGTTCGTTGAAGTCGCTGAGATAGACAGATTCGCCGCAGTCGGGCTCAGGGCATTCAACCATGTTTTGGTCTTCGTCAGAGGCAGGTGTTGATTGAGTCTCGGTTGCGGAAAGTGCGGAGTGTGGTCTCTTGGGCAATGGCGGTGGGAGCAGCTCCGGGTCATCTTCTATTATGAAGGGTGAATCCGTAGTGTGAACCTGCTCGAAATGGAGCTGTATAATATAGTCATCCGTAGGAAGGACAGTGAAGTCACATAGCGGGCATTCTAGCAGCTCCGTGGGCCCTGTCATGACTATTACTGTGCGACTAGCGCGCTGGCGGAGGTTGCCACCGCAAACGATATCGTTAATGACGAAGTGACAACGGGTTCCAGCCGTCTGATCTCAGTGACTGAGTTTTGATGTTGACTGAAAAGTTCTTGCGACAGTTTTGCCTCATGGAATGTGTCGTGGCTCAGCATACGTGATGCGTTTCCTTGGGCCCGTGCCTCTACAGCTGACGACGCAGATTAGATCACGAGCTGTGTGCACAAGTGGCGCAGACTCATGCAAACGAAGTCACTAAAAGCCAACGAGGGGGTAATGACCGAAAGATTGAACCTGTTTAATGGTTGCTGTGAAGAGAAGGTGTGTCCGCTGGAAGTAGCTGAATCGGGAAATCGGCTTCGTAGTGCCGCCAAGCGAGGATGTACTCACCGCCAAACGCTTCCTCTCAAACGAGAGTCGTCATATCATGTATTGTAGCCTTAACAGTAGCGAAGTACGTCAGTATTGCCCTGTCAAACTTAAAAACGTAAATCACAAGCACGCAACAAGTCATTGAAGTCCAGCCATGCATTCACATTCATAAACGCTACCCACTCCACCTCACATCCCTATGCACAAAACTCTGCCACCAACGGTGCCAGTAATGCCGAAACGAAACCGCTTCTCTCCCATCTCCCCATCTGCCCGCAATGATCTGAGATAGGTCCATGTATCTTTGTCTCATATCGGAATCGCTTCGCTTCAAAAACGTCTGATCAAACAAATTCCACATTACATACCCAACATGTGAGGCTCGACGCCCCATGCCCGCCTAGAGAAAGGTACCAAAACGTAAGCAGACCGCCTTACAACTACAGGTATTCGTCATCGCATGTCTAGTATCTTGAAAGCGCCGGAAAAACAGGTCAAATGCAAAGTTTACGCAGCTACTTCTTCCTCGATCATAGGCTGGCCACCGATGATATCGCCGTTGACGTGCTCAAACTCCATCTTCTCCTGCTGCGCAATAGCTTGCTGAGAGACTATCTCGGCGAGACGCTTCAGGCGAGGTGTTTGCAACCCTGCGATCATAGTCAGCTCCAGTTCATGGTGGCATCGCATTATATCAGGTTCGGAACTTACAAGAAGGAGTGTATGTCTCCAACGCCGTGATGACCCTGGGCTCAGCAATCTCATAGGGCCCAGAGTCTTCCATGTCTACTGCCGTCAACAGCAGGACATCGCTCTTCTCGGTTACACGTGAAGCCACAGCCTTCATAATCTCGCCGTTGATCGGCTGTTCGTAGTCTGCGACAAGGTACTGGTTGAGCAACTTCTGAATCTGGTTGGGCGACAACATCCAGCAAATGTCCTGGATGATCTCGATATCGTTCAAGGTAGCCTTCTTCAGTTGAAGCAGCTTGGTAGCCTGCATCAAGTGCTCGAGCTGAAGAGTACCCTCAGGCATATCGTGAGATTTGCACCATTCCTCGATACGAGTAATGTTGTAGTTGATCTGGAGACCGCGCTTCCAGGAAAGGAAGTTGCGTCGCATGAGCAAGTCATTGAATGCAGTAACACCGACGAGCCTCAGGAGCTCTGTGACTGTCTGTGTGACGATCGAGTCTTCCAGGTAGTAAGCCTTCATGGCCTTGTAGACATTGTTTAGTAGGCTGAGCAGGTTGTCCATGCTATACGCAGGAGAGTTGTTGCTCTGAAGAAGCTTGCCGAGGAAGCGGTTGCTCTCGTTGGTAACGAAGCCAGGAAGGGACTGCGATTCGATGATGGCAGGGATAATCATCTTGTGAAGCTTCTTCTTGAGGACCTTCATCCATGTGTGGTAGATGTTGAACTCAAGACTCTCCAAGTCATGCTTAACGATCTCCAACAACCTGTCGTACTCGTAGTTGTCGGTCTTTTGCTGCTCATACCAGTCCTCCGCAAGGAAGACGAACGAGAGCATCTCATGAACGTTGGACAACCAGAAAGCGCCCGGGTTGATCGCCTCGTCGCCATCGTGTTGCATAACTTCCTGCTGGATAGACTGCATGACGTTGGCAAGGAAACGCTCAGATTCCTTGACGAAGCCGTTGTTCCACATTTCAGAAGTGACAAGGTTGATGAGGTAAGCAGGGAAGAGGACCTCTTTGTCGGTGGGAGGGGGAGTAGTGGTTGGCGAGGGGATCTTGAGGTTCTTGATCAAACCGAGAGTGACTTCATCATTCAAGTTGTCCTCATCGCCAAGGATGTTCTCAAGCTCAAGCTCGACATTGTCCAAGTTGGGATTGAACGTTGAGCCAGAGAGGTTGGGGCGATGGACTGTAGAGCCAACAGCCATGGAGACAGGGCGTGGACTGTAAGTCTGGCTGAAGCGGTCCAAATCGCGGGTGTCGGGACCGGCACTCCGCCTCTTGGGCTTCTTCGAGGAGACGAGGTTGATGAGACTTGCCGCCATCGGGGTGTGTCCGTTCTCCAGCGTACCGTTGATCGGCCCAGATCGCTTCATGATCTCGACTTGCTCTTGCAGGTCGGTAAGCTGTTGACGTAATGACAACTTTTCTGACTCGGTGATGTTGCTTCTCCGCTTAGCGGACTCCAAGTCGTCTGTGGTCTGCTTCAACGATGAGCGGAGTTGCTTCTCCTCTTCTTGTAGGTGGCGGATCTTCGAGTTGCTCTCGTCGTAGTTGGTTTGGAGTTTCTTAAACTCCTCCTCTATGGCGCTCAACTTGGCAGCGGTGATACCAGCTTGGTTGGCTTCCGCCTGAAGTTCCTTTTGTCGGTTTTCCAAAGCACGACTCCGTTCTTTGTATGACTTTATCTGGCCTTCGTAGTTCTCGACTTGCATCTTCAAACTCTTGTTCTCTTGCCTCATTGTACCCAGATTCTGGGTGAGTTCGACGACCTTGTTCTCCAGCTTGTAGGAAATGTTCTTGAGATCGCGAGCTTCGGCACGAAGAGTCTTGTACTCTTTGCGAGCTTTCTTTCCTCTCCACAAGTTCTGGATGATGACAATCTTCTTTCTGTATTGCCTCCATGCACGGAGTTGTCGCTGAGACCTCCAGCTGCGCTGGATGATACGTGCGGCATCTCCAAGTCGCTTATCGAGAATGTTCTTACGGCAAAGATATCCTGCGGCGGCGGCTTGGAACAATATGACCGAGTTTCTAACAATGTGGAATCGTTTCCTGTCCTTGGAACCACGCCACACGCGCTGTATGGTCGTTGCGGCCTTGATCTGCCTGGCTTCCTCTGCGCGTTCTCGAGTGATGTATCCACGTGCCAGAGACTGGACGGCAATGATGGCATCGCGCATCTCCAGATATACACGGCGGTAGTACTTGGCTCGGAGATTCTTCTGAATCATAATAGCAGCATCGTTCAATCGAGCGGAACGCAGGTTTTCAAGGAACGCAAGCATACCCGCGCGGAAAAAGATCTTGGTAAGACCCATCTGGTACTTGTCGGTTCCATCGTTCTTGCCATCACCTAGAGCCTTGTTGAGAATAGCCTTAGCCATGTTGCGGATTTCTGGTGTCCAAGAAGAGGACGGCGTCAGCATGTAATACCGCAGGGCAAATTCCTCATATGTCCATCGCGTGGGATAACCGGCACAAGAGATGCGGACCGTCTCGAGAACACCGCAAGCTCGAAGCTGGTTGAGGACCATAGGGCCTTCAAACTTCCAGGCCTCCTTGGCCTCGTTTGGCTTGATACACCGGATGTAGTGGACATCAGTAGAGTTGATGGTGTTCATGAGCTCGATGAGGGAGGACTTGAAGATACCACCAAGCGTTGGCTTTCGGTTAACAGCGACCCTCCTACCAGGAGCAGCGGGTTTCGCTGAGGCAGTGGCTGCATTTTCCTTGTCGCGAATCGATGCTGCTACGTCTAAGACTTGTATCAAGAACTTGTTGCTCGAGCTCTTGAGTACTTCCATATGCTCGTCTGGCACGGTATCTCGATTCTTTTCAATGAAGCCCTCAGACTCATATGTAACTGGAACGGCATAGTGCTTGACTGTGAACGCGGATTTTCCAAATCGAGGTTTTTGGTAGAACTCGTGCTTGTTGTCGCCGAAGAAGTTGTGGTGCAGTTTTGTAACGAACTGGTCGTCCGAACCCATAGGAAGACGGGATTCTTCGTCAAGCAAAGCTAGCACACCGAGCTTGCCTTCAATCAAATCAATACACTTCTGGTTGTCGGCGAAGTCAATGAACGTCCAGTCGATCTCTTCCCGGAGATATTCTTCTTGTTCCAGCTTGAAGACGTGCTGGTTGAACTCTTGCTGCAGCTTTTCGTTGGCGTAGTTGATACAAAACTGCTCGAAAGAGTTCTTCGCAAAATGTTCGAAACCGTAGATATCGAGCACACCAATGAATGAGCGAGCCTTCGCAATGACTTCCTCAGTAGCCAAGCTCTCGTTGATACGCTCAACAAGCCAGTCGAACAAGCTCGAGTAGATGAATTTGGCTACGGAATCTCGAACAACCACAGCAGCCTGCTTGGTGAGATTCGATACGATCTTCTCGCCTCTTGTGATAAGCTGCTTCTTGACTGTCCATTTAGCGAAGTTTGCTGCGTTAATGCCGAGCAACTCGCAAGCTTTCACCAGGGCAGGTTCAGCCGGGTCAAGCGCCGAGTCCGTACGGGTAGCCGTGATCTGGATATCTCCGATGTGCAGAAGCGCAGCGAGAAGGCGCCAGAGCTGGGTTTGTGTCTCAGCTGGCACACCAATTGTGGTAAGCGATTTCCTTGTCGCGTCGAATTCTGCCTTGTCGTCCACACCATCAATCGTCGGGGAACTGCCCTGGTTGAGATAGCTAAACTCCTCTACAGTCTTGAGAGAGAGCTCTTGCTGCTCCTGTTCCGTCGCACCCTTGATCAATTGGTAGAAGATGTGGTAGTTTCGTTCCTTCAGCGGCTGGAACACCAATCGCGAACGCTCAAGCAAATATGTCCGTATCTTCGCACCAGTGATGTCTGTTTGTTTGTTGAACATGATCTCAATGTATTTACCGAAGCGGGAGGAGTTATCGTTTCGGGTCGTTTTCGCGTTACCGAAGGCTTCCATAATAGGATTGGTTGCCAGAATCTGCTCTTCCGTCTCACTCATAGAGTCTGCTTTGCCTCTCCGCTTGCCGGGGTTATCAGGGGACTCTCGGGTCGCAAAGTATCGCATGATGTATTTGGCACTGACAGTTTTACCTGCTCCAGATTCACCAGAAACAACAATGGTCTGGTTCTTCTCGTCTCGCAACATGTCTCTACGAAGTGTTAGCACGTCTCATTACTCCTAGTTGTCCTCCACCATTGCTGGACGCAATGGCTGAGCAGTACGTACGCAAAAGCTTCTTCAGCAATGGCGAACAGATGCGGCGCGCCGTAGGATCTCTGCTTTCCAGCATAGACCTGCACCATTCCAGGGACGTATAGAGAGTCGACCCTAGCGAACGGATTCGCCGCTATCAGCACGATACCAGAATATGTGTAAATCTCCTTCTGCGCATATCGCAGCTTGATGGCCTGGAGAACTGTGCATCGTCAGCATGCAGCCCCTGGAGTGTGGGAGAGTCCAACATACCGGCCGGCTCGTTAAGATGTGAGAGATTCGTAAGATCATCGCTGGCTTCAAGCATGGCCGGATTCATCAACGGCGGCAGGTTCGGGTCGTTGCCATCCTGGATGGCAGCGAGCGTCGTCTCAACTGTCTTGGACTAGAGAGCGGATTGTCAGCCATCATACGTCTCCTGTTGTGCATGTGGTATCGCATACCTCGCCATTCTCGAGGGTGAAGATCAGCTTGACCTTGTCGCCAGCTACCTGCTTGTCGGTGACCTCGGAGGCCACCCAGCCCTCGGCGGTGTCTGGCTGCCATGCCCGGGTGCCGACGTCGTAGATGTGCGCCATGCTGTGCTCTGTATCTCCCTCTAGTCGTAGTGGTGGCCGCGGTGCGGGCGGGCTCGTTCAGGGTCCAGGTCTCCCTTTCAGCGTGTGGGTCAGTGGAGTGCTTCTGGCGGCGGCGGTGTGGGGGACGCGGCGGAGGACTCGCTGTTCGCAAGCAGTGTCGCTGCGTCACAGAGTGGAATGCATGCCTCGAGCGGGTGAAGGGGGTGGTTGTGGGAGCGCTGTCAAACGGGGTGCTTTTGCTGGAACGCGGACCTTCAGTTAGCTGTGCTGCACTAACTTTCCGCCGCTAGACTCACCGCCAACAGCCCGCACGCAGCAGGGGCATCGCGGCGCACGGCCAATCACGTCCCGCCAAGCGTTCCCACCCCAAGCACGCAGCTCGACGCCGTCTCACGAACATGCACCTCAGACCTGCATCTGACCAGCGACTTTGCAACCGCTAGTCGAGCCCGCCGTCTCCTGCGCCCACTGCCCGCCGAACTGCTGCGAAGGCCTTGTGCGCCACGGGGCTCCACGCACCACTCCCGCGGTCAGACCACGTTGCGCGGTGGATCTCCAGCATCGCATAGGGGAAGCTCTAAAACAAAAATGCCTTCATCCGACCGTGCTTGCGCAAGCAGGGCCCTTGCAAACGTTGTGTGCTTCATAGCGCTACTCATCTTGAGAAATGACCTCCTATTTATGCTCGTCGTCTGAAACCGCCACGCGGAGATCATATCATGTATGCTTGCAAACAAACTCTATTCGCCTGCCTCGGCCGACCAATTAACGTGTCCAAACGCCATGTTGAATACTTTTGGCTGAACAAAATAATACCTAAAAAGTTGAATGTGCCATGCCTACACCTCCATATAAAAAAACCGTCTCACCCGTTAGCTCATCCTACTCCATCCCGCCTCGCTTCGCTTAGTACAACATCCTTGTCCGCAGGCTCGACGGCAGCTCCTCGAGGCTTTGGAAGAGATTCCTAATCTCATCCTCCTTGACATCGCTGACATCCGCCATCAGATACGCAACGTCTCCTCTGGAATCCGAGCTCTGCTTGTCGATGTTGTGGTTCAGCAGCACACCGTTGACCTGCCTCAGTACACCAGGCACGTTCTTGTGGATGAAAACCACTCGTACACAGTTTGGCTCGTCCAGAGTCAAGTTGCGCAAGAAAACCTCGGGCATGTTGACTGCACCGAGAGTAGATCCCTCGTTGACGTACTTGACGAGCGCATTGCTGACCTCGACACCAATTGCGCTCTGTGCTTCCTCGGTGCTGCCTCCGATGTGTGGAGTCAAGATAAGGTTCTTCAAGCCCTGCAGGTCCTTGGTCCAGTCGTTGAGCTCGTTGTTAAAGTAGTCGCCGTTGCCTGCAGGCTCGTTGGGGAAGACGTCAATGGCGGCACCAGCAAGCTTTCCGCTGCGCATGGCCTCAATCAAGGCGGGTATGTCGACGACCTTTCCACGGGCGTTGTTGATCAGGTAGGAGCCGTTCTTCATCTTCTCGAACTGTTCCTTTCCGATCAGGTCCTTCGTATCCGCCGTCTCCGGGACGTGCAGGGTCACGAAATCCGACTGATCCAGCAGCGCGTCCAGCGAGTTCACCTGCTTGGCAGTTCCCAGACCCATCAGGTTCACCACATCGTAGTAGATGACCTCCATACCCATCGCTTCCGCCAGAACAGACAGCTGGCTACCGATATGACCATAGCCAACTATGCCGAGCGTCTTGCCACGAATTTCCCAGCAGCCCTTGCTCACTTTGTTCCATGTGCCATTGTGTAATTCCATCGAGCGATCAGCGAGCTGGCGGGCAAGAGCGATGACTTCGGAGATGACGAGCTCGGCAACGGAGCGCGAGTTGGAGAAGGGAGAGTTGAACACGGCGATACCTTGCGACGCGGCATATTTGAGATCGACCTGGTTCGTGCCGATGCAGAAGCAACCGATGACGATGAGGTTTTTGGCCTCCTTGAGTACGCGCTCGGTGAGCTTTGTCTTAGAGCGGATACCAATGACTTGGACGTCGCGGATCTTCTCGATTAATTGATCTTCTGGTAAGCTGCTCTTGAGTGCTTCGACCTGGTAGCCCTGCTCCTTCAATATGTCGACACCGGCCAGGTTGACATTCTCAAGCAAAAGCACCTTCACATCCTTGGTATCGAAAGGCTTGAGCTGCTTTGCGGTCGCGGCGGCTCCGGCGGAAAAGCTGGGCGCGTTGCCCTGAAAGCTGGGTCTATGCAATAGGCTCAGCATATGCTGCGTAAGATTCTAAGAGATTACTTACGGTTGCCGGAAGCTTGTTGGCGGGCTGTGGAACGAGAGGTTTGGGCTGGTGCTTAGGTTGAGGCTGTTGGATACCTGCCTTGCAAGGTTGCTCATATTGGACGCAGGTACCGGAATTTGTCTGGGCGGGCTCGGAGGACTCATGTTGGTGGATTGGGTTGAGAGGCGTGCAGCGTTTGGTACTACGTTACGGTTGCCCTATATAGGAAAAAGAATCCGTGAATGCGGGTGGAGGGCTAATAAATAGCAACGACGCGTGAACTGAAGTTGCAAAAAGTATCGCGGGGTAAAAGGTTCAGTTGAAGGCGAACAGAACTTCAAACGATGGGCAATGACACGATTGTTCCCGGGTCTAGCCTGGCAAATGTTCGATGCGTCAGAGCAGCAAAAGCTCAAACCACCAAGCCCTACTATGCTTCGGGCCTCCGGTTCTCGGGGTGACTCGACTCCAAAAATTTATGACCGACCCGCCTGATGCAATCGCACCCCACCTTGCAAGCCGCTCGTCATGGTGTGGCGCATGCACCAGCCACATTCGGCCGTTTTCGGAAAACACCTGTTTGCATCATGGGAAATGCCCGAGGAAGTGGACATGACCGATGATCAGGGTTCACGGGAGCTAGACGGGCTAGAAGAGGTAAAGCGATCGGGCTTTCATGCACGATGGTGCTTGGATCGGAAGCAGATTCAGGTACGAGCGGCTGTGAGCGGGGTATGGCCATACCAAGCTTATGGCGCCCATAGATGCCCTGGACAATCGCCGAATGCCATGCACATGATCCGCGGCTTCTGACATGGTGATGGTACTTCGTTTGAAAACCATGGGTACATCAGTGTTAAGCAGCTTACGCAACATCGACACGTCACGAGCAAGCGATGATGCGGCAGTCGTTCAAAACACGGAAAACGCTCGTGAGATCAGATTCATTGCATTCATGTCTATCGATTCTGCCTAGCGTGTGCGCATGCTTAAGGCTGGGATACCGGCCATACTCCGACGCAAACCAATCCTACTGTGGTCCTGTACATGCAACTTTTGTGTAGCATTACACGGAGCTTCATAGCTTCTCCGTGTTCGACATAGGCCATTGGTAGCCTGACAATTGTCAATGTCTAGACTTGAGCGGCTAGAGAAGCTAGGGGATAGAAGAAAGAGGTGAAATCGTACCTGCTGCATCGCTGAACTTGTAACCGTACGAGGACGTGAAGTCATCCAACACGGCAGGGCCGCGTGAGCCTAAATATGTATTAGTTGGCGACAATATGGGGGATTTTTCCGATTCTATTCGTACCGTATGGGTATTCCATAGGAATGATCTCCTTGTTGTCATCAAGGTAGTGGAGAAGAGGAGTGAAGATCCTCCAGCTGGCATCAAGCTCGTCATCACGGACGAAGTTGGAGTGATCTCCCTTCAGGGCATCCAAAATAAGTGACTCGTATGCTTCAGGAATCTTGAGATCCGAGAATCGCCGGCGGTAGGTGAGGTCGAGCTCGGTCACGACTGTCTGCATGCTCAGACCGGGCAGCTTGGAGTTCATCTTGATGTAGACACTCTCGTTGGGCTGCACACGAATGACAAGCTCGTTACGTGGGATATCCTTAAAGATGCCTGAGGTTACATCCTTGAACTGGATGCGGACCTCCGTCTTCTGCTCGTTCAGAGCCTTTCCTGCCTTCAAGATGAACGGCACACCATCCCACCGTTCGTTCTTGATGTAAGCAACCATGGAGGCAAAGGTAGGGCATCGCGAGTCTTTGGGAACAGTGTCGTCTTCCTTGTACGAGGGCTTCGTGCCGTCGAGCGACTTGCCATACTGGCCGATGATGACGTTCTTGGGCTCAATGGCGGGCATGCCGCGAAGGACGCGCACTTTCTCGTCGCGAATGTCTTCGGCGGAGAAGGAGATGGGACGCTCCATGGTGAGGAGCGTCAGCACCTGCAGCAAGTCTTACTCTCGAATTAGCATGACATCTTTCAGATGTTGGACTATACTCACGATTCTGCATAACGTCACGGATGATGCCAAACTCGTCAAAGTAACCACCTCGTCCCTCGGTTCCGAATGGCTCCTTGAACGAGATCTGCTTGTTTTTAGAACTGGTCAAAGGGGTTGGGTGACCAACTTACTTGAACATTGTCAATGTGGTTTCTGTTCCAGGTAGCGCCGAAGAACTCGTTTCCGAATCGCAGAATAAGAATGTTCTTGACCATCTCCTTACCCAAGTAGTGGTCAATACGGAAGATTTCGTCTTCAACCCAATCAGGCGCAAGGGCGCGCTGAAGCTCTCGGGAACTGGCGAGATCCTTGCCAAACGGCTTCTCGACCTACAAAGCAATTAGCACATTAATCGAGGACGGGGGTAATAAATAGTAATTACTGACAATAACGCGAGCAATGCCCTTGGTCGGGTAGCAGTTGCGCTTCAGGTGCTGTGAGACAGGGATGAAGACGCTTGGGGGTAGCGCCATGTAGAAGATCCTGTGCGTCTCACTGCGGCCCTTCTCAAGCTCTTGCAGGTGTTTCTCGAGGTTGATGAACGACTCATCCTGATCGTACTGTCCGGAGATGTACGTGCAGAAGCTGCAGAACTCCTCCAACTGCTGCTCTAGTTCCTTTGTTGGTGTCTTGATGTATGACTTGACGCGCTTGAGGTACTCCTCATGGTCCATCTTCGTTCTGGCATATCCAACGATCTTGACATTCTTAGGAAGGAAGTTGTTCCGGTGCTATGCGATATTAGCCTAATGCAAGGCTGTTCGTGAGCGTCGCTACCTACAAGACCAAAGAGTGCGGGGAACTAAAACGGGTCAGCCAGACTTGTTGGGATGCGTGGTGCGAAAACACTCACAGTCTTCTTCTTGGCCAAGTCACCAGAAGCGCCCAGAACAACAATGACAGTGTTGTCTTTCAGCTCGAGGTTTCTGCAGGCGCATGTTGATTAGCTTCTGTTCTCCGAAGGCTCCGCAATCGCCGCGGCTTGGAGGAGGGGCATCGTCGGACCAGATGCGTCTCGCGTCCTGGATTACAACGCGCCCGATGCGCCAGGTTCCGCGATAAGGCAGGTCCGAGGTCGCCGTGTGGCACAGAAAGAAAAGCAATTAACATACCCGGCGTTGGTCTCGACCTCCGGCTGGATCACGGTGTTGGCCATTGTGCTGGCTGTCCGGAAGTAGGCGGCCTCGATAGGTCTGGAATTGGCGTCTCAGGAGGGTTCTGCAGCTCGGTTGCAGAGCTACAGGCGACGAGGAGCTGGAGAGAGAGTGATGGCGGTGTAAAGAGAGCTGGAATCGGCGAACTTTCTGAGTAGTGGGGTCGGTCGGGAGGTGTGGATCACTGGTTGTATTGACGTATTTTATTCGAGTACACGCGCTAGGAGCAGCAGTCCTTCGGCGACTCTCGCACGGAAAATGGAAGATTGGCACGACAAAGGGCAGAGATAGGGAAGAGGGGCCCTGACAGAATTTAATCACCCGCTGGCTTTCAAGCATCACTAAGCCGACGCACCTCTTGCAAAGCATCTCCGGCGCCAAACAAGTTGCTAACGCCGAGAGTTAGGGACGACCCCGCCATGTCCCATTGCATGCGCTGGCAACGTCCACCTCGTCCGCTGCCGCCTGTCGCTGTTTCACGCTGGATCGTCTTCTGAAGAGCCCTCTGCTGGGCCTCCAAGCCCTTTGTGCCCGTCTCAGGCCCGTCGCAGCCCCGCGAGACAGCTTGTCTGCTTCGGCCTCCCCTCCGGCTTCGTCGCAAACACAGAGCGCATTGAAACGCCTAGATCAGGCGGCTACATAAGATTGACGCACACGGTCCGTATCGCTTTCATATCTCGAACCTGTGCGCAGTATGTGATCTATCAGGGCAGCAACGTAAGCTTGCCATTGGTTTCGACCATCCATGCCAACCATCGGCGCGTTTCCGACAGTCGGAACCCGAGCGTCGGAAGTCCCGTTGCGTCTGGCTTATGGTGACACGGAGAAATTGCACGCGTCTGGGCCGATAGAATCACTGCTGCCGTCTCGATTCTCGAAGAAGAGCCCCCAACAAGCCGTCGACGTTCTCAGTTTTCATCTTCAATAGCATGACTTGACATAGGAGCTGTTACCAAGTCGGCACCTCGTCAGGGCAGTTTATATTGGTCTTCATCCACATTGCTGGGACTCTTCCTTAACGCCACCATCTGAGCTTGGTACCCTCTGCATGTATGGGGGTACCGGTGCATTTATGTACCGGTAGTACCGCGGCATGGCGGTGTGAGCGCGGGGGCGGGCATTGAACCGCGGTCTCTTTGACCTCTACGCTGGGGTATTGATAGCCCGAAGCAGAAGCCGACCTTCAACAGGAAGCATGTTTCGTGGGTCCGCCCTCATAGTCTGCCTGCTGGTAGCGCTTCTAGGGATGCGGAGACACGGCCAGCCTCACAGCTTACGCAAACATAGTACCTAAGCCCTGCGCCAACGGAGCAACAACGCAGCGGCACAACCATGCTGTAGCAGTGCACAAAGGGAAATGAACGGCCGAAGCACAGGATTTGTACTTCGCAAGAGCCCTAGAGCTGAGGTGAGCCTTGCAGCTTTAACACATTCTTACTGTAAATGTGCGTCAGATCCTAGGTGACACACTATCCAGACCTTGATCGGCAGCAAGTATTACCAACCACCTGCGCATCTTTTTCCAATTTGCACTTTACCGTGTGTGCACTTCCGTATTTGTCGCGTATGGTTGAAATGCAAGTAGAGGCCTTGCAGTCACGAGAACACCCTTTGAGAATCTAGCTTTGCAGGCATCAATGAGAACATTTAGATCACTCGATTATTCAGATTGAAGGGATTGCAACATACTTGTTCATGTTGGGGTTGGTGCTCATATGGATAGTGCGCTCGATAAACCTCTCCATCAGTTGTCTACAAATGCGGTCTAGCGTCTTCCGCCAAGAGCTCGCTTAAGTCCACCGCACAATTCGACCTTCGCTCGCAAGCAAATCGCGAAGGTCGACTCCCAGACAACTACTAACCGGCAGCACCACGACTTCGGTCTCGATACCCATCCCACACATATTCCAGAGGCCAGGAAACCTTCGCCATGTCTGACCAGTCTCACCGCCGTAAGTCGACGTCCCAGTCCGGTCGCATTTGATCGCCGACCCAGGTTCAATCACCTGTCCACGGCGATACAGATGCTTCCATATCTTTTGAATACATGCGCTAACCTGTGTTTTCAATACAGTCTACGTGAAGTAAGTCTTCTCCCGCCTTTTCGAACTCCTCCGGTCCTGTCTGCTCTGTATCCGAACATCGAACTCGAACGTGTACCTGGAAGCCTCCAAACATAAGAGAAGGGAAGCTATCGTATGAGGGGAAATGGTCGCATGGGAAATATAAAGCATCGCATATTCGGAATTACAGCAGCAGACGGACGTCTTCGAAAGGAGGAATTCATCAGCCAATCCGGACAATAACTGACTTTGTGTGCAGGGGAAAGCACATCTCCTACCAGAGGGGAAAGCGCAACACCAACCCTGGTACCTCCCTTCTCAAGCTTGAGGGTGTCGACACCACCGACTCCGCACAATGGTACTGCGGTAAGCGCGTGGCCTACGTCTACCGCGCTCAGCGCACCGTCCGGGGCTCCAAGATCCGCGTCATCTGGGGCAAGGTCACCCGCCCTCACGGTTCGTAATATCATAATCGACGGATGAACTGCGAATACTAATACAGCACAGGCAACAGCGGCGTCGTCCGTGCCAAGTTCAGGTCCAACCTCCCACCGAAGAGCTTCGTGCGTCCCTACTACCCTACTGCAATCTACTCAGGCTAACAGGCATTCAGGGTGCTTCCGTCCGCGTCATGCTTTACCCTTCGTCCATATAATTTCTTCCACTAGCGTTGGGGAAGGGGACGGTCGATGATTAACGATGTGTGCGGTCGTGTGGCGTATCCTGGCAATGGAAAGAACGACGAGCAGGGAGGCTTTGTGCTCGATCTCATTCACATGGCATGTGCGGGCTGGTTACAGGTGTCATTGCTTTTCGGAAAATCCATGGCAGTGTCAAATCAAGATTCCTCCCTCTGATCAATGAAAATATGATCAAACCCACGTATCGTTCACCATATACACGACTTTTCAGATGTGTCTTATCTAGCATTTCTGGCACATGTGACAATATCATACCGCGACGTACAAATATGGCAACAGATTATGGTTGGAAAGACAGGGACCGAAGGCTAAATACACAGTTAGAATATTCAGTCAAACGCTACTCGAATCGCTAATTGGTATCAACCCATCTTAATAAAGCTATGTATTTGGAACCTTGGCTCACAGTACCCGGCTATCAACAGCAGGCTAGAGAAAACGCTAGACTTTGCTTGCTGCTATAGTTGCCCTATGATATACAGCTCCTTGATCACTTGTTGAGATTCATCTTCAAGAAACCATAACGAAAGTCAATTGACTTGGAATTATCCTGCAATAAGTCTAAATTCAGACTAGAGTATTGTCCAAGGACGATTAGTGGGCATCAGCAAGTCTCTAGCATGTCCACATCTTAGAGGTAGCTGTGCTATAATGCTTTGTATGCGATCTCATCCTCTAGCAGTGCGCAATTCGCAAGTGGAGAGCATGATCTAGGTCCAAATTGATAAGAGTCTGCCCCCTTAGACGCACGAGCCTCAAAGAGTGAAATTGACCGCCTCCGTGCACTTAACTTGGAGACACTGACTATGGTGGATGTACCTGTGTGACACATCATTGATAATCACCACGGTGTCTACAAGGCTTCTGTGGAGATGCACGATCGAAAGTACGTAACAAGCCAAGACTGAAATCCTACAATGGCAGCACTATGCGTACGTATTGCTTGGAAGTTTGTAATCTCAAGAGTTGGGGCCGCTGGAATCAGGTCCCAAGCCGGCTCAGCAACCGCGAATTGTGGGGAAGCGGCACATGTACACGTACACCAAAAGGACCAAGTTGCCTCGACTGCTGTGAACAACCGAGCTGGAAGAACGCATTGCACGTTGATTAAGACAGATACTCATTTGGAGATTTGGACCCGCGTGCAATAAGTGACCTTAAAGCCACACTACGCACCATGAACTAACCTGAACCGGCTAATTGGCGGCAGCCCATGGAGTTGAGCTTGTCTATTTTTGGCGTCGTTCCGCTCCCTCCACGAACGTCTGGACGCGACAGCAGCCAAGCCCCAGGCGGAGGGCTGGCTGACGTCCCCTTACAGCCCTCCTATACAATCCCGCCGCCCGCCAGAATAAAATAAAGTCCCCCTCCTCGCTAGCGAGTCCGCTCTCTACTGTCCAGCCTTGTGCAGCGTTCACGTCCCAGTCTCTGCGTCCTTTCCTTTCCCTTTCCTGCGCCCAATGCGACTTTCATTCTCTACGTGTTTCTAATTCTAGGGAGCCCATCCCGCTGCGCACGCGACACATATACTTGTACATCATGGTTGCCGGTGGAGGTAGTATTGGAGGAGGGCTGTCGGCGCAAGCGCAATGGGCAGGCACGCCGTCCATCAAAGGCTCGTCCGAGTCGATCAAGATGGCGCTGTTGACGCTGTCGCTCGTGGGTCTCCAGTATGCGCACCTTGTCTGGTACACCCCCTCCGCAATCGTACTGACTCGACCACAGGGTCACCTGGAATGTCGAAATGACATACTGCACGCCATATCTCCTTGAACTGGGCCTGACCAAGTCCAAGATCTCCCTTGTTTGGATCGCCGGACCGCTATCTGGCCTCATCATGCAGCCCATCGTTGGTGTCGTCGCGGACAGATCGAAGAGCCGATGGGGAAGGAGGAGGCCGTTCATGGTGCTCGGCACAGTCTTGGTTTGCTTCTTCCTGCTGTTGCTGGGATTCACAAAAGAGGTGGTGCATCATTTCGTCCCGGATAAGGAGGCTGCGAAAAGCGCCACGATCCTGCTCGCCGTTCTGAGCATCTACGGAATCGATTTCGCCATCAACGCTGTGCAGGGGAGCTGCAGAGGGCTCATTGTGGATACACTGCCGATTTCGAAGCAACAGAACGGAAGCAGCTGGGCTAGCAGGATGGTCGCTGTGGGATCGCTTGTGGGATATGCTGCAGGAGCTGTTGATTTGAAGAAGATTTTCGGTACAATGCTTGGAGACTCGCAGTTCAAGCAGTTGACTACTGTAGCAGCGCTATGTCTTTGCATCACTGTGGGCATCACATCATGGGCTGTGACTGAGCGCGTCCTCATCCACGATGGGAAAGAGGAGGGCGAAGAATTCGGTCCGCTTCACGTTCTCTCCGAGATTGCGCATACCGCCCTGAACCTCCCGCGGAGCATCCAAGCTATTTGTTATGTCCAGTTTTGGGCGTGGATTGGTAAGGGTCCAAGACGAGCATGTGGATCCAGCCGAACCCTGGTTAACTTGTGTACCTAGGTTGGTTCCCGTTCCTCTTCTACAGCACCACATGGGTCGGTGAAATCTACCTGCGCTACGACGCCCCTGCCGACGCTAAGGCGGCTGGCGATTTGACTGGCCAGGTTGGTCGTATTGGCTCGATGGCATTGATCGCCTTCTCGATCATTACGTTCGTCATGTCTGTGATACTGCCCTTCTTCGTCAAGAGTCCGGACGAGGAAGGCCCGAATTTCACTCCCCGTCCACCTGCGAGCATTGCATCTTTCGTCACGGAATTCGAGAAGTACAAGCCATCCCTGCTTACAACTTGGACGGTGTCACATTGCATTTTCGCTGGTTCTATGGTCATGGCACCGTTTGTTCAGTCATTGAAAAGCGCGACTATCATAGTTGCTGCTTGTGGAATGTAAGTTGATGCTCTTAGGGAGTGTGATGGGGCTGACATGGTGTAGTTCGTGGGCTATCAGCTGCTGGGCTCCATTCACATTTCTGGGCGTAGAGATCAACCGCCTTTCTCAGACTGGGCACTCGTACGGACATCTGGGACGCAACTCAATTGAGCTTGAGTCGCCAGTGCAGCTTCACCTCAATCATGGTCTTGAGGAAGCCTCTGGGTCGACTGGAGAAAGCTCGGGCAAGTATCTCGGCATCATGAATCTGTATACAACGCTTCCCCAGTTCGTCGGCACAGGGATCTCATGGGTCGTGTTCTCCATGCTGGAGCCGGGTAAGAGTCCCGAGCTCTCGAAGGAGACGGACCCATCAGAGCACCATTCGACGGACGGACCGAATGCCATTGGAGTGTGCCTCTTCATCGGGGCGGTGTGTGCAGTGTTTGCAGCGTTGGCAACACGGCGCTTGAAACGGCTGCAAGGGCACTGAATAAATCTATTGGCAAACAAGTGATTGTAAAGTTTGCTGACGTCCCAACATGCAGGGAGGCGTGCCTGCTATTTTTGGCCAAGGCCGGCGCCATGGCGATGGCGGTAATAATGCAGCGAATTTTTTTCTTCGGTCGATCCGCTTTGTTCTAGAAGGCTTGCCGGGCGCACGGGGCAGGTTGGCGTTCGATACCAGGGTAGACATTAGATGCACGGCGGCGTTGTGCTGGATGGCAATGCAGCTCAGTAGAAATTATACCCAGTGCTTCCTGAACGCGCTCGCCACGCCCGGTTGACCTCGGCGACTTGACCGAGTTTTCGATGCCATGGCAAACAAAGTGTTACAGGACTCTAGTGAATGGTGCGTCGACGCGGTGGTACGGAGGCTCTCCAGGGCTTGAATGGGTACACGTCGGGCGGGAACGCGCCTCCAGGTCGACGACTCTGCCGCCAGTGGACGGCACCTGGTCGTCGCGGCTGCTGTGCCATTCACCCCCGACAGGCAGCCCCTGGAAAGCGCGTGCGGGCGTGACACGGTGCTATCGCGGCTGCCGCGTCGACGGGCGCCCTGTCGATGCCGTCGAGTTGGCCGTTGTAACGTGTGTCCTGGCAACGCACCTCGCGGTTCGGTTTACATCACGGCTCGCGGACTAGTACTAAGCGAGTTAAGTTGTGACTGAAGAGGGGCGGACAAGACTAGTTGCTTTCTGCGCTCGAAGGGCCATAATTCTCACCTACAGCAACTGCATTTCTCAACACATCCCCTCAACACATCGCCTGCACCAGCCCGCCAACATGTCTGAGCCCATCCGCAACAAGAAGCTCGACAACATGGCCGCGCCGTAAGTCTCCCCCCCACTCCCGCTCTTGATTTTGGAGCCGCAGACTATGTCCGCCACACTCTGCATCGACGTGCCATCCGCTCACCCTGCCCCCACCAGGACGCCGCAGAACACGCCCGCAAATGCCGCCCCGATCTCGTCGCGCGCACAGCAGCCTGGCGTTGCCAGCATCAAGGAGGGTGAGTTGCTAATTTCTCCGCGCTGCCCCTCATCCCCCCGCGCAGGCGTGTGGAGCTTGACCGCTAATTTGTATTTTTCAACCCACAGAGGACTTGGAGCGTCAAGCCGCTGGCCTCTTCGCCGCGAACCCCGCCCTCGTTTCCATGATGCAGGCAAAGCTCGGCTCTCTCGTCGGTCGGTCAAGTGGCTACATCGAATCCCTTCCTGGCTCCGTGCGCCGCCGTGTTGCCGGCTTGAAGGGTATCCAGAAGGAGCACTCCAAGCTCGAGGCTGAGTTCCAGGAGGAGGTCCTGCAGCTGGAGAAGAAGTACTTTGCCAAGTTCACACCGCTGTACCAGTCTCGTGCCAAGATCATCAACGGCGACACCGAGCCTACCGAGGAGCAGGTCACGGTTGGTGAGAAGAAGGACGACGAGGACGAAGAGGATGCCGTGCCAGAGGAGGAGGTCAACAAGGACGAGGGCAAGGATGTCAAGGGTATCCCAGAATTCTGGCTCAGCGCCATGAAGAACCAGATCTCGCTTGCAGAGATGATCACCGACCGGGACGAGGGCGCGCTGAAGCACCTTACCGACATCCGCATGGAGTATCTCGACCGCCCGGGCTTCCGCCTCATCTTCGAGTTTGAAGAGAACGAGTACTTCACTAACAAGACCGTCACCAAGACCTACTTCTACCAGGAGGAGAACGGCTACGGCGGTGACTTCATCTACGACCACGCCGAGGGTGACAAGATCGAGTGGAAGGCCGGCAAGGACCTCACTGTCCGGGTCGAGAGCAAGAAGCAGCGCAACAAGAGTACGTGTCGCCTCAAACATACCGCATGATCCGAGAACTAACAATTTTATAGACACAAAGCAGACTCGCGTCGTCAAGAAGACGGTCCCGACGGAGTCATTCTTCAACTTCTTCGACCCGCCCAAGCCCCCGCAGGACGACGATGATGCTTCCTCCGACATTGAGGAACGTCTTGAGCTCGACTACCAGCTTGGTGAGGACATCAAGGAGAAGCTCATCCCCCGTGCCATCGACTGGTTTACCGGTGAGGCTCTTCAGTACGAGAACCTCGAGGACTTCGACGAGGGCGAGTTTGAGGACGAGGACGATGAGGATGAGGATGACATCAGCGACCGGGATGAGGATGAGGAGTCAGATGAAGAGGTATGTCATTAATGTTACATCTTGCACCCCAGGCTCAGCTGCTAATCATGTCCACAGGACGACGGCACAAAACCCAAGCAAGAGGCTGCCGAGTGCAAGCAGAGTTAAATGCTCTACCCACGGTTCGACGTTCGACGCATACCGGACACTGGTTTCCCCTTTCGACTCAGATGCCGGCATCATATTACATTTGGTGGCTTCACGGTGGGCATAAGGTAAAGCTCTTTGGCTTCGTGGCGCTTGGAACATTTTTCCGCCCTCTTCATCATCATCACATGGTCACAACGTTCTTCTCCCATCCCAATCCTCCTTGACTGCTTTGCTCATGGCACCGTCCGCTTGCTCACCCCGGCCTACCTAATACATCTCATTCACTCATGAGACACTCGCTCCGGTGGCAGCTAGCTTGGGTAGTTGGCTAGCTGGCTATCCAGGCGGAGAAGCTCCACTGTGCATCCTGTCTGCCTGCCTGTCTGTCTGTCTGTCTGGGTCTTGTTCGCACGCTACATTTCTCTTTCTCTTTCTCTATCTCTTCGGGTCGAGGCTGGGAAAGAAGGGAACTTGGTAGGCATAGAATATGCTAGCTTTGTTTGTGTCTCGAACCTACGATCGATCGAACGAACGAAAGAAATGTATTGGGTTTTCTGGCGTTGGGAACGTGGATGCTTTTTTTTTCTTCTTCTTGCGCTGACTCTTACATGGATGGTACTGATTAGTTTTTTCGTCCCTTTTTCTTTTCAGGCGGGTGTAAAAGTTGGGTTTGGCATGGGTGGAGGGATGGAGGGGTGGATGGGTGGGTGGGTGAGTTTGTCGGTTTGCTTGCTTGCGTGCTGGTTCGTTCAGTTTTAGACTTGATTCATTTGATTTGCCGTGCTGAATTCATTGCTTTACGACTGCTATGTTATACTATACTCTATGTAGTAGCTACCCCTAACACTAATACGATATCTGTGCGTTGATTTATTTGTTTTCAGGGCGCTGTGCGTTTGTGAGGTGGAGGTGTGTGTCGTTGTGCGTCTGAGTCTGGATCTGAGATGTCTTGAGGTGTGGGACAGGGCATGTCTTATACATGCACCGCTTGCGGGGAATTGGAGTACAGCTGGGGCGATGCGTTTGGCAAGGCTTTCGTACTGTATACCGCGGCATGAAGTGGGTGGCTGTATCCGTCTTATAAAAAGGCCGCATACGTGCTTGCTGATACTAAGCGGGGGGCAGGGCAGCACATATACGACGTAGGCACCGCATGAGTCCATGCAATGCAAGCAGGGTATACCACGTCTCGGATCTGAGGCCCCAGGATGTTGCCTTCCGCGCCTGCGCTGCGTTGCAAGGGAGATGGAGGGCGTGCGAAACGGGCTTAGTGCGGGGTTGGACTCGCATGGTGGGGCACGAGCGCAGTGCCTGTCTCGGCGGCGGATTCTCGGGCTGCAGGGAAATTTTTGGGATGCTCGTTGCGTCGTGTAAACGCGTTTCTTGCGGTACGATACTATTACGAGGATTGGACTTGTTTGCTTTGGGATTCACACACCTGTGTGACTGGGATTTATCGATTTCGAACGAGCGAGCGAACGAACGAAGGCAAGAAGCGAATTGGCAATGGCGAGACAGAATCCTAATATCGTGATTACTGGCACGCCTGGCGTGGGGAAGACGACGCATGCGGAGCAGCTGGCGCAGAGTCTGGGGTTCAAGCATGTCTCTGTGAATCAGATTGTTAAGGATGAGGGGTTTCATGAGGGGAAGGATGAGGAGCTGGGAAGCTGGGTGGTGGATGAGGATAAGGTATGCGTGCTGGTTCCTGTTCTTCCATTGCTTTGTATACCTTGTTTTCAGTGTAGCTAACAAAGACGCGCACCAGCTCCTGGATTACCTTGAAGCGACTAATCTCTCTGAGACCGGCGGATATATCCTTGACTGGCACGCGTGCGAGCTCTTCCCTGAGCGCTGGATCGACCTTGTTATCGTGCTGCGGTGCGATTCGACTGTCTTATACGACCGATTGACTGGGCGAGGGTACAAGGATAAGAAGCTGGAGGAGAACATGGATAGTGAGATCATGCAGGTGCTGCTGGATGAGGCAAGGGAGAGCTACAAAGAGGAGATTGTAGTGGAGTTGAGAAGCGACAAGAATGAGGATGTTGAGGGGAACATCGAGAGGGTGGAGCAGTGGGTTGAGCAGTGGAAAAAGGATCATGAGGGGAAGGAGGAGTGAAGAAAGCAGCATTGGGCTGTGAGACGGTCCGAGTCGAGGGTGATTGAATTGGTGAGTTGCCTCTGGTTTCTTTGATTGAACCGGGTATACAAAAAGTCCGAGCTACGAAAGTGTCGGGATTTTAGGGGGGGCGGACGATGATAAGGTACGCTCTATGCGTCGACCTTGTTCGCCAGCCACTCCTTCAGCTTGTCCAGCGCCTTCCCTCGGTGAGAGATCTTGTTCTTCTCACTTTTCTCCATCTCCGCATACGTCGTGCCTTCGTATTCGAAGCAAGAATCCCAGCCTGTTTCCTTATCGTTAGCACTCCGTACAGTTTCAATAGATTAGTCACTTACCGAAAACCGTAGGTCCCCTGCTGGCAACCAGCTTCCCGTCCGTCCTGCCTTGGAAAAGCACCGGTTCGTGTCCGGGGCCCTCGCAGTAGGCGAATGTGCACACAGCTTGTGCAGACTTGTCTTCGAAGCCGTCCAGCATGTGGTGCAGTTTTGTTGGGCCCAGAGCGAGCATGAACCATTTTCTGACAAATAAGGTCACTGGGCTGCTCATAGTTCTAGAAAAGTGAGGCTTACATGTATGGTCCTGGAAGGTCATTCATTGCTTTGAAGCAGAGGCATGTGTCTTCCACGAGCACGGGGCCATTGATCTGCAGCAATTTGGTTAGCGATAGGATAGGATGAATTGAAAGGGATGATCTACGTACTGCTTCTGCTGCTCGGCGGCATTTGTCTGTTGTAACTTCCTCAACTGTGCCTTGGATCTCAACAAGATCCACGTTCTGGTTCCTGAGTTCGATTACTCCCTCGAGAATGGCTTGTACCTGCATACCATACAATTAGCATTATCCCTAAACGTACATTCTCCGTTCAGATACCCTTGCCCACACGGTGTCATACGCGGTGCTCCCGAGCACAAATCGGGGTGTAGCAGAACCTCAAATCTCGCATATCCACCCATGTTCTCGCTCTTTCAGCTGCGCCAAAAAATTTTGGCGCAAGCCGTAAGCTGGTACAACATGAAGAGGCATTGTATTGGACGAACGTACCTCAGCGAGCTTGTTCTTGTTGCCCGTAATGAAGTTCAGGTGCTTGGGAACCGGCGTAGAGGAACCCATGTCGTTTGCACTCGTAGGAAGCAGATCACGAGCGGGCTGCTGCTGACGGCGATCACTCGTCTGGTAGGGGTGCTGCTGCAGACGTTGGTGGAGAGCTTCTTGAGCTGGGAATGCGGGTTGCGGGAAACTTTCTAGGTGGGGGGTTCCGTCTTGGAGACGCTCGTCAACAGGGATGCCGGGGAATTGGGTCTGAGCGCGGGTGGTGGAGGATTGAGCGAGTCTTTGCGTGTTCATATCAATTGCGCATCTAACCTTTTAGGAATATATATCTGTTCAAAGCGATCGATTCCGCAATGGGTGGGGAATTGCTAAGCGTGCTGGTATGAGTCTTTCCTCGAGCGGAATTAGCAGCCTTGCATACAAAAAAGGGCTGTGTGGTATACAGTGACGCACTTGTGATTGGCTACAAAATGAGCAGTATGGTTGAGGTTACAATTGTGACCGCAAAGCTGAATAATGCACACTTCTACTCCATCGTATTTGCTCCCGACGTTCTCTCTTTCATGTATCGCACGGGGCTATTTTGAGGTTCAACTAGGCTTCATCTGGAAGTTTAGGCGATTTCTAGCGCCCTTCTAGAATGCTACCGTGCCCTTCGTCAGCCGCTCCCATTCTCATACGTTGCCGTTCACACGCTACCTCTACGTGCAGCTGGAAGTCCCGAACACCGCAGACCTACTGCGAGGACCCCAAGCTTGCGCCACCAGCGATCCTACGTCATCTGTGTGGGAGTGTTCCAGAGTAACGGAGGGCTTGTCTGGGCTTCAGGTACGGGGTACCACTCGCCGATCTTATTCACCGGCTAGGCCGAGCTGTGAAGCCGTATTTTTGGCAGGAGCAAAGAGGAGGACTGGAGCAGATCGCCAGCTGAACCAACGAAATGGGGGTTCTCAAGGGATTGTTCTTGGGCGTGCACGCCTCAAACGGGGTTATAAGAATGCTGTTTCTACCGCTGTGTTATCTGCTCCTCAGCAGTCCTTTTCTTCTCGTCTTCGGTCGGTACTACGGTCTCGACAGCGGACTATTTGAATTCCTTGGCAAAGACAAAAGTGTAAAAGAAATTGCACTCCAGCTTTTCGTAGGCTTAATCGCGGTCTCATTGCCCACTAGGATTCTTTCCGGCAAAAATTGGAATCAAGACCAGAATGGCGGGACGAGGAGGGTACAACAGATCCCATACTGGCTTCCAGGGGTGAGACATTGGGGAAGCATTGTCTTTGGAGGAGAAGGGTGGTTGAAGAAAGTCAGGTACTTGGAACCCTACAGTACACCTTTATTGCTACTGACAAGTTTTGAAGAGATTCAACCTTTGCGCCTGTTGTTGCATACAATACTGGAGGCGCGAAACACAACATCATACTGTCTCCCTCACTACTCGAGCAAGTGCAGAAAGATCTAAGTGGGCTTGACGAAATCGATACCACGGAGTGGACGATATTACGGAATGCGTTCAAGTTACCTAACAATACGGAGAAAGTGTACCTCGAATTGCGACCTAAGTTGTCAAATGCTATGAACGAAAGCATCTTCAAAAAGCAACAAGCAGAACAAATTATCTCTGCTACTCTATCTATCTTGACTGACTCTCTACCGGATTTAGTGACCTTCAACTCTTCAATGGTAGACCAGTTGCCTTGGGAGCGAGTCGCCAACCTGGAGCTGACAGATGGCACTGACGAAGCAGAGTGCGACCTGCTGTTGCTCATCAACGAATTCTTCTGCAATGCGGTCATTGCCCCATTCACAGGGTCCCAATTTCCAGAATCATACCAACTTCTTGCTTCAGACTTATCAACGGTCACAGAACTCTATTTCGCGCTCGCACTAGGAGTACCACGATTGTTTCCAAGACCCGGATTACCTGGAGCTATGCTAGCGAAGAAAAGGCTGTACCAGAACTTTGTGCAATTCTTCGATGAGTTAGAGAATCCTAAGAAGCGGGTACCAAATGATGACGAGAGCATGAGTGGCGAGGAGACTGATGCTGATACGCCGACTCCACTAACAAAAATGAATGAATTCTTTTCGAAGAGCGATGTGCCCCTCGAAGCGCGCGCAGCCATCACCGTACAACTTTTACATTCTCTCGTATCAGAAATTATACCTCTAGCATTCTGGACTTTGGTACATATACACGCCTCAGTCGCAGCCCAGCCCAAGGCACAGAATCTAGCAGATACGCTGATAGACGAGATACGCAAAGAGACGCAGATCTGGGCGCAAGCAACACAGCCACCGTCAATACATCCCTCTTTTCCAGCACCACCGGCGATATCCTTCTCCGGCCTTCCACGACTCGTCTCGCCAACATCTTTTCCGCATCTACGTTCAGCAATCAATGAAGCAAAGCGCCTTTATAGAGCACCCATCAAAACGCTCAAAATTAACAAGCCTGTCACTCTTACGGAAACGGAAAGCATCAAACCTGGTGTCCAGGAAAAATGGGAGCTCGACTCCGGGTCGTGTGTCGCCATTGGTCTCTCGCATACCCTCATCAACACATCATCCGCAAACTTCATCGCCCCAACCGAGTACAAACCAGACCGTTTCCAACACACTGAACCCCCCTCGTCCGTAACGTCGACCTCCGATCCGCAAGAGCTCCTAACAACCTCACTACTCATTGCGTTCGTTGCAGGCGTTCTGCAGCTCTGGGAGATTTCGCCAGCGCCAAAGAAGACTTTCTTCGACCACATGCAAGAAGCTCAAGCTGCGGCTATGGGACCTATGGACGGCAAGCCTGCACCTCCGGTAGAAGGTAGTATAAAGAAGAAGGTCGGTGAGTGGGTGGTGCCAAAGGCGGTTGATGGTGCGGGTGTGAAGATCCCGAAGGGGGATGTTAGAGTGAGGATTAGGCGACGGGAAGGGCTTCCTGAGCAGCGGTCGTTGAGGAAGGGGAAGTAGGATGTCTAGAAGGAGATAACAATGCATGTATACGATCGTGGTTAACGAAATTCTCGTATATGTGCATGGTTTCTATTGCTGACGATGTTTTCGTAAATAGAAGAGACTGAAGCCTGGCCCTGGATTAACCTGTGCATGCTGCTTTCCAACGTACATGAAGGAATTCAATTCTGTCGTGTATCCAGAAACAGCGCCCGTGCTATTATGGCTGAATGATCAATAGAAAACGAGTAGTTCTGTCGAGTGCAATTCCCGGATAGACATGCTTGAGGTCAGGCAGACAGGGCTGACTGGCCAATGCATGGTTCCGCTAAGTCGCTCCCGCCTGAGTGTCGCGCGCTCCGCCAGCTCCAGCATATTAATCCCCACCGTCCCAAGCTCACCGCATCATTTGTAGCAGAGTCAACTTTTCGCCAGCCACTCGCCCTTCACCCGCCCATCACTGCTCCCGTTCGCTCTTGATAGGCCGTGGCTGCTATTACACGTCAACTTTGGCGTCCGCTGTACCACCATCTACCAGTACAAATCAGCCTAGTCGTCTTGGAAAATCACCTCTCTTCGTGACGGCACAACCTTCGCACCTTTGCTTCTGTCCCTTTGGAATCGCTTACCAACATCAATATTCGAAACACCACCAAGCAATATACCAAGTCAATGGCAACCTTTGGTTGGAGTGTGGGCGATATTGTGAAAGCCATCTCTGTCCTCAATACAATATGCTGCGCCCTCAAAGAAACAGGCGGTGCAGCCTCAGAGTATCAAGCCCTCCGAGCTATCATACAGAGCTACATACTCGTGCTTGAGCACTTGCGGTCTTTGCGAGCGGAATGTGTCGACCAAAGCAACATCAAGGCCCTAAACACGCTGGGAAATTCAGCTTTAAAGCACGCCAGAGATTTCGAGGAGGAAATAAACAAGTTTCGTTTAGCACTGAGCTCTCCCTCGACGAGAAATAAACTTTTCTCTGGGTTCAAAAAGGCCCAATATGCGTTGACCACGCCTAAGAAATTAGCGAAGCTTCAGCAACGCCTAGCCATGTATCTAGATCAGGTACAGGTTCTACTAGAAACTGAAGGACTGTATGTAGCCTGGCTGGAGTCGATCACCTGTGGGTGGCTGACTTTTCATATAGGAAGCAGAGCGGGATGCTTGCTGCTGAGATGAAAGTAACACAAGCCGACCAGAGCAATATGCGGAACGACATCCAGAACCAGACCCGCGAGCTTGCGCAATACAACGTAACACTTGCGAAGATGACAGCCAACATAGGCCAACTAATACAGCCAGGTCGGTCCAGTATCCAGGCCAATTCTTCGGTCGAGCCTGCAGCTCATTCTACCGTTGTGAGAACTGCTAGTGAGGAGCAAACGGTTGGCAACTCTCAATCATACGATTTGGTCCTCCGACCCGAACATACATCTGGTTCAGATACAAACTCACCTACAGACCTTGCGCTTTCAACTACACGACAAAGTGACACACGCCTGGGTCAAGTCAGTCCATCGACTGTATCACTAATATCGCCTAACCGGGAGACGCTAGAGCTTCTCAAAGAAACAAGTATCCGGCTTCATGAACTGTAAGCAAGCAGTAACCGGCGTTTTCGAAGGGTCAACATACTGAATTTTCCCGTGCGTAGAGTTCTACGGCTCATCACCCAATTAGCAACCCTTGCCATACATCTTTTGTATGTATCCCATCTTGTCAATATCCCCGGCTAATGCCATTCTAGCTCCGCCATGCCGCAGCTCTGGTTTGTGTTTTGCAAACTTTACTCGTCGCTTCCAACAGCGTCTCGCCTGCTGATCCAGGAAATGATCCATTTCGAAGATTTCTTTGGCAATATTCACTATCTGCCATATGAATATTTCAGCCATTGGAAGGTTAGTTTGGCTCTTCGGAAGCCCAGATTCGAAGTCCTCGCTCACATAACACAATCTTTTTAGATGTTCAAGACTCATCTAGAAGTTTCGCCCAAGCTTCAGTTCGGCAGACATCTTATCAAAAGGGGTTATTTTACTATCATTAATGCAAAACAAGGTTCGATTATCCAACAATCTTCGTCCGAATGGAGCCGCTTAGTCCTCCCCGGATCCTGTATTGCTTTGTCAGCCATCGTCTACATTCCTTATTCTCATGGAGCATGCCCACGCTGTAAAACGACATTTCGGACGATGTCCGAACCTAGAAAAGAAGCGAAGCTTTTTTGGTCTATTATCCTGTGTCATTAGAAGGATCAAAATGCGACTAACATTTACGACTACAGCAGTAATTGTTCATGGGAGGAATATCATCATACCACCACCAAAACTGGTCGCATAGCGATTGATGATATCTCGAAATTTAAACGTATACATGCGGTTCGCAAAATACATTAACGCCCACCTAGAACAGTTTGGTACTGCGGCAATTGTGGCGACGGCCCACTTAATTACACACTCGTGACTGTTTGCCCATATTGCGGTCACAAGAGAGATGCATGCTGTACTACTGCAATGGCTTGATATGTGTGTTCCTTTACAAGCAACTTTACCTATTAAGGTTTTCTGTTATCAATCAAAGAAGGTCGTTCTGGGGTTTTATACTCATGAAAGTTGGTATGGTTGCAAAGGGTGAGTATGTGCATCCCTTATACTCAGCGTGACTTTACCTATGTATGTACATAAGCCTTCCAATGCTTGGTATGTTGCTTGGCTACCTCGCAGTCTTTATGATCTTGCATACAGGAAACAGAGCGAGATGTTCACTACCGAGATGAAAGTGCTTCGCCCTCTTTGGGGCTCTCGTTGAAGCCACCCAAATATAACCGCGGCATTCAAACTTAAATTCCTCGATCATCTTGGGTCCATTCAGTACCTTTTGCGTAGCTCTTTCCCCTTTATTTGGTCCGAACTGTAGGCTCCACCTTTATAAACAGCCACTTGGCCTTCTACTTGAGTTGGCCTTTCCGTTTCAATCGCGGTCTTGAAAGAAGAGAGCGAGCTCGAATCTGGCTTAACGGCTTTGGGTGGTTTGGTCGAAACGTCTGGAGAAATTTAATCGAATGAGGCGGTCCAATCTTATCAGGTATTCCCATGAGAGGTCCAAAGTATCGAGCGCCCAATACTCTGCCGATTGAGACAGTCTCAAATCCTTGAAATATGGTTCGAGAATGCCGCTACGAGTCGAGGACTTAATGCCTTGTTGTGTTAGTGCTTCCTCCCAGTCGTCCTCCTCTTCTACCGCATCATGCTGCTCTGCCATGGCGCTGATGTGAGCCCTTGCCCAAGTGATTACATCGTCGTCGTAGCCAAGCTCACCAGGTTGGTGTGATGACCGCCAATCTGCCCATCTGTCGTAAATAGACCGAGCTACTTCGGGGGTGAGTCCACAGAACTCGAGGCTCTCAGGGGAGTTGAGGATATCGGGAATCTCAATTGTGTCTTCATCGCCGAAAGGAGAAATTGCGGCACGCGATATGGTTCTGTAACCATTGTGCACTTGGACATTTTCACCGAAATCCTCCAGAAATTTCAGCGATGTCTCTGAGATGACGTGGATTGCCGACATATTGGCGGCGCTCAAGTGTTGTGGAGGGGAGAGAATGAGAAGAGAAGAGGGAGTGGACAAGAAAATAAGAGGTTGATAGACGAGAAGTGAACGGTGGAGTGGGGAAGAGGAGAAGAGTTGAGTGCGCGTCCAAATTATAACCAGGTTCCGTTTGCTTGCGAACCACGGATCACGTTGCTCAACCACTAGGCAATAGTGTTAGAGCTTTTACTTTGCGGATGCCGCTAGTGGGTGGACGTTCTGCGAATCGAAGAGGTCAAACACCTTCAGAAGGACCTCGTCATCCTCATCGTTTTCACCGTCAGGCGGGTGGAAGTATTTAATTGTATCGAGATAGCTAGGCTTCTCGCTACAGTGATCGTAGGCTAGGAATTCCAATTGCGTCGTTAAGTTGAAACCTTAGTCTATCACACAGGTAAGTGCCTGCATAGGCTGTAAACTACTATGCACAACTTACTTCAGGTGGCTATAGCCGCTTGAATTATCTTTGTACTAGCTTTGAGAGTTGATTCAAGGTATTGTGACTCCGTCTTCTAAACTTAAAATATTCGACTTCTGTATTGATTGTTAAGGTGTAACTCTTTGCTATCCTTACTAAACTATATATTTGCAATAACTCTTAATAGGACTGTTAACGGGCAAAGCTATGCAAAACTATAGATTAGTAACTGTAAAGCATTCAGCGCTTAGCTCCACTTTGGAGCCTAAAGTTAACCCGCTAGGTCCAAACCTAGCCCAACAACAACTTGCTAGTGGTTACTTGCAGTTTTACCCTAAGTCGATATGAATACAGCTACATATGTATTTCTTTATAGGCAGCTTTCTTTGTATACACGAGCTCTCAAAGGCTTGTCATATTGCTTGAATTCTGGGTATTCTATGCCATAGATCAACGCAAAACCTGGAAAACCGTAAGGATGAAATGGTTCGATTAGATACGCTCATGCATGCGGCTCACAAATCGGCAAAGCAGCAGTCCAAGTTGTGCAGAACGTGTCATATGTAGGTCTGTTTCCTGGGCTACGCCTTGCAACTCTGTAATGATTATATGTATTTCTCTTCGTAATTGTTTTTACCTAGTGTGAATAGATGACAAGATCAGGTGCGCATCTTGTTTTTGCACCGACTCAGCCTCAGTCGCGTGCACTTCGGACCGGGGTTTGCATCCTCGGCGGCGGCGTGATCGCAACACTCAGAAGTGTTCTCACCTTCATTATTTGAACATGGGCACTCTCGAATAGCAGCCAGTGTGATCTACGCTCCAGACCAACTTACGCTGAAGACGTTCAAAAAATATCGTCTCAAAGAGTAAGCTGATGACCATCAACGATGGGTTATGTAACCTCCAATCAGGTGCGTGGAGGTCTTGATATTCTTGGCACCTACTTCTTTTAGATAGGCTTTGCGCATCGAGGGAGTTGTTCGCGAACTAGTCGATAAGAGATTCTTGAGCACATGGGCGGAAGATTCCACAGCCTCAATCCTGTTATTAGCCTACAGCAACCCCAATACTAATAAACCTGTTGGCCTTGCAACTGCTTACTGATCGACGTGCCCGCGAATACTCCCCGCGACGCCGCATTCACGCAGAAGCAGGACGCATTGTCTCTCGCAACCATATCGCGTATATACGATGAATACGTGGTCTTTACCTGCGAATCGCCCTCGTCCTTAGCCCACAAGCAAGCCTACCATCGACGAGAAACGGTGCGTTTCTCACTTCGCACTCTCCACCACCATGCAACCTACAGGCGACAAGGAACCTACCTTGTCTCGTAAGCGCAACACCCGCAATGCCAAAGCCCTAGCCATCATCGCAGTCTTCGACATCATCGTATGGTCTCTCTTCGGCGCCGCAATACACATACTCCTCGGCAAATACAAAGTCTACGATGCCCAGCTCAGCGCATGGATCGAAGCCGGGAGACCTACGCGCTGCGGGGGTACCGAGAACTGTCCCCCTCCCCCTCCTTCTGAGCCACCGCCATCGCCAACCAAACTGGAGGCACTTCTAACCACACTCCTACCACTCGTCCCCGATACGATTCTCTTACCCATTGCTCTCGTATTCATTCTAAAGAAGCGTTTACATCCCGTCTTCCTACTCTGCGAGGCAGTCTTCGCGTTTGCCGCCTGGGCTGGTTGCGGAGTGTATAACGCGCTTGCCAGCTCTGGCAGCTTGACCTCGTCGGATGTATTCACGCCGGATCTATTGGAAAAGGATCTTGAGGATAGGCTTTGGATTGCAATAGCATCGATGCAGGTTCTGACCGCGGCTGTGTGGTTTGGAATCATGGTTGGGGCTGCGTCTGCTGTCAATCGGCATAGGAAGAATAAGAGGGGCAAGAAGTGGGCAAGTGATACGTTGGCCGACCAAATTGAAATGCATGGCCGGAGGGGAATGGATTCTGAGACTACGGTCGTGGCGTGAGTTAATGTGGTGAGGATCGGGACGCTTTTGGACAACCGATAGCAATGATGGTCCCAGCCAATCAATTTCGGACGAAATAGAATGATGAATAATGAATCAAATCAACTTTCGCTAGTTCAATGGTTTCTTGTCCAATCCAAAAACCCCTTACCTCTTACAACCTCACTACTTCACCCACATCACCACCATACTACCCCGGTACACAAAAACACCTTATAAATCTCCTACCACGACCTAGACCACTGAAATCCCCAATCTTCCCAGCCCCATGGCAACAAAAACCCCTTAACATCCAAACCAAACCAAACCAAACCAAAACGCAACGGACTAAGAATAACGTCACAGTACAGCAGCGTTCTCGCCAATACATATATCGAGAAGATAGACAAAGTAGTCTCACTTTGAATTGATAGCGGAAAATCCCCACATCCTCGGCAGGTTTAAAGGGCGCTCGTCATCATGTGGTCCTTATTCAGTCTCATCACTGAGGTACTTAAAACAAAGCTCAACATCGCACAATCAATCAACCAAATACTGTAGCGAAAACAAGTAGTTCTCCCAGTGTTTCGTAATTTGGTGTGAATAGGTGACGAGATCGAACATGGAACTTGGTTTTGCCCCGACTCCGCCTCCATCGCCTATATGCACTCCGGACCGGAGTTTGCATCTTCACCGGTGTGTAGTCGCCACACTTTAACATTGTCTTCTCACATCATTTTCCTGTATCAACGATTCCCCAGAAAGTGGTTATTGTACTCCATACTCTGCTTGAACTCCATCTAGATAAGTTGCAGAACCATTGTCTCATAGAGTAAGTTTATCGCCATCAGTTGCTCGCATCTCGCTCTTACGTTGATCTTCGAAGCGATCATCTTGTGTAACCCCATCAGTTATACGAATCTTACGAGATCTTGGTGTTCTTGGAAACTACTTTATTAAGACGAGGCCTTCACGACGAGGCTTTCTTATGAGGCTATGCGGACCTCCGTCCAACGGTTGCTGCCAAGGCTACTCCTGCAGATGATTTATTGCAAATATATACTCACGTAGGTATACACGATGAATGAGCGTACTTTAGCTGCGAGATCTTCATACCACCAGTTCCAAACTTAATACAAAAAAACGTACCACCAAAAGGAACCGTGTATCCCCCCAACCCCCCAATATTGTCTTCAGCATCCACCCAACATGCAGACCGCAACCAGCCATGAATCCCCAGAGCCCTGCGAGCCTAAATCCCGCTACATTATCCCCCTGTCTAGTATCGCAGCCCTCGATCTTATCTCGTGGGCACTGTTCGGCGCCACCATACACACGCTCCGCGACGAATACTCGGACTACGAGGCCCAGCTCCGCGCATGGGAAGAAGCCGGGAGACCAACCAGCTGCAGCGTTTACGAAACCGCGTGTCTTTATCGACCTTACAAGCCGGTCCCGTCCATAGAAGCAATGCTCCTCTTGACACTCCTGCCACTCGTCCTGGACACGGTTTTCCTACCGCTCGCGCTCGTGTGCGCCCTGAAGAAGTGCCTAAATCATGGCTTGCTGCTTTGCGAGGCGGTACTCGTGTTACTAAGCTGGGGCGGTTGTGGAGTTTATAACACTCTTGCTAGTTACGCGTCCACGTCGGAATCCATGGAGCTGGATCTTGGGGATAGATTCTGGGTCGCGATAGGGCCAGTCCAGATCGTGACGGCGATCTTGTGGCTTGGGGTCATGGTTGCGGCTGCATGCTCTGTGAACGAGGACAAGAAGAAGGAGCGGATGGCGCGAGGACCAAATATATTGGCAGAGCCGATTGAGTTACAGCGCCGCAGGATCATGGACTCCGAGACTACGATTGTAGTATAGGTTCATGAGCGGGTCATGCAGCGATTGACTGAGCACAAGGACGCTTTTGAACCAGCTATGCTCTGGGCATCCTAGTGACATACGACTAGGCTTCGAAGTTATCCAGGCTTTGGATTAAATCGTGTTAGATACCAGGGCTGACCGTTTTGGCGGAGCTTCACGAGAGCGAGACGACCGTGTGTTTGGAGAGAAAGCTGGAGTAATCGTAATGTTTAACGTCGGACTGATAATTATTTAATGTCTAGTAAATGAGAACTTTTAAACCTTCAATAGGGAAAGACAGACTTCGCCGTCGCTCTACAAGACATCAATGTCCATACGTCCCTAGTCCCTAGTCTATGAAACGAACATACACGCCCACTCATGATATCGAAATTCATCTATATTACAGGTAAATATAAATACGAAAGATATGTGTGGGAGGGAGAGAAGTGCCGGAACAAGGTTTCCCAGCTTTCTCGTCCTCTTCATATAACCACGGATGAATAGACAGACGAACACCCACAGCTAACCTCACATCGAGACCACCTGACAACGCACCGTATGGCTGAAAAGAAAGTCAAAAGGCACACATGACCACCCACTCACCCTACATTTTATACCTCACTCATCACCAAGACACAAGATAACCATCGCACAACCAATCACTCAATCAATCACATATATTTTACCCCACTCTCCCTCCCAACCCACACACACCCACCAAAAACACACATACCAATCCTCACCCCATGCACACTCTCCCAAAAAAAGCAAACCCCACAACAGCAGAGTAAGTCTGTCGCACACTTCTCCCTCACCGTCTACGCCCCCACCCTCCAAATCCCAAACCTCAAGCCCGCGAAAAAGAAAAAAAAAAGAGAGAGACAGAAAAGTCTACTATTACACTTGCACTTGCATTGCATTGCAGTCCACTCAGACAGATAGACGACCCGAACCGAACCGAACCGAACCACAACAAGCGATACCCAGATAAAAGGAAACAAACAAACAGACAGAGGAACAACGGCGTGTCAGTGACACACCCAGACTAGACCAGGCCAGACGTGCAGAAATGCCGGATGCAAGCAAGCAAGCACAAGTATGACGCCCTTTGCGCAAAGATGTGGAGAAATGTGATTTTGTGACGATGATGGTGATACAGGTACAGAGGTTGTTGGTGTGCGGGATAAATGTGTGTGTATGTGTGTGTGAGATGTTAGACCTGGCCGTCGGCGACGGCAAGGCGCTGCTTCGCCGTCTTCGCCTTCTTGGTCATGCCCTTGCGGCGCTTGCCGCCTGGAGGGCCCTCCGCGTTGGAGAGCGGTGTCGCGGCGCCACTGGGTTTCTCGCTGGTGTCGAAGTGACCTTCGCCTGGGGGAGCGTTAGTATTACATGATATGTGCGGTTAGATTGGCTGACTCACCCTCGTGATACATGTCGTCCAAGCTGGCCGCCTCGACCTTCTTCGTTCGCTTGCGCTTCTTGCCCGTGGGCGCGTTCTTCTCTGCTTCGGCGAGCTCGGCCTCCTTCTTCTCGATCTCGGCCGCTTGCTCGTCGTCTGCGAGCCACATCGCGATGTCCTTGGTGCGGTTCTCGCGAGACCGCGTGTTGAAATCGACTTGGGCACCTGCTCCTCCGGAAATAACGACGCGTTGAACTTCTTCCTTCTGGAGAGCACGTTTGCGAATACGCTCTTCAATCGTACCACGCGTGATGAGGCGATACACAGTGACTTGTCTAGTCTGTCCAAGACGATGCGCACGATCCATAGCCTGTGAGTCGATGGTAGGATTCCAGTCCGAGTCGTAGAAGATAACGGTATCGGCGGCCACAAGGTTAATACCCAAACCACCGGCGCGTGTCGACAACAAGAAGACGAAAATCTCGGAGTCGGGCGCTTGGAACTTTGCGACAGTATCGCGACGGTCTTCGAGCTTGGTAGAACCGTCCAGACGGCAGTACTTGTACTTCCGATAGGTGAGATACTCCTCTACCATGTCCATCATCCTCGTCATCTGGAAGTAAAGCAGTACGCGATGACCGTTCGCCTTAAGTTCTCTAAGTAACGAATCGAGTTTGGCAAGTTTGCCAGAGTCCGTGACGAAGCGCTGCATAGAAGGCACGTCTATGTGAGTATAGCGCGCCCTGGTGTTTGTCGGTGACGGGAGCTTGCTGCTCATTGTGAGGTTGGATGTAGCGACCTTCGACTCCAGAAGTGCCTGCTCGCGCTCAGAATTTTGAGAGAACCCGTACAACACATTGCGAACGTATGTGCTGAAGAACGTATTCTGCTTCTCTGCGATGACAGCTTGACTAGAGCAGTATAATTCGACAGGAGGAGCGGAAGCGGCTGGCTTGGCACATCGCTCAATAATGTTTAGACCAGTCTCTTCAAATGATGCTTGCGTTACATTGAGAAGATTTCGCATGTAACCAGTGTCGGTAACCTCAGCAAGTGCAACTCGGTCCTCGCGCTCGACGATGTTAAGCATCGAATGTTTAGGAGCATACGTGCCGGCTTCCTCATCGTATAGGATGTTGAAACGGGAGAGTTGCTGAGGCTGATTAGAAACATCAACAGCACGTTCGAACAAGTCTTTCTTTGCAATCTTGGAGGCCTCGCTAGCTGACACGTTTGCCAACCGAAGCCACGCGAACGCACCATTCTCCTTCGAGGACTGATGAACGTTGTCCTGATTCCAAACGTTCATCAGATTGTACAGGTAGTGCCCGTTGAATCCAGCCTTCGGATTTTCTCGTCCAGGTACGTCGAGCCGACCGCCGTTTCGGCAAACGAGGCGTGGTAGGCGATACTCGATCAAATTGCGCGTCGAATAGGCTACACTGACGTTCTGACCTTCGCGCATGAAAGAGGCTGTCTCAGCATAGTGGGCAAAGGCGAATGGCGACCAGGTTTCGGTTCGTTCGAAAAGATCCGGGTGGTTGCAAACCTTACGGAATTGCATAACGAGATTCATCAGCGTAGCACTGTCCTGCTCGTCTCCAACCGCCTTCTCAATAAGGTCCATCAGGCTGATCTTGTTCCGAAGGCTAGTATAGTACGCTCGCTGCCTATATGTCAGATCGCAGAAGACGTCCAGTTCGATCTTGTCACCAAGCTCTTTCTGCACATGCTTCTTGACACGCCGCAGCATGAACGGCTTCAAGATCATGTGCAAACGCTTCAGCTGGTCCTCGTTGAGTTTTGTGTTGCTCTGCGCGTGGCTCTCAATGTCCTTGGAGAACCAATCGCTGAACTCGTCGTGAGAGTCGAACAAGCTCGGCATAATGAAATGCAGCAAAGCCCAGAGTTCTTGCATGTTGTTCTGAATAGGTGTACCTGTAAGCAGCAGGCGGTTACGCGTGTTGAAGCCCAACAAGCTCTTCCAGCGCGAACTCTGAGACGACTTGATTGCTTGAGCTTCGTCGAGAATCATATATTGCCAGTGCATCTTCTGGAAGTACTGCGCGTCTTGAACGACTAGCTGGTAAGACGTGACGAGAACATGCATTTGCGAGTCTCGGTTATACACACGGTGTTTCCTATCCCAGTACTTTCGCAAGATCTTTCGATCTCCAGCAGTACCCCAGTACGGAATGACTTTGAAAGCCGGGACGAATTTGGCAATTTCTTGTTGCCAGTTGTGTAGTGTGGATGCAGGCGCAATGACTAGGAACGGACCCCAATAATTGTGTTTCTCTGCAAGATAAGCCATGACTGAGATGGACTGGACCGTCTTTCCGAGACCCATCTCGTCAGCTAGAATACCATTGATACCCTGCTCATAGAGGTTGACGAGCCAGTTGAGACCCTTCAGTTGGTACTCTTTTAATGTACAGTTAAGCAGCGATGGCTGAGGGATGAAGTCTTTCTCATCTTGCAGACCTGATGGGTTCTGGAAGTTCAGCTCTCCTTCATCTAGGTTCTCATCGCTACCAGTGTTATTGAAAGCGCGAGCTCGATCCTGAGCTTGCTTAACAGCATGCTGGGCATTGGCAATCGCAGCAGCTTCCAAGGCACTCTCGTCCTCGTTGTCGAAATCGAGATCTTTGAAGTCGGTAACTTTTGCGCCAGGCGGGCCATGGTTCGGTACGTTGATGGAAGGCCCTGCCGCAGGAGCTGCGCCATCAGCAGCGGCATCTGCATCATCGGTAGACCGCTCAATCTCTTCGGTCTTGGCCTTCTTGCCAATGAAATGGGAGTAAAGCTCTGTCTGTTGGATAAGGAAATTGAGTTTCCTCTTCTGGCGGTTGGATTCCTTCTCAGCTTCAGCCTTTCTCGCATTCTCCAATTCTGCTCGCTCGGCCAATTTGCGCTGGTCACGCTCGTCGCGCTCATTCCTCTTCCAGAAACCGAGCATTTCTCGCATGCTCCTCTTAGCCCTGGCCTGCACATCCTTCATGCTCTTGTTGGTACGCATCTGCCACCGTCGAGCTTCCTTGGAAGCCAGCTGTGCGGTCTTGCGGAGATTTGACTGCTTGGTAGCCAGCGAACTGTCTTTGATACGAAAGACTTTGGGAACATCCTTCTTTGCGATGTCTTTCCAAATCTGGGAGTAGAGGGTGTGGTAAGCCTGGGAATTGTACGAAGTCAGGGTAATGGGCCCTAGATCTTCCGTTGTGCTCCTACTCTTCAACGCTTCAAGACGGGCCTCTTCTCGGGGAGCGATAGGAGGAAGGTCATCCCCGCGATCAAGAGCAGCCTGGCCGGCGGCAGCAGCATCCTTCTCTGCCTGCTTCTGTTCCTTGCTCTTCTTAAGACGCCCACCGGAACGTCCGCCTTTGCGCTTTCCACCCAGTTCTTCAGACGCTTGGAATGAGCTCATGGTGCCACCTTCGAAGTTGGGGGCATGAGGGGTGACCTCTCGGAAATCTTTGCTGGGCGCATTGCCTTGGAGCAGCTGGCTGGTGGTCTTTGCTTTCCTCTCGGCCTTTGAAGCTTCGCGCAGGTGCTTTTCCCGCTCTTCTTCATTCTCCGCTTCGTTGGCTCGAGCCAGAGCTTCGTTCCGCTTGGCCTCCTCGTTTTGTATCGTCTTCTCTCGTCGCCGCTTCCGTTGCATGTCTTTCTTGCGCTCCTTCTCCTCTGCAATCTCCTGGTTCTGAACCTGTTGCCAGGCCTCGGCCTCGTGTTCGATACTGTAGTTGTGTTTGGCCGCGTCGCGGTGAGCGCTCATGATGTCAGAGAAGCGCATCAAGGTAGCAGTACGCCGCCGCTGTATACATTAGTGACGGTGGACTAATGATGTGATTTTGGTAACATACCTTGCGTTTGCTGGCTTCTGCAGACTCTAGGTCTATGGCACGCTTGCGAATCTGCGCCCCATACTCTTCCCTTTCTTGTTGGTACTCTAATCCAAGACCGTCTATGTCTTTCATCTCGTTGGTCTCAATGTGAGCCAGTGCGGCCTCAACCGCGGCATCGTCAGGTGCGGGAAGCTCGCGGGGTGCGAGCCGCGACGGCGGAGGTACGCTGCTGACGGGTGGCATACTGTCGTAAGGGACTGCTCGATGGTCCGCATAAGGAAGATCGGCAGGTGCAGGCGAATGTAAGGTTTCCTGCTTGACGAAGTGCGGGTTGGTCGGGGGTTTGGAGAAGGCGCGGGGGTCGTTCACCGGAGGCAGGTGCTGAGATTTTGAGGGCGGCTCAGGGTCGGCGCCCGAGTCCATGATGCTCGATAGGGACATGGGGTCTCGCTTCGGGGCAGGTGGAGGGACCTATTGAAGGTATTGTCAGCGATTGCATCATAGTGGCAGGTGCCTTTGTATTGACCTCATCTTTCACCGAGGGCCTCCGCTCGTATTGTTGTGGCGGGGGCTGCACGGCGCCGCGGTTCATGGGCTGGTAGACGGGCGGAGACACGGGGGAGTGGGACATTGCCTCCATGTTGGCGGCGATGTGGCCGTGCGAGGCCGGGCGCTGCAGCGGCGAGCGGTGGGCGAAGGAGGCGGCGACAGGCGAGCGGTATGGATTGTTGTACGGGCTCTCTGGCGGGCGGGCGTCCTGGTAGGCGTGCGAGTCCCGGGACTGATGGAGTGAGGTTAGCTCTGCATGGGTGCATGAAGAAATTGTGGAGGGCGATGCGGCAAGGCAGTGGGGAGGCATGGGGACGCGTACCTGCGATGGATAGTGATTGTCGTATCCGGGCTGTCCTAGGCCATGGTCTGAGGTCGGGTCGTAGTATGAAGACTTGGAGGCCGTGTAGAGGGCCGTGCTGAGCGGCGGCAGGTGCTCGGTGGTGCCGGGCTCGGTGGGCGCGCGGTGGTGATGGGGCGAGGCGTGGGTGAAGTTTTGGTGATGGGCCGAGGGCGTGGTGGGCGAGGCCAGAGGGCGCGCGGTGCTAAGAGGTGTTTGCGTGGTTGGCCTCTGGGTCTGGTAAGCTGGCTCCCCTGGCTGCATTCTGTCTCGCGTGAAGCGCTCGCTCCTCTCGTCCTCAACCGAGCCTCGCTGATCGCGGAACATCAGAGCGGCGCGACGGGCGATTCGGGCACGCGCCGGCTACTCCATGGATGGGCACTGGCAGCGAGCGGAGCCGGGAGCGCGCAGCAGTGGCAGCGAGAGGCGGCGGGCGGGCAGCGGCGGGCGCGATGCGACGGCAGCGTCGTGGATGGTGGCACGGCACGCGTCGCCTGGGATAGGATGCGATGGGATGCGAGGGGACGAGGGAGAGGGGACGGGAGCGCGGGGACGGAGATGCAATCGAGGGCCAGCAGGCCAGCAGACGGATGCAGATGGTGGGGAGTTCTGCCACACTGCTCGTTATTCGGTGTCCTAACAAAGCGTCGACCCGGGCTGGATGCTCGACGAGCGTGATGCGCCGCCAATTAATGCCCTGCCCTGGCCCTGCCGCCGCGCACCGCGTTTCCATGTGCCCGTCTAGACTCTGGACTTCTGCTGATTGCCTCTGCCGCGTGCCTCGATGGCTGCGATTCCCCTGCCTCCGACTGCTGAAAGCCGGGGCGTTCATCGCGCCCTCGCAGCCTCACCCGCCCGTCGAATGGACCCATGCCAACCCGCCCGCGCACACCGCATTGCTTTCCGCGCCCGCCTGCACCACGCGAGCTCTGCTTCCTCGCTGCACCGCACAGCCCGCATCAATTGCCCGTCGCAGCGCGCAGAGCACACGGCGCCGTCCCAGTGCACTTCGTGGCCGACGCCACGCATGCAATCGGCCGTGCATTCCTCAGGGACCCCATAGTTGCTGCCGCCAGCAGCCCGGCACCTAAGATACAAGCGCCTTGGCGCTGCATCTCGAACGTCATGTGATCTCAAATTCTCGCAAAAAAGTTCACGCCCCGAGCACACTCGCGACGCGGCAACAGCACACCACACACACCATGGCTGCCGTATACAAGACCCTGTCGGCCACGAGCGCCCCCGAGAAGGAGCCCGGAGAGCGCAAAAACCGTCAGCGCGTGCTCATTCTCGTACGCCGCATATCCCATGCAATCTCTATAGTGTCCACGTGCTAACCCGCCGCAGAGCTCTCGAGGTGTGACCTACAGGCACCGACACCTGCTGCAGGACCTGTACTCGTTGATGTAAGTCTCCGACCCCCATTTCCCAGTCATTTTATTCATTTCTTGCAGGCCTCACAGTAGGAAAGAGGCGAAACTGGATACCAAGACCAAGCTGTATCAACTCAACGAGCTTGCAGAACTTTACAACTGCAACAATGTTCTCTTCTTCGAAGCACGAAAGGGCCAGGATCTGTACGCCTGGATGAGCAAGGCACCAAACGGCCCCACCGTCAAGATGCACCTGCAGAACCTGCACACCATGGAAGAACTCAACTTCATCGGCAACTGCCTGAAGGGATCACGGCCAGTGCTCTCGTTCGACGCTGCCTTTGAGAAGCAAGCACACACCCGCCTCATCAAGGAGCTCCTCACCCAAATTTTCGGCGTGCCCAAAACCTCGCGCAAGGTCAAGCCTTTCGTCGATCACGTGATGGGCTTTACCCTTGCCGATGGCAAGATCTGGGTGCGCGTGTACCAGATCAACGAGTCCGAGCCTGGGAAGAAGAAGCCTGTCGATGGTGAGGAGATGGACGTAGACCCTGCGCCCAAGAAGAAGGGCAAGACGGAATTCGACGTGCAACTAGTCGAGATCGGTCCTCGATTCGTCCTTACTCCAATCGTCATCCAGGAATCCAGCTTTGGTGGACCCATCATCTACGAGAACAAGGAATTCGTCTCACCGAACCAGATCCGAGCTGATCTCAGACGATCCAAGGGTGGCAAGTACAACAGGCGGACAGAAGCGACCAAGGACAACCAGATCAAACGGGGAGACCTGGGTCTCACAAGTCACGGCGGGCGGAAGAAGGAGAAGGATCCGTTGAGCGACTCGGTGCTCTTTGCGTAAGATCCATCTTTCTCGCGAGGCGTAAAAGGCGTTACTAGGGCACAAGCATGAATCGGAGCTTTCACAGCGCTGGGACAAAAGTTTGGAGGTCACTTCGGTCCACGTCACATTGTCTGTCTTAATGTGCAATAAGTGCAGGATGTGGACTGCATTTGGAGGAAAAGAAGAGTAGTTATTATCTTGGCCCACACCAATGTATAGACGATGATACCCATCAGCATTGAGATGCGCCTCTCGTTTCCGTCATAGTGGTTTCTAGACTCTCCGCATAAGCTTCGCTCACGCCCGTCACCCTCGCTTTCCGAACCCCGTACAGCCCCCTGAACGGGTCTAGGACGGTCTGCGACGTAGAGAAATTCTGCACGTCCTGAACGCGATGCACTCGGCCGCTAGGGAAGCGCACGCGGCTGATTGCCCCATCTATCAGATGCACGTGCAGCCGATGCAGGTTGGGCACGACGATGAGCAGGTCTACCAGCTCTTGAACTCTATCTCGGATTCCCGCCGTAAGACCCCGTCCGCCGCAATTGAACTTGATCATCCCTGTATAGTCGTCCACATGTTCTACGTTCACAATATAATTCTTGATCTTCATGAGATTCCTCTGTGAGAAGTGGTCCAGGAAGGCGTACGATCGTCCTGGTGTCAAGTTGTTTGCCGTGCGCCAGCGCTTGCGAAACTTGATCGTGTCAAAGGAAACGTCTATTACGAACATGTTGTCTCCGTATATCATGTCGACGCAGTCATCGTGGATCTGGTGGCACGTCGAAAGGAGAGATATGCTCCCCAGTCGCCAGACGATCTCATTGCCGACCTCGCGATCAGACCTTGGAAGTAATTTCTGCATCTTCCACACGCCACTACTGTCGAGTGACTCCCGTACAAAGGTTAAATTGTACTCGCTTGGTGGTTTGGTCTCGCCATCGCCGCGTTGAAAGCGTATATCAAATAATTCGGTGTGGGGTAGCACGTAGGCGTAGATGGCCCGGCGCACTTCCAAAGGTAACGAGAATAAAGAAGATTTACGAGGAATTGTAGAAGACCCACATGCCTGCATTGTGCCTGCAATGCTTGGATCGGGTATCAATGATGTTGCAAAGGAGTACTCAATACCCCATCCGGGCGCGAGCTCGTCATCAGCCCATGACCCCAGATAGGAAAGGGCGGGGCGTAGCTTTCCTTGGCGAACTACCTCACTCCAAACACGCGGTCATGACTCCTTTCTTCCTCAACAGCCAAAGATGACAACTCATTCTACGTCCAACCCTTCTGGGTTGGCTTTCGCTCCTAGCGATCGCCCTGAGCATGTTTCACCTCTTTTCTATAGCCCCAACGGAGGGGTCCGTATCAATTAAACCCTAATCCAACTGTGTCGGCGAGACAGCAACAGTCAATCATTCGAAGACGTAGCTTCACGCCGATCCACTCACATATACATCGATTTGATCCAATCATCAAGAAATAAACCGTAAGAGCGAAGAAGAGGAGGAAAGTCCAGTTCCCTTAGTATTTCAAGATTGCCATCTCAAACCGTCAAGATGCTGTTCGAATACCTCGCAACCGAGCTCGTCACCCACATCTACCTATCTTGCTCTTCCGTAAACGACGTCCTTGCCCTCTCATCTACTTGCCACCGGCTCCGTAATATCTTCACTTCATCTCAGAAACTCTTTATCCTCGAAACCGCCGCCGAAGCCCAATTTGGGCCTCTGGAGGACCTCACCCAACTATTGACCCACAACGCAAGTCAGCCAGCTCACATCATACGTACCGTACCATTCTCGATCGCTTTGCTCAAGCAAATCGTACACGCCGGTCGAGTCGCAGAGAAATGGTGCGATATATACCCGTTCAAGAAATGGAAATTCAATTTCGAGCTCCGGCGGCTGCTGACGAGCGAGGAACGATATCGCCTGCGCCGAGCCATATACCGTCTATGGCTATATTCCCGCGCGTTCCACAATCGCGAGCACCCGCGCGAGTTTCGCGCCATGAAGCTCGTCATACAGAAGCGCGCTGGGCTGCTGCATAACTGGTCCACGCTAGAGCTGGCGGAGATCGCAGACGTGCACAATGTGGTCAGAGAAGTGGTCCACAGCAACATCTGCCCTTCGAACGGTACCATTGCGCGCAAGTTCAAGAAGAGGTACCCTGACAATGACCATCACCTGCTCTTCAACATCCACCTCAATTACCCGCCGCCCGCTCAAGCGCCGCCCGCGAACAACCCCTTCACCGCACAGTACACCAACACGCTCTCATCCCACTTCAACAGCACTCCGACCTACAACTCACGCCACGCGGCATCGAAGTATAGCCTTCATCCCAATCATGAGGTTGGCGCCGAAGGATGGGGCGATGACATCCCGCACTATTACGTGGTGGAGGATATGTTGAAGCTGGACCCTGAGCAAATCATGTGGCTGAAGGAGAACGCGCCGCTGAAGGGTATGGTGGAGGGCTATGTGAAGTGTTTGGGCGACTGGTTTGAGAACAACGGGGAGACGTGGGTGCAGACGTTAGAATGGGTGCTAGATGAGCGGTGCGAGGATGTGAGCGATTTCATGATAGCCGTTGCGGATGGAGAGGTCGGGGTGGCTGTGTAGGTGTTGGTGGTTTAGTTGCTGTCTAATTTAGAACTCGTGGTCTACAGCATTGAACGTCGGCATTGCATTAGAGTACAGCGTAGGCTAGCATGCATCAATCATCTGGTTGTCGGTGTCTGCTTGAGCCATAGTCACATTACGTCTAAGGTGTCTGTTTCGATGCTCACTATTGACTGAGACTGCCCTTTGTCTGTATTAGGATCTCAAGGTCGAATTATCAGAGATGAGAATGCCACGCCAAGTTTTACGACACCCACACTGAACAGTACAAGGACGTAAGCATCAAAGCTTCAACAGACACCCCGCCCGCGTCAACCTGCTCCATCGCTTCCTTGGTCTCTGCACGATGCGCGTATCTTGCATAGCCTCGCATACTACTTCTTACAAGTGCTCAGACCAACGGCATGATTACATCAACACTACAACGACGATCTTGAACAGACGAACATGTGGGTCGATGGAAGCTCAGCGTCCACGACGACCTCAGCTCACAGACGCATGCTGCTAACTAACAGCATGGACTTGTCCAACTCGTGTGGCATGGGATGATCGGCGCAGGGGTGTTACGAGAGGCTCACTAGGCCTAAACTTGTCGAGTTGCTTGTCGGGTGGCGGCCGTGGCGCGCCGCCCGACACTGACCAGTCGCATTACTCGGCGAGTAACCGTCCGCAAGAAGCCTAACGGTAAGACCAGCCAGCACCAGACCAGCGCTGGTGTTCTCACCCACAAACCATCCTTCAGGGTGGCTTGGCCTCGGTCGCACCCTTTTTGTGTCCCTCGCGTCGTCGGCGCTGCCCTGGAATTGCTCCGCATACATAGACGCATCTGGCACCGCGTTCGCCTCGCCTTCGCCCCTGCCTCTCCCTCGCTTGCATCGCGCTCCTTGCCCCCCGTTGTTCCACGCCCGAGTATGACTGCATAGACGCGCCTTTGCTTTGTCGCTCGCTGTTCTGCCGCTCCGACCGCCGCCTGAGATGGGTATGCGACCCTGTGGAGACCCTGATTTGCGACGCGCAACCCTCATTGACCCTTGAGTAGCTGCCGAGAAGCGCCCCTCGATCGAGGGCCTCGTCGATAACGTGGATCCCCACGATTCCATGGAATTGCAAGAACTGCCCAAGTACCAGCCTCCCGAAGAGCCCGTGGGGATACCCCTCAAAGAGAAGCTCATAACGAGCCTCTGGATATTCCTCAATACCGTGTCCACGCTCGGTCTCGTCTTTCTCAGCAAGCGGTACGGACAACATATATGGAGATTTGGGCAGCCGTTCTGACGGGAAACTAGGACATTTAGCGATGATCAGCTCAAGCAATGCCAGCTCATGGTGGTCGGCTGGCATTTTACCGCGACCGGTCTCGTCCTCTTCATCTCGACGAGAGCACCCTTCCGCTCCTTCAAACCCGTCCGACTGAACCCCTGGGACATGCTCCCCGTATGCGCCTTCTTCGTCGGCTACGTGGTGCTCGGCAACCTCAGTCTGACCTTCAACACAATCGGCTTCTACCAGCTCTCAAAGGTCATGACCACGCCGACCGTCGTCCTCATAAACTTCATACTATTCCGCAAGACCGTAACGCGGTGGATGCTCGCCTCGATCCTAATCACCTGCCTCGGCGTCTCCTTCACGATCAACCAAACGGCGGGGCCCGCCCTCTTCGGCGTCATAGTCGCCGCCATGGCCTTCTGCTCCACGGCCCTCTACCAGATCTGGATCGGCAAGAAAATCGAAGACTTCGCCGTCTCCCCGCCGCAACTGCTCCTCAACCAAGCGCCGCTCTCCGTCCTCATGCTCATCCCCTTCATCCCCTTCATCGACACCATCCCAGACATCAGCAAAGTCCCCTCGGACAAGCTCTACTCCGCTTTCCTCTCCGGCATCATGGCCTCCCTGTACAACCTCTCGCAGTTCCTCATCATCGGCCGTACCTCCGCGCTAACCTTCAACATCGTCAGCCACATCAAGTCCATCCTCATCCTGTCCTTCGGATGGTACAGCGAAGGCAAGATCCTGAGCCCGACGGACTGGCTCGGCGTCTTGCTCGCCCTCGGCGGCGGCTGGGTGTACTCGCATCTCGCGATGCGCGCGAAGCAGCAGCGCAAGTAGCGGGCTAGCCGCGGGCCATGGCGTCGCACGGGCGCGACGCGGGCGCGGCGCACACGCACACACTGCATTGGGAAGGGGTTAGACGGTGTATTCATTTTGGGATTTGCATTTGAGCCTTGTGCGTACGGCGCGTATTGGTGTTTTTTCAGACGGTGCGACGCCGCCCGCTTTGGTGCGCGCGCTATTAGATGGGGGGTTTTTCGTTTTGGACTACCGTGTCTTCGGGTGCCCTGGGCTTTGGCTTTGTTGGGTCTGGTTTAATGGGTTTATGGATGATGCCGTGGGTGCTGGTTGTGTGCGTGTGGCGTGCGCGCGGTGCGGCGTGGGGATGCTATATTAATAATATTACTAGTTATGATGATGAGGCACTGTGGGTTCTTGTGGTTGTTTGTGTGCGTGATGGAGAAGTCACAGCGTGGTACGCCGTTGCGCTGGCTCCCATTGTGTATGTGTACGTCTGCTGGTGCAAGCACTCTCAGTGAAATGTCCTATCTCATATCGTTCGTGCGAGACCAGTCGACGTATCTAGCTCCCGATAGCGGGCTCTGCAGTCCGCATCCGTCTCCCTGTAAAGACACCCTTTCTATCTTTGTCTGTACTTTCGCTTTGCCCTGAATGTCCTCTTCGCTGTGATACCTTCTTTCAAAGTGTGATACGCATTGTGTGGGATGCTTTTCTGTGGGGAGAGAATGTATCATCTACTTCTTTGTGTGTGGCTCGGGGATGAACAGTGGCGTGGGGTAGGCTAAGGGGTGAAGGGGAGGTTGGGTTTGAGATAAGTAGTGAGATAGGGTAGGTGAGATTGGGTATGTTGCGTTGTAGATATGCATAGTTCTGACGGAGGTGGTATACGAATAGATCTGGCGGATGACTTGGCCGTCAAAGTCATGAGTAGAAAGAGGGAGCGGGATGGTGATGGCTCCGCGTCTGAAGGCTGTACGCGTAACGGGGATATCCGTCGAAATCGTATCTTATTGAGGTCGCGCGACCGAAGCCGCATAGTTAACAGTATAATGAGATTCGTGACTTCCAGCATCATCATCCACCTACACCGCCAGCGTCTCCCTCAACTTTAGATACTCCTGGCGGAACTGATTCTTATCCGTCTCCTCCCCGCGATTAAGCGGCGTCCACTTGGGATCCTCCTTGAACAACCTCATCGCATTCGTGAACTGCATTCAATGTGTTAGCACTCCACCCCACACACCCAGCGCATGAATCCACTCCACTCACATTCTCCTCATCCGTCGTAAACCGATGATAAATCCCCGCGGGCATAACCACCAAATCGCCCTTCTCCAGCCTAATCCTCACCCACTCATCCCCCTCATTCCTCACATCGAAGTACCCCGCCCCATTGAGGATATACCGTATCTCCTCATCCTCGTGGAGGTGCTCGTGGAAGAAGGACTTCACCTTGGCTTCGTACGCGTCGCCCATGGTCGTCGGCGACACCGTGATCTCGTCACGATTCTTGTAGTTGCGTTCTGAGGCCAGCGCGTCTACTTCTGCGACGGTAGGGCAGTGCTTGTAGAGGATGCCGAGCTTTTGCAGGGTCGCGGGCGTGACGGGGCGGCCGGAGTCGTGCGCGAGGCGCTGGTCGCCGGGGAGGTTGTCGTACCAGTATGCTTTCATTGTTGTGTAGGGGAGTATGCTATCTCTTGTTTTCTGTTATGCAAGGAGGAGGTTAGGGGCGTGGTTGTGGTGGGCGCGCTGGGTATATTAATAAATAATTTGGCTGCTGGAGTCGCATTGCGGTTGGGCCCCGCGAATGGCGTCATCACGATTAGTTAGCTGCTTGAGGGCGTGCGGGCCACCGATTTTTAATAGGCAAGGTTTTGATTATGGCGCGGAGGTTCACGGTGCGGTGGGTGATTGGTTGCGAAGGGTTTTTTTTACTGATGTTGATCTTGTTCTATAGTAGCCTAGGTAAGCACTACTTCTCTCTAACATGACCGACTCTCGGATATCGCAGTGCTCAGCACGCTCGTGATGTTGTTAGGTATGAAGATTTGGGTGCTCTATAGGGGCATTGCATTCATTCCACTTCAAACGCTTCCCAATTTCCATAAACATCATTTGTGGGGGTGTTGCGTGGCCTTCTTGGATGGACGAAGTGCCTCGTGGTCGTTTTGAGCGCAAGGACCTTAGTCCGTATAAAAGGGACGACACAGGTTAGGGCCCTCTGTGATGACCACCGTAAGATGTGTCGTCGGTCTGTATACGGCAGCCGTGCAGTAGGAGCCTACCCTTCAAAATGCTCAATCCCAATCGTCATCATCGTCGTCCTCCTGTATTGCCTTGGTTCGCCGTGGTGCTTGCCTCTCATCCTCTTTGCTGACCTTTGATCTTTCAAAGACACCTGAACGGATCAACCTCGCCTCAAGGTCTCGTGTGGTAAAATTGTCTGGCGTCCGTCCGAGACCCTCAAAGCCGACGATCCTGTCGGCTCCGATGCCGTCCACAAATGCGATGACGCAGGGTAATACCTGAATCTTGAGTTTGGTGACAAGGAAAGGGCAGTTGTCGACGTTGATTCTGAGGAGGCGAGCCTCGTAGTGAGATGGTGCCAAGGACTCCAGATGGTTATCCATGATGCCGCAGCGGTGGAAGTCTGGTTTGAAGAAGTGCACGACGCAAAGCTTGGTCGACGTGGTGATGTCCATCAGCTGCTTCTCGTCCTTGATTTCCACATAGGTCCCATGCTCTTTATTGCGCAACTGCTGTGCTCGCTCGAACTCTGCATGCAGTTGCTGGCGGCGCTGCTCTCGGAAGGCGTCCAGATCAGAATCATTCTCCAGCTCCGCTATCAGAGCGTCTTCGTCCGACTCGTCTCCCTTGGCGCCATCAATGATGGCAGCAACCTTGGAGTCAAGTTGTGACATTTTGCTGGTAATATGCAGCACTGTCCCGAATGGGGTAATACGATATGATCAATGAATACGCCGGTCCGTCAGCTCCAGCTTGGAACAAGGCACGTGATGTAGATTTTTCTCAGGACCTCCGCAGTCGGTAGGGCTACGCGTAATGTATGTCCGTTCGGGTATGGGTTCCGACCGTGTTTTGCACTCAGAGTCCCACTAAAATGCGAGGCGATGGCGGTGCTGGCGGCGCAGGCTGACGACTGCTGCAGGGGCTTGGCAGGATGTGCTCTGGTTCGGTGCGGGCGTGAAATTAAACACGTTGGATTTGGGTGAAAAAGTGGCGCTAGCCCGGATACATCTACGCTACCATTCTCCTTGGCCTCCCTGCGCATCAATCGCAGCCCCAGAAAACCTCGAGCCTCCTTTCTTATCTTCCTCGAGACCTCCCAGTTCCCATCGCGCCTTCTGCCTGCTGTTCCTAGCGGCGTCCGCTCACTTCAGCACGCAGCCTTCACATCGCCGTTCCCACGCCTCGTTCTCTGTCCCAGACCTCCGCAATGGCCGACGATAAGAAGAACGACGAGTACATTGAGATGCCCTCGGCCAAGGAGTTCAGGGTGCCTTCCCCCACGGCGCGCCCGCCGCAGAAGTCCCACGGGTCGCATTCCGTCACCGAGAGCCCTCTGTTCTCCATCCTCGCATACTGTGGTTCTTCCATCCTGATGACGACGACGAACAAATACGTCCTGTCTGGCGTCGACTTCAACCTCAACTTCTTCCTGTTGGCAGTCCAGGTCCGTCGGTTATATTTCTAGCAGTACACACGTTGCTAACATGGCATAGTCTATTGTCTGTGTAGCAGTCATCTCGACCCTGAAGGCCTCTGGAACAATCACATACCGCGACTTCAACAGCGACGAGGCTAAGAAATGTACGTTGCCCGAATGCCACCAGCTCTGTATCATCTAACGTTTCTAGGGTTCCCCATCTCCCTCCTCCTCATCGGCATGATCTACACCAGCACTTGGGCGATCAAGTACCTTTCGATTCCCGTCTACACCATCTTCAAGAACCTGACAATCATCCTGATCGCATACGGAGAGGTGCTATGGTTTGGAGGCTCCGTGACCCCTATGGCCCTGGGTTCTTTTGGCTTGATGGTTCTTAGCTCTGTTGTCGCTGCCTGGGCTGACATCCAGCATGCTTTGACCAGCCACGGCGAAGCTGAGGCCTCCAAGGACGCTGTCTCTACCTTGAACACCGGATACTTCTGGATGGCTCTCAACTGCTTTGCATCTGCTGCCTACGTTCTGGGCATGAGGAAGCGCATAAAGCTCACAAACTTCAAGGACTTCGACAGTAGGTGGTTTTCTCATCACTCACATTTGCGGTACTGACCATATCACAGCCATGTACTACAACAACCTTCTTACTATTCCTATCCTCCTCATTGCTTCGCTCCTCGTTGAAGACTGGTCTTCTGCCAACCTCGCCAAGTGTTTCCCACCTGAGCTTCGCAACCGTGTAATTTGTGTCATGGTCATTTCTGGCATGTGCTCGGTCTTCATCTCGTACACATCCGCCTGGTGTGTCCGTGTTACCTCTTCCACCACCTACTCTATGGTTGGTGCCCTCAACAAGCTCCCTATCGCCATCAGCGGTCTCGTTTTCTTCGATGCGCCTGTCACCTTTGGCAGCGTCAGCGCCATCTTCATTGGCTTCATCAGCGGTATCGTTTACGCTATTGCCAAGGTCCGCCAGAGCAGCAAGCCCAAGGAGGTTTTGCCTACGAGCAACGTTTCCGTGAGTGCTAGCACCGCAAGCATGCGTGACAGCTTCAAGTCCTAAACCACTATTTAGGCTCAGAAGTAAACGCCGGGATATTTACCATATACAATTTAATCATCGCTTTCGACCGGGTCCTTTTCGCCCACCACGTTGCTTCTCTGGCGATGTTGAATTGCATTCAATGTTGGCCTCCCCGGGTTTACATGTAACAGCTGCTTGGAAAAGATTTGGACACCGTATAGTTTATCCTGGGGTTACACGGCATGATACGGTGTCCAGACTACGAAATGGTATTGCGTTGGAGCTAGGATGGCTTGGAATACCTTCATGTATCATTCACTGTTTTGTCGTCTCATGTAGCTCTTCAGCATATTTAGACTGGCTTGGCGTTTGTTTGGATTTGGGTCTGGGAGATGTCTGATGGAACGAGCGTAGATGGACAAATAGCGCTTTCGGAACGCTTCAGCGTTGTCGCGTGCGTGTTGTGTAAGAATTCCATGTATTTGCACACTTCTGTTAGGGACTTTTGAAAAGTAATGTTGAATGGATGACGCTTCGGGTGTTTGATGCGTGCCTCTTGTGCTATAAGGCATGATCTGTTTAGCAGTTTGGGGTGAGTAATGTACCGCCGCCATCTTGTAATCCGCGGTTACTGATGGCGGTAGTTCTTCTGAACATCGTGTCTTAGTACCATCGCCCCATTCTTTACCTGTCTTTCCTCGAAACGCATTGCAAGGACCCTATGTAAGTAGCATACTTGTTCGTGGTTTCCGAAAAGTCCACCCTGCAAGTGATCAACAATGTATTCTGTTAGGATACGTACAAGGTGGCTCTGGATTAGCAACTCGAGGTAACAAACATATCACCAGTTTGTACGAACGGCTGCTGACAGGGGCAATTCTTCAAAATGTCGCCCATGAGTATCTTTATCACCGCATTTGCTCTGATTTATGCCTGTCTTTTCGCGAACCGCGCCATCGTCTCCTTGTCCTTGACCTACTAATGCTAGATAATCAACAGTGAACACGATCCAGCGAACACCGCACTACATCGATGGTACCCCAATCTACAGAGATTCAGCATGATTGTTCGCATCCCATCCAATAGGTTAGCTATCACAATAGCATCATTACGCGCGGTGAATGAAAGAAAGTGCCAGGACAATGGGGGCCTGAGCGTGCGGTCTCATACTTTCGTGAAAATAACGCGGGTATTGTGAGTCCCATTGTGGCCCGTTCGCGGTGTGCGCACAATGCACTGGTTAACAATGCCTGCTGCGCGAGGAAGAGTTGAGTGTTCTGCATAACACTGCGCGACGGTAAACCAACCCGACTTCCACTCAACGTCAACCATCATACATTTTACTATCTGCAATCTACGAACAAGAACCCCCCTGTGTTGAACACTGGAGTGTGTACGTTCTAATTCACTGTCATTCACTCGACTTGACTCCGGTAGCAGTTGACTCCGGCTCAACGTCAACTGCTACAGAAGCCACGATCTGTGAATAGAGGCGCCTCGGTACCGAACACCATCGAGTGTATACGACCGTATTGTACTCGCAACGACTTAACTCAAGGTAAACCGCTAGAAGATCTCCGACCGACACCATGTCCGGTGGCGACAGCATCGACAAGCTCATGAAGCTGCGCAACCAAACCGGTAGCAACCTGGCCATGAAGGTGGGAAGGACCACGGATGCGTTGATCGTACCTGACGAGGAGCTCGAGAGGCAATGGCGCGAAGATAAAGAGAGAAAGGCCGCGGCGACGAGGCGGATTGGAGGGGTCAAGAAGTACAATATCATGAGCTTGCTGGACGAGATCGATAAGGAAGAGGTAGTGGATGTGAAAGAGGAAAAAAAGGAGACGAAGCGTGAACCGTTCATGGATCCTACTCGCCCTCTATTCGATTCGTATCGATCTGGACTCGATGGTCCTGCTCATCCTTCGGAAGGTCTAGCACACGATAGTCCTAGCCATCCTTCTCGCCATCCCAAGAACGACCACCTTCGTTCCAGCCGAACTTCATTCGACAATCCCGCCGCCATGATGGCCACCGCCTTTGCCGGTAGCCGCGACAAGGCCGACAAAGTCAAAGCCAAAGCTACCCATGACGATGAGCGCAAGGAATGCGAGAAATGCTTCCGTCTCCGCCGCTCCGGCCGCCCCTGCGAAGAGCACGCGGGCCTGCATCAATCCGGGAACGAACTGACCGCTGTTCCACTCTGTCCTCACATTGATGTGCGGCTGTTCTGGTTTGCCAACGATCCCGCGAACAAGAAGAACTCCTGGCGCTTCGAAGTCACGTCGGTTCATAAGGAAGACTTGCACGCACACGAAGGCTGCAAAGAGAAGAGCAAGAACGTGCTGGATTGTGTGGATGATATTGTCAAGATCGTGAAGCGAACTATGCAGCGAAGGGGATTGCGGGCGCCCAATGTGGAGCGGCTGATTAAACAGCTTCCTGCTGTTGCTCATCAGAAGGCAATGGAGGAGATGCAGGACTCGAAGAGGAAGAGGGCCAATAAGGCGGGAGAGGAGACGACCCAGAACAAGAAGTCTAAGGAACTCGGGATACTTGGACATATCGCCAACAGCTCAGTTCCGACGCAGCAGAAAGAAGCTGCGAATCAGAGTGAACAGCAGGAATCCAACAACAAGAAGAAGACGGTCGAGAATCCAGCGATAGCAATCGCGCGCCAGAAAATGGAAGAATACCAAGCGAGAAAGGCTGTAAAGGCTCAGAAGCAGAATGAACAAGAAGCAGCAAGGAAACGCAAACCTTCCGAAGACAACCAAGCGTCTGATATCCAGCAGCCTTCGAGTAAGAAACGCAAATTGTTCAGTAAGGGAGAAGGTATCGACCTAGGCAACGAGAAACGCAAAGCTTCGAAAGCCAACCAGGTATCTCTCAAGGGAGCCAAGAAGGCTCCCACTCAGAAGACTAAGGCGTCCGGTAAGGTAGATAGTGCCAAGGAGGTCGACAATTCACGCGCATCATCGAAAGAGAACCACGTCCCTGTCGAGGAGACCCACCAGCCTACAGCCAAGAAGCGCAAGGCGCCGCTCCAGGAAGATGGCACCAATCAGGCCAATAAGAAGCGCAAAGAAGATATCCAAGGATCTTCAAATGTGGCCAAGCAGCTTTCGATTAAGAAGCGGAAGGCGTCCGCCAATGTAGAAGGGACCAAGGAGGGCAACAAAGCGACCGCCCAACCTACGCCCGCAGCCGATTCTGCTGCAATTGAGATCACCAGTTCTCCCAAGCCAACCAGCTCGCCTCTCAATGAGTCCTTCTCTGAGCCGTCTGTGGACCAGACGAAGGTTGGAAAAGTCTTGGGTGTCGAGAAGGATAAGACGTTGGAGCAGGACCCTTCAACGATGTCTGGAACATCGGGGGCCTCCGAAGCAAACGATCAGAGCATCGGTGAGTATGCTCGAAAAACGTCGACTTCATCGTTTAGTTCACTTGATTCACTTTTTAATAACCACGCTGACTCTAACGAAGTTAACGAGACCGCTGAAGAAGACGATGTTATTGAGAACATCCCAGCCGAAAATGGCAGTGAGACGGTTCAGACCGTAGTCGCCGAGGAGGCCCCCGTTGAAGAATCCTCTGCAGGTACCGAGACGATTCAAACAGAGATCATCGAGGAGACTTCCGTTGAAGAGGTTTCTGGAGGTGCCGAAGGAACGACGACTTCGCCGGAGCAAGATCCTTCAACGATGAATGGAAACCCAGAAGTCCCTGAAGGAAACAAGCACAGGAAGATGTCGACTTCCTCATTTAATTCGCTTGATTCACTTTTCAATGACGACGCTGGCTCGAACAAAGTTGGCGATGCTGCTCAAGAAGACGCCTAATCCTGTGGTACAACCGAAGACTCCTTCCACCCAGCAAGGGATTGCATCATCTGTTGATTAATATGGGGTGGATAGGACGAGGTAGGTTACGGCAGTAACGAAGAGTATGATGGCGTTCTATTTCTCGGATTCAGCATGTTGTTATAACGACACAGTACGTTGGTCTCATTTCAGAGTTGAATTGCGTGTTTTCTGTCTGGCATTTCAGAGTTGGATTGCGTGTTTTCTATCTGGCATTTCGAAGTTGGATTGCGTGTTTTTCATCTGGTATTAGTTTGGTTTTGTTTAGACTACCATGGTCAAATCCAATCATCGTCTCATAATTTTGCACTGTTGGCTTTTAGGATACAAATGCTGTACAAATGCAGATACTTGCAGCTGATGCGCTTAACCCTATAGTTGTGAGTTTACGCGACCATTCTACAAGGGGTCTAAAAGTGGTTAGAACCGGGCGTCTCCACCGCCACACGCTGCGCCCTCATCCCTCAACATCATTCAGTATTCTTATTTTAGCCCCACGCAAACCCCTCTCTCGTGACTCTTACAAAATCCTCAAAATTTGATACTTATGGATCCCCAAGAATACGAGTACGTCCTAGAGAAACTACGCTGTGTGAAGGAATCAAACGCGCAATATTTCGATTCGAGGGATGAGCAGCCAGATAATAACCGACTCGATGAAGCAGGGTTACTGAGCAAAGTGCAAGAACTGGTCAATCTAACAAACTTACGTACCACTAGTACTATGCTAAATTGTTACAGAAAATATTGATCAATCGTCCTCGTGAGAAAACAGAAGTAGCAAAAGCAGGTCAGAATGGACCGTTGATTCTCATGTGAGATCATCCTAGATATAACCTATTAAGTCGTCGCTAAGAATCAGAACTGCGAATGGGGACCATGTGTATGGTGAAGCTCGGGCACTGCGAATATCGAAGAGGGTACTTCGAGAGTGTGTCGCGGCTGGGATATTTCCTCCACAGGTATGCAGTGATGTCAGGATGTTGAGATAGATCTTGATGAGAAGCACAGATGCTCGCCGTGTACCAATTGAAAGGAAGTCATTTCTCGCATCATGTATCATACGATGAAGAGACAGATGCGCCAGTTGCTATCTGTAAGTATTCGTTCACTTCTTCCAGTTCTCTTAATCATGACTGCCTACAGTGTGATCACATTGTATCACTATCTTAACAAGATGCCTACTTTAGAACAAGACAAAGAATTAGTTTGCTCCTGTCGAAAGAACAACGTATACTTTTGACAATCAATGACCATGGTGTCATCCATTACAAACACTAATTCTAACGAAATTTAGATATCATGCTCCGCGTCCCACGCCTAAACAGACTAATCACCCTCATGCTGCGCATCGACCTCCACACCTACACCACCATAGCGCTCCTAACTTCTGTCGTCCCTACTACCGTAACATCTCTCCGCACACGCTGCATCCGACAATCGTCTCTCCTTGCCCAACACCCCTTGCACATCCTCACGTTCATACTCGAATACCGCATGCGCGAGTTTGAAGAAGACATCGAGCGCCTCTGGCACAAAGTCGAGACGCTAGACCTTAAGACAGGCATCGAACCTAAATGGCGAGGTGTCCACGGACGCAAGAAAGTAAAACACGAAGAAGACTTTGCGAACTTGCTGAGAGAGCTGCACGAGATTGGCACTGAGCTTGGATTGATTCACAGTCTGACAAAGTTTGTAAAGTACCTAAGTGGTGGATTTCGAAGACTGATGGATCGGATGGAGAAGCTGAGAGAGGAGGTGGGTGTAGAGAAAGGAAGGAGGGCAGTGAGGGCGGAGTGGGAAGACCAGCTGGCATATGCGGAGAACCGGGTGGTGATGACAGCGGAGAAGTTTGAGGCGAGCAGAGAGAGGGTGCAGGCGCAGATCAATGTGACGTACAGCCTTATTGCGCAGAACAGCAGTGAGCAGAACATCCGTATCGCGCGCCTTACTGCGAAGGATAGTCAGACTATGAAGACAATCACTGTCTTGACGCTGACTTTCTTGCCGTCAACAATGCTCGCGGTGGGTAGTCCCTTCTACATCCTTACAACTAATACACTAAATTATACCAGTCATTATGGGACGCGGGCATCTTCACGCTCCCTGCCGATCAGAGCTGGCGTGTGTACATAGGCGCCTGCTGCGCTCTCACCATCTTTGTCTTCGCACTATGGTTTCTGTATAGCTGGATGGCAAACCCGGAAGAGGTAGAGCCTGTAGTTAGTATGCCCTTGCATGAAAAGCAAAGCGTATGAATACAAGACGAGAAAAATTCATAAGCATGCATTCATGATATCCATGTCATACCAAATAGTTCCACTCCTTGCCAACCTTCCCATCCCTCCCCAACACCATCTCAAACTAAACCAAACTCCAACCAACGCCAGGAAATCTATCTCATCAGCAATCCCTTAGCATCCACCACCACCGCCTCCTCCATCTCCACCTCCACCGCCGCCGCCGCCTCCATCACCGCCCCCACATCCACTGTCACCACCACTGTATCCTCCACCACCACTGTCACCGCCTACGTAACCACCTCCTGACCACATCGCCGCACTACTCGTAGGATTGGCCCCGCCGTATCCGTATCCATGTCCTTTCCCATTGCCCCAGTACGCCTGAGTATGTCGATTTGTCCGCCCATTCCGCTGCCTCATTGGAGGCGGGTAGTCTGATTCGTGTTTTGAAGAGGCGCAACCCATTTTGCGTGATCTTCGGTTTTAGATCTTTGTCTGATTTCCAGGTTTTCGGTGCAATTTGGACGTAGATTTATATTGCAAACCGCTTTGCTCGGAGCGCGTTAAATATGTGTGAATCTGACCAGCTAGCTGAGCAGCGCTGGTACTATTCCAAGATGCTGAGTATAGAGCTAACGTAGTGTATGTAGCCTACGCTTGGAGTCTCCGCGTCAAAACCCAAGTAGTTATTTATCGTAATGGAGTCAGGAAAAGGTGTGTAACAATGGTACTTTGTTGATGCCAAAAGACCTCTTCCCTTTATATCCATCGTCTTACTTCCAAAACGCCTCGCTGCCATTGTCAGGCATACCGTAACGTCACAAGCGCACTACCACTGCCCGATTAGGCGGCTCACTACCAGGCTGAGCGACCTCCGCCTGGGGTCCGTGCGCGGACGGACCAAGGCTGAGCGTGCGATCAGCAACGTAGGGAGTTTTCATTGGGTGTCTCGTATGCTCTGCTGTGTAAGTACTCTCTTCTAGCATTTGGCCTGTGGTTCGTTGATCGAATACGAGGCGTAGTTGACGAGGCGGGGCTGGGTAGCGCAGGGCAGAGGGCCGGTGAAGTGGGTGGAGTGGGGTACGCCGTGCCGGGCGCCGTGTGCTTGTTTTGTGGTTGCCAATGCGAAGGTTGGAACATGCAATGTGTGAGCCTATCAGCTTATATCAACCATATCCGTTTGGTTTGTTGTCTGGCGTTGCCTTGTTGCCTTGCAACCGCACTCGTATTGCCGGTCAGAAATGACATCATGTACAGCTACATACGGCACATGCACTCGCAGCATCGTGAAAAGTCCGAAAATCTCCAGCAATTACAACCAATGCGGACATATATTATATATTCAGACTCTGAGATAGGAACGTCTCATCGTCCCACCCAATCAGCTCATTCCAGAATACACAGTAGAGCAGACAAAGTAGTACAAGAAGTACGGTACGCCGAGCGGTAACATTACTACCCAACTGCTACCTACGTAGCCAGTACCTACCTACCTACCTATCCACCAGTAGTAGCGTCTCGTCCCAAACCACCAAACCCCACGACCCAGAGCCCGAAAAGCGAGGCAAAAACGAACAAATAAAACCCCCCAGAATATCATCCTCAAACCACTATATCCTCCCCACCTCCCCTGAGAACCGTGACACACCGTAAAGCAACGTAATCAGACGCCCGTTGAGCAAAGCCCACAAACCACAAAGCAATGCAACAAACACAAAATCCCAAAGTACCCACCCCAAGCCATTACATTCCACCATCCCCTTACCTCCCTCCACCAGCCCTTGAACGCATCACACACCCCAACACAAAGCTCATCCAAACCCACAAACCACAGCCTCGTACTCTAGCTCATGAGTTCCCAACAACCACCGTTCACACAGACCCAACCCCCTCACTCTGACCTCACTCCCCCACTTAATTAAAAACCTCACCTCACCTCACCTCACATCACACAAAGCAACCAAAAACACGCGTATATATCCAACATAAATTCCCCTAGCAAAACCACCCACATCTAGGACTAACAAGTAAATAAGTAAATACGTAAGTAAATACGTAAGTAAATACGTAACTAAGCAAGCAAGCAAGCACGCAAGCACGCAGGTATATATAAACACCCAAGACCCAGACCTAGAAGAACAAATGCCTGGAAAAAACGCCTGCACTTTAACTTTCGTGCCCACAAAGTGGAACCCACCGAATCGCTATCGTAACGTCATGACATGATATGGTATGATGATGTTTGCACATATGTGCCCGTCTACCCATCCACCCATCCACCCACCCATTCATCGCGCCCCATACCAAATAGATGTACTTTTCTTCTCCTCTTATCTTATCCATTTCGGCCGTATCTAGGCCAACGCGCCGCACCGCAACGGGCAACAATCCAACAACCAACTCACTTCTTCCTCCGCTTCGGACTCCTCTTCCGCGACTCATCCTCGACCTCCTCGACCGTCGCACTCGCCGGGCTCGTCGCGCTAGAGCTCACGCTCTCGACCGTACCCCCCACATTCGCATCCTTGACCTCCAGGTGTCCGTCTCCGCCGCCGCCGCCACCACCAAAATCAAACGCGTCCCCCACGCCCGCATCGCCAAACCCCGAATTGTCACCCGAAAGCTGGTAGTTGAGGTCCGGCAGCGTGGGATCAGCCGTGTGGAGGCCGTCAGTTTGAGTGGTGGCGGGGAAAAAGTCGTCGCCGTGGACGAAGGAGTCGAGATCGAGGTCGTACGCGCCGGGGTCGCCGAGCCCCGTGTTGCCGAAGTACGAGTTGCTGGCGTCGAGGCCGGGGATTTGGCCTGAGGGGCTGAGGGGCTGGAGACGTTCTTGGAGACTTTGCACGCGTGAGTTTTGCTCTTCTGAGACTCGTTGGAGGTATGCGAGCTGTGCTGAGGTCTCTTGGATTTGGTCTAGATTGGGCATTGGCGGGGGCTGAGGGTTGTGGAGAGCGTTGTTTGTGTTCGCAGCAAATGCGCTGTTTGGTGACGCGGCGGATGTGTTGTGTGCCATCAGAGATAGGACATCGTGGCGCTGCTGAGGAGTCAAGGGGGTGTGTCCGTCTTGGTGCTGGTAGCTGTTCAATGCTGCTGGGAGATCAATTTGTGGAGTTTGACTGTAGCCCCCTGCCGTCGCATTCGCATTCGCATTCTGGATCGCAGACATAATCTCATGGTTTTCCGGGAGAGTCAGAGGATCTTGGGACGGCGAATTAGTTTCGACTTTGAGAGGAGTGCCGAACGTCGCTTTAGTGTTTGTAGGCTGAGCTGCATTCCGAGATTGCTGTAGGTTGGGTCTGGAAACTGATGGTCTTTCGTCCGGGGTCGCCATCGGAGTGGTGGCGGCAGACCGGATAGTCGGACTGACAGTCTTTGCACGAGGCGAAGCTGGATCCAGATGCCTTGCTGGTGGTGCCGGAAGAAGTTTCATCGGCGTCTTCTTTTGCATAACCGGCGACTTGGCAATGGGGGCTTCTGGGTAGTTTTCCATGTCTACCACACTGCCCTGAGGCTGCTGGCTACCCATGGCAGACCCAAACATATCGGCAATGTTGATATTGTTAGTATTACCTTCTAAACTCCGGTTGTAAAAAGTAGCAAGGAAAGTAAGTATGGCGTTGATCGAATTCTCGTGGCGGTCATGCAAAGTCTGGAACGCTGTCGCTTGCTGGTAGAGCTGATCGTTTTGTCTCCGAATTTGGCCCAATACATTCGAGATGACTTTTTGCTGTTGTTGTAGCGTCCGCACTTCAGCTCGTAAGCTGTTATACTCCGCTCTTGGTATCATCGCCATCTCTTGGTTGTTTCCTCGCACAGCCAGCTCCTCGACGAAGCCTCCTCCACCCCCATCCGGTGCAAATTTCCGCTCTTCATCGCTGTCACCCTTTGTATCGTCCTCCCTCTTCCGCTTTGGGCCGGCGGGCGCATTCTTGGGTTTCTGAATCAACCATAGTAGCTCCGGTCGTCCGCGTTTGAAGTAACGGTTGAAGTATTCGCTCGGTGCCTTCGCCTTCGTTTCGCTTGCCTTCATCGAGTTGTCTGATAGGCCGACCTTCTTGTGAAAACCGTACATGTTCAGCTGCCGCACGAAGGAAGCGTAGTTGTTGTGCTTGAAAAGCTCGGGGATTAGCGTTCGCGCGAACTCGTCCTCGTCTAGAACTATGAACGAGTTCCCGTCATCTGACCAGCGGATCAAGTTGGTGTTGTTTCCATTATCAAGGAAGCTATTACACGATTAGTCAAAAGTTTTCCTGAGCAAGCAATCGAGTAGAACATACCTGCTTAGCTTCTGAACAAACGGCGGTATTGTTTTCCTCTTCGCAGACGCATCCTTCTTAGCAATGGCTGCTTTACGCTCCAACTCCTCGTCGTCATCCGTGTTCTCCCATGCGCCCGACTGCCCTTGGCCATTGAACGGGTCTCCCCACGGACTTTGCCCTCGAGCCGCAAGTTGTTGGTTTTGATTGCGCCTAACAAGTTGACCCGCGCCCATATCTGCACCGTCATTCAGAGCATCTAATGACACAACGCGGTTGTGTGTTGACGGCTGTTGATCAAAATTCCCACCATAGCCTCTCAGCTGGTTATAGAACGCTCCGTCGCCAAATCCAATGTCCCCCGCTCCCGAAGCAGGCTCCCAGTTATTCATGTATGTGTCTGTTGATGCAGCCCCAGGATCCGGAAATGTGTTCTGTTGGACTATCGGGGATGCGCCGGGTGCGCGCCGTTTTCGCGTCGTCATTCCGTCACCTGCTTCTGGGCTGACCGCAATGCAAAAGAGAGAATCTAAAGCGATTTAGAGCCGAAAAGCTTAAGCTCGGCTTCGCGTCGTGCGGAGCGATCAAGGCGAGAATCTGTCAGCCTGCGACCGGACTCCAGGACTCTTTTGTACTATTTCCTTCAAACTTTCCTGTCGCATGCGAAGCCCACGAGGCTAACTCTGTCTACCTGGTAGATACCTGCAAACAATATATAGTCGATTGAGAGGCTCAGAAAGTCGCTCGTGCCTTGGTCGCAAAGAGGGCTGGTCAATAAGCCCTTTCCGTAAGGCTGGACAACAAAGGGCGGAAGTCCGCGGTCGTGCAGGAACTGGCGGGGTTTTTGAATTCGGTGCGGTATATAGACGGCGTATTGGCAGACGGGCGTTCAACTGCTCTGCGCGCGTTTCAAAAAAGGTGGCTGTTGGGTGAGAGGCGGAAGGTTGATCGAGCACCGTAGGCGCGGCACACCGCGACTTCACGATGATGTGCCTGCCACAAGGATTAGAGTTTGGCCGCCCCGGCGGGCAGGTGCGAGTCATGCAACCGTTTTTCACTCCCGCACCTACCCTAAACTTATACCCGGACGAAAACGCGGAAGATGGGAATTCGATTAAACTCATGATAAATTGTTACGTCAAAATTCATGATTCTATGAAAGCTAGCCGAGTCAAAATATGTATTACTCACGTGGTCTGATCTACCCATTAATTATGTGAAGCCCGCAAACCCTCACCTTGACCGATACCCACAAATTCACGATCTGCACATTCGCATTGTACGGATCGAGAAATGATCCAGACCGTTGAGACCCACAGTGACCCCACTCACTCCATGATTCCTGGCAAATACCCTGCGTGTCGAAGCCGTGGAGGGTGAGATGAGGTGAATATTGCCCGACCCTAGCGCTCTACGGGTTGCGTGCTGTGTATAATCTGTGTGTAGTTGTTGCATGTGTACCTTCGGCTGATCCTAGAGCGTCTCATACGGTGAGTGGAGAGTTGGATACGGCATCCAAAATGTCCGGTCTCGATCAAACCTCCTGAAAGGTGCATCGGCCTCTTTCTCGGCCAAAGATACTTGGCTTGTAAAGTTTGATATTCTTTCAATTCATCCTACGTGTCCCATATGCCTTCCCTGGAAAATTCGTACACTACCCCTAAGTTCGCATAGACTAGTTAAACACGCTCGCTGCCACCCCATGCACATCCACATCTTTGCGAATCAATCAAAAAAGCTATCAAAGCCAGCTGACGGATCCAAAGTAACACCCCATATCTCACTCCAAGTGCAAAAAGCTTCAAACCGCCAATGCTCATAAAATGTTCCATGTGTGCTTCATGCTCATACGCTGAACGCCCAAATGGTGGTATACGAAGGACAGTTGTCGAAATGAATCGAGGATTGCTGAGGCGTACAGGGATGAAAGAGGAAGCGGATATATTACAGCTTCGCGCCAAACATCGGGCCACCCTGTGTTATTCCGGTATGGGTAAAACGAGAAAAGGAGAGCATCTCTAGCAGCGTGTGGGCCGCGAAAAAAAGTTGAAAACGTCATGTGTGTTCATAGTACTCCAGCCGTGTATCGCAATCTCAGAACATATGGTTTCTGTCAGGTATTCTCACGACGCCAAAGTTCGCCCGCTTTCCAAGGATTGAAGGTGTTAAGAAATATTAAGTGCATTTCATGAGTAGAAGTGCCTGTATCCAGCGGCCTCGAAGAGTATAGATCGTTAGAAGTCGAAGAAGCGATGACGCATGGCTAGAAGATGATGTTGGAGGATGGCAGCCATACGCCTGCTACGTGACCAGAAGTTGAGCGGCATAAGAGCCCTCTGAAACAGCTGAGCATGTTCCAGATGAAGGTTCCTTATAACTCGACCGTCTTGAGTTCAGGTGCTTCCGTTGTCACTGGGCTCTTCAGCGACGACGGCTTCGATTCTTTCTTATTCTCCTTATCGCTACTGAAGCTCTGCCTGACAGGGGGGAAATCGTCACTGGGCCGAGGAGTGTCCACTGATATCAGCTTCTCCATAGGCAGACCGGCTTTGGCGTCAAAATTGGTCTCGACGCGGATTGGCTGCGGGCCTTCCTCAGCAACCCTTGCCAACGGGCTAGAGATTGGAGCTCTGGGACTGGCACCCTTCTTCGGTTTCTGAGACAAGCGGTGAGGGCTCCTGCCACGATCTTCTGGTCCGATTACTGGGCTACCGTAGGGGCTGCTGCCGGCGCTGCTAGGTCCTGCCGCTGTAGGAGCGTTGGCATTGACACGAAGCGTGCTGTTGGGTCGCTTTTTCGGTTGACGGCGGCCGTACTTCTGATCGGTGCGCCAACGGAGGATTTCCAGATAAGGAGGCTCTACATTTTGGCGCTTCTTGAACTCGAGTAGCTTCAGCTCACCGCTATCTTCGTCAATGTGAACCTTGTCGGTGCTGAGATCGTCTGCTACCATGGCGAGCAGGGCACCCCACGAGCGAGCTACAACATACTTGCAGTCGTAGTCTCGGCCGAAGATTATGATCTGGCCCCAAGTACCTGTAGGGCCAGGAGCGAGATCAGTAGCGAGGTAGTTGCCTCCCCAATCACGAGCGAGGGGGATCCAGGCGGGATGGGCGTAGGCTTTCTGCACAGCATTCGGAGGCTGAGAATCCTGGCGAGCAAGCAGGTCCTGTCGCCAGAGCGGATTGCTGGACTGCTGGACCTGTGCGACGGGCGGCGCGGTCGAGGATCCCGCGAAAGCCTTGACGGGTATCTGCGGCGTCGCCTTCAAGTCTGGCTTAGGCGAGAGGTACTCCTCAGCCACCTTCCGCCAGTTCTGCCACTCCATGACAATTTCTTCGCAATCGAGCAGCATGCAGCCAAAGATGATGCCAGTTGGCAGACCGCCGCGCTCCTGACCATCGTGGATCTGTAGCGATTCGCGAACATCCATGGGAAGGGTTGCGTCCAGCTCGTGCTCAAGCTCGTTCACGTCGTTTGACGTTGCGCCCTCGCAGAGATTGTCGAACAGCTCTTCGTACCTGTCCTCGACCCAGCGGTCGATGCGCCGCCACGAGTGGCCGACGGGCGGGGCCGGAGGAAGGCCCTCGTTGAAGTCTCGCATCTGAATCTCGCCATTGGCGCCCTTATCAAAGGTGTCCGAGTCGGCAGTTGCTTGGCGGCTCAGGGTGGAACGCATGCCGGGAGAGTAGGGCGACGAGGGCGAGAGGGGGCCCTTGGGCGAGCCAATGAAGCCGTTGCTGGTGACGGGTTCTTCGTGGGTGTAGGGCGAGGAAAGGTCGACGCGGGATTCGGCGCCCGTGGTCGCAACGTTTGTAAGGGGAGCATGGCGGCTCTGGGGCAGCGGGATGTGCCTGCCGGTGCGGTAGGGCGAGTTGTGGGAGGCGTGCCGGTCGTACGAGGTCATTGTGTGCCAGAAGGACTTCCACGAGTCTGCTATGCTGCTCGCTGTCAGCGGTGCGGCCGGGGAGGCTCTGCCAGGGGAGCTTACGATTGTGCCATGGCGGCGGTGTGCAGCGGGCGGCGGGCAGGCGGCGCTGCAGATGGGAGCGGTGGATGTGCGCGGCAGAGGAGCGTGTGGGAGAGGAGGGTTGTGTGCGGGTGAGGTCGAGGGCAAGCAGGAGAGGATCCAGGAAAGAGCCCTGTTGTAGTTTAGTTAGGAAGCCGGCACGGGCCAAGGGTGTCTCCTAACGCGAGTAGTGCGTGGTGCGTCACTGCTAAAGGGATAATTGCGAATTGCACTCCTGGACGAGCAATTTGCGCGGACAGATGTGAGGAGCGCCCGAGCGACGGCCGCCGTGTTTTTGTTGTTTCGGCGTTGCTAGCCTGCGCGAGTCCATCCACGCTACGCCGGCGTTGTGTCTTGTCCTGGGCAGCCGCATGCCTCGCCCTCCGCGCACCACGGCGGACTTTTTTATTAATAGCCGGGAGCCAGCGCCGTGAGCCAGCGCCGTGCCAGTCCCCCTTTTCGCCTTCTCGCCTCTGTGACGCCGTTATCATGGCCCACGGCGGCGATCCGAGGCAATCTGCACCGCTTTGCCAGCCCGCCTGCCATTCGCCAGCCGCCCTGACGTCCCTGGGCTGCTCCACGCCAACCAATCTTGCGTTTCACACGCCCGCTGCGTTGCTTTTGCCGCCGCTCGCTTGCCGCCGCCGTGGCGCCCCTGTGGCCGTCAACACCCAAGCCGTCGACGGGAGATATCAAGCATTCGGAGTTGCTTGCCACGGGTCCCATTCGCGCTTGGCGCTCCTCGATGCCCCATCATGCAAACATCACAGCTATCGTCGGTTCCCCGCACGACGATATCGCTGCCCATGCACATCATTGCTAGCCTCGACGCGTGCAGCTGAGACGGACCGCTGACAAACAAAGGGAGGAGACGTCCTGCTCGACATGCCGACTGACGTAGTCACGTAAAGCCATCATCAATTTCAAACACTACACGCAAGCGCGCACCCTAAGCATACAGAGGCCACTTGTAACTACCCATGACCACCCCTCCAAGCCCGGCCATATCCCCGCCACTCCTTTCCGTTCGTGATACCGTCTCCAAAACCTGTATTCTGGTGCTACGCCCCGCGCTCCTCTATTGGCGACGCCCTCGGCTGCCTCACAGTGGCGCCGCCGCCTGTGGCTGCCGTGCACCGCTGTGCATCTGGTACACGCCGCTTCCCTGTCATGGGGAACTCCCGAGTCCTTGTCTTACCCGAGTCGGCATGCGCGGGACGTTGAATACGTGAAACAAGCAATAAGCACACGCAGTCCAACCGTCAACGAGGCTGCAGGTTGCCGTCTCATACAAAAGTAGCGCCACCTATATACTTGCAGTAAACAACGTTCAGTTCTGGTAGTTGCGCATATACGCGCTAATTTTTACCCCGGATTCTCGGATCTTCAATGGATGGATCTTAGCCACGTGGACCGGAGTAAAGATGCGAGGCGTGGTTATGTGTAAGCACCACCTGCTGATGACTCCCGAAGGCCTGTCAGTCGAGCCCACGGTCTTCGGGCACGGTCTCTTTCTGGTAAAAATCTATACAGGACCCTCCAAAGTTACCCATGCCCAAAAACCGCTCAGGGAACTGGCTTCCCCAAGAACTGGTAGAGCTCATCTTGCAATGGGAGCACAATACACTCTACAGCGGCCTGTAGAAATTCCGCGTCTTGCAGATTGGCGCTCGGATCATTAAAGCAACGTAAACAGTGATTGACCGCACCCGAAAAGGCTGCCGATAAGTTCTCTTGTTCCTCATCAGCCCATTCGTAAGCCATGGCACATAGTGTCCAGGGGTTGAAATTTCCGGCTGGTTGCTTCTCCAGCTCACGATGATTCTCCGCGTTTACACCGAAGTATAGCTCTAGCAAGGCAACGGCAAGCGCCAGCAAAACCGTGTTCTTATTCTGGAAGCTCCGCTTTGGACGGCCATTAGTAACAGCAACCAGTTCCTTGGCTTTGGGTGCAACATATGGACAGTCGACATCCACCAAGCGAGGACCGCCTTTTGTCTGATGGAACAAAATGTCCTTTGCACACCACTGGTCTTTGAACCAAGGTGTCGCGTTCAGCTGTAGGGTGCTGCTTGCCAGTGTAAGAGCCAGGCTGTACCGCTCCTTCTTGCTGAGTTTGGCCGCTTGGCCATTGGTTGCAGGCGGTCGGTCCAGAAGCTGCTCCAGTGTAACAAACTCTGAAGAAGCTACCTCCTTCACGGCGTTATCCACGGTGTAAGCGCCTCGCAGTCTGTTCTTTGTATCGAATGAAAACCCGATGCAAGGCGAACTCTTGTGAAGCTTTTGAATTGATGCGCAAAGATCTTTGACTTCCTGCAGTGAAGGAGCATCTGCTCCAGCACCAGCTGGGTCATTCACTGAGTAAGGCGGTGGCGGCTTATCCCCGAAGGATACCGATTTCCGCATCCTGAGAGTTCTGTAAGCGACATCGCCAGTCTGATAGAGGTAATACAAGCAAGTCTTTGTAGGTATGATGATGCTGCGAACATTTACTTACTTTAACTGGGCGGGCGGCTGCAGCGTCGCGAAGTTGTCCTCTTCCTCCTCTTCCACTAGGATTTCTGCCGCTTGCCAATTCCATAGTGGGGAAGCATCCCCCGGGTCGCTAGAGAAGGATACTTTGAAACACGTCTTGGAGCTTTGGACCGATTTTTTCAGAGCTGAAAAATAGAGATCGCCACGCTGATCCAGCTGAAGACTGGTTCTGTGCGACGAGTGGCAAGCACAAGACCAGCAAGTGGAGAGCGTCTCGTGCAGTGTGGCAGCATATCTGTGAATGCGCTGCAATCGATTTGCGAATGATGGCTTGATTGCTTTACGACGATTGGTCTCGATCCTTTCGCTTTTGTCGGTAAATCTCTCAAGTTCCTTGTTGCAATCGTCCAGCTCTTCTAGCAGTGCTTTGATTGATTTCTTGGACATTCCGAACTTTACCCTTTTGCGAAACTCAAATCGATCGTTGCCCTTCTTAGGGTTTGCTGCCAGCATGGATTCGAGGTCGTTCCGCGTCAGCTAACATCGTAAGTAAGGGACTCCGCTCCAACGGCCTGGTGGTGTCGCATACCTCAGCAGCCCGATCAAGGTCCAATTTGCTGGCGATCTTCTTGGTGATACGCTCTATATCCCCTATCGTGTTCTGATACGCATTGTACGATTCTCCTAGCCGCTCGGACATCTTTTTCGCCATCGTGTTACCCTTCCATAGCTTTCCATCAGGCTCTTGTAGGAGCTCTGCGAGCTCAAATTCGTCCGTGATCGGCTCAAGGAGTATACGAATCGTTTGCGCATAATGTACGTGCTGATTTCGAAGCTTGCGTATGAGCTGAGGAAGCTCACGCTCCCATCGCATAAAGCTCTTCACAGGATCGAGACCGTCATTGTATGCTTCGATGCCTGCACGATGTTCAGTGAACGGTAATCCGAGGAGCGATAGGGGTTCTTCCTACCAGCAATAATAAGTGGCAAAGCACCAAGAACCTAGTAATGAGGTACCAGTCAGTCGTTGCGTTGAGCCCAAAATGCCATGCTGTTCCTTTTCGACCTCGTCAAAATACATGGAAATGAGAACACTCACTGCTCACAAATCAGTACGAGAATGCAATTGTTCAAATGACAGCCTCACCAAGACCGGCAATCTCAAGTCCAGACATGACTGTTCTCAGATATTCGCAAATGGATGGCTAATGTAGTTAAGAGAAGCATTTCCCTCTTCGGTAACCGGCAATGCGCAGAGGCGGTGCAGCCGACTCGTTCACCTAGATATTCTCATTGCGTGTGCAAGGAAATAGAGAACGCGGTTGCCTGAAGCTTTGTAAGACGTCGAGGCTGTGAGGGACGGAGGAATGACCGAGCTTCAGCTCACAGAACCCCGCGGTCGAGTCAGCCTTGAAGCGGCTAGCCTAAAGGAAATCCGAGTACACCGCACCGAACAGGCACCTACCACTGACTCTGCCTTGGATAACATGATATAACAGTGGTTTTCGCGCATCCGGGTGCGTATTTGATCTCTTGATGCAACATCATGATACATCGAAGACATGTCCACAATTCGACTAGGCGCCGCTGCCAACGTTCGTGACTTCCAGAGTCTCCTCAACTCACTGGCTACTCAAGAAGGTCATGCGTTGGACTCCGAAGCTCTACAAGATGAATTTGGAAGGTTCCGGGTTTGGAGCGGTAATCTTGGGGCACTCCAAAAGGGTCACAGCTCTCTAGATTATCGGCTGCGCGACGCACCACTGCTTTCTAACGAGGTGTCTAAATTGCTCAAGGAGCTGGAAGAGAATCTCCATGCAGGTACTTGATCTTTTACTCCTATTCTAATTAGGATCTAATGATTCCAGCATTTGACATTGTCACTGGTGTTCGTCTTCCATACGAGGAACAGTCGAGACCAGGAGGCCCCGATCGGGATAGTGGAGACAGCGACGATGGCTTCTTTAGTGAAGAGGAGGACGGGGGAAGTGATTCTGGTGCCCCGAAGACCGAACTCATCATGCGCTTCCAAGAGATTGTTGACATTGTAGACAATCTATACAAGATTTCCGTCAGAATTCGAGCACCGACTGTTCGCACCAGGTCACTTAAAGCAGCTTCCTACCGACCCAAAGACCCTGACACTGGAGTTGACCTGCTCGATCAGTACGCTATCTTTGACATCCAGCATATACAAGAGCTTGTGAGACATCTTCAGATGCCGCATGTATCTGCCGGCGAAACTACGGAAGAGAACGATATCCTTGTTAGCCGCCTTGCGCGAGGCGTCACACTTCGTAGAAGACAATTTAAATACTGGAGACGTCATCGAGACAAATTAGGTATATCCACCGTTATGGAAGAACTGCCAGCACCGGCTGCGATCCAGCGACCAGAAGCCCCTCACCGGCACGACACCCTCGAAGTACAGCCGGGAACACCTGGCATCGACGTACTACCTCCTCAAGCGCCAAGTCAGAAGACTGGCAAGACCCTTCTCTCAGGCACGGAGGCGACTCATCATCATCAATCTTTGGATGACATTGTAGATTCTAAATCAGTTACCAGCTATGCTGTTACTGTCAAGGACCTATCTGGCAAAGGAATCGACCTCCCTCCACCACCAAAGGCAGCTGATGGAGACAAAGACTTTGAGTGCCCATACTGTGAGTTGTCTTGTTGTATCATGTGCTTTTTCTTGTTTATTAAGCCGATGAAGGTTTTATCATCTGTCCCGCAAGATACGGCAAAGGACGACCGTGGAGGTGAGCATGTCTATTTTGGTGCCATATCAAAAGTTCGAGTATTCGACCCCACTTGGGTAATCCGATGTCCGAACTGTTGTTTAGCCCAGTGTTTTAGCACATGAATCCCTCGGCTAATGTACGTCCTAGAACGCATGTTTTACAAGATTTACAGCCTTATATATGTACCTATCCGGGGTGCCAGTCGCCTGACCAACTCTTCAGGAGTCGCCGAGACTGGATTGAGTAAGTCAAGTCGTACTTTGGAGTAAAAATGGTAGCTAGTGCCACAATTACTGCGATGTTCAGAAATTGTGTAACTTGCTACCATATTCCCGCAAACAGATGGGGTTATACAGAATGGGCAACACGTTGCTCCAGAATCAATTGATTTGAATGTCACTGACCTCTATTTCTAGGCATGAAAGCAGCCATCGTAAAGTATGGAGATGTCCAGAGCACCCCGACGCGGTGTACAAGTCTGATGCTGGCCTCCAAGAGCATCTCAGACAGTATCATGGAGACAGTATTCCCGAAGGTCAACTTGCCAGCATCGTTAAAGTGGGCGAGACGAATACTGTCGACTTACGTCAGAAGTGTCCAATCTGTTGTGCTTCTATAGATATGGAGGGCATGGGTACTTTGCAGAGCCACATTGCAAATCACCTAGAGAGGGTAGCATCATTCTCACTACCTATTGACGTGGACGATGATTCGGACGGCGGCAGCTCGCGAGCATCTCGTGGTGGAGGGACGGACAGTTCAGCGATACCTACTGCAAGCGGGCCTTCCGATATCACCGATCGCAGTGATGACAGCAATGAAGAAGAGGAGAGTAACTCGTTGCCTGAGTCGGACCTCACGACATCGTCCGCTGCTGCGATCCGACCGTTGCAAAGGGCTACCGATCCTCAAGGACTTCTTTCCGAATCAGTCATCCGAGCTCTTCCTGATCACAGTGGGCAGAGATTAGACCTATTGTTCTCTAACCAGGAAGACGATAGCGAGGAATCAGTGGATGATGGTCCAGAAGAGACTATAACAGCCATTGAAGAACATATGGCTGAAAGAGAGGCTTTCCGGTCGTATCTGCTGTCGTTACCAGGTGCTCAATCCGTTCGGTTCTACAGGCGATACGGCTCGTGGAACGGCAACATCAACTTCCGAGATGGAGATTTTGCGGCCAGAGCAATGCAAACGTTCGACAAGGAACAATATCCCAGAGTCAGGCTTCGTCAAAAGGACGCAAAGAAAGAGACATTGAAGTTTAGTGTACTTCAACATCAGAGTGTGAAGCAGGTTTCGTTCCTCTCACAGCCCGCTGTTGCACAAGCAAGCCCTACACATAGTGTATCCTCGGGAACTGAGCTGTCATCAATACTAGAAGATACAGGAGAACCCTCGCCGATACTTGTCGTAACCGATATACCGAACTTACGTGCGCTCTATCGATCCGGAGAGCTAGTGCCGCGGGACAACCAAAGCTATGTTTCGAATAATAGCTACAACGAGATCATCTCCTTCTGCTACTATGATATCACTCGCCTAAAAGTCGATGCTATCGGTACGTACATCTATGATTCTGTGTTAAGTCTACAGGTCTGAACACTGCCCTGTGTGTCTTAGAGTTGCACAGATCAATGCGGTTTTCACTCCTAGGCGTGAAACTGATTATACAGCATCCTAGCTTTACTAACTTAAATACATTACAGTAAATAGTTCCAATCGGGCATTGGTTCCATCAAGAGCGGAATGGACCTTGAACAGCATCATCCACAAAGCTGCAGGGCCAGGACTTGCAGAAGAATGCTCACGTTTGAGTAAGCTGAAAGTGAGTCCTCTTATTCCAAATCATGAAAGGCTCATTTTAGGGGTAACAACCTTTGTGGACAAGCCAGGCTGTTTCTTTGAGATATTAATTAATTGTATGGCAGGTTTCTCAGTCTGTTCTTACAGAGGGGTATCAACTCCCATGTACTCACATCATTCATGTTGCAAGACCTCATTACGCCAGCAGCAAAGGTATGGGACAATACAATCTTCTCACTGAAGGTTATCGCAGTGCTTTAAGATTGGCGATGAACCGGAAACTAAAGACCATCGCGTTCTGCTGTCTTGGTACGGGTGGTATCGGATTTCCAGCCCGGATGGCCTGCCGAATTGCTCTTCAAGAAACCCGCGAGTTCCTTGATGCCCACCCAAGGCACTCATTCGAACGCATTGTATTCTGCGTCTACACAGAGGATGATTCGGCAGCATATACTAGCTTCTTGCCGGCCTACTTTCCTCCCACCCAGGAAGATTTAGAGAATGCTGTCTCAAACCGTGGTACCAAAAACGGTGCAAGACTAAGAGCTCTGGTACAGGAAGTCTACGCCCAAGTCAGCAGTGTTGTCCAACAAGTGAAGACGTTCAGCGTTGAGGCCACGAATATGCCACAACGTGTTGCTCAAGAGCTCTCGAGCATCGCTGTGCTTCTGGAATCCTTCGAAGAACTAGTGCTTCGCCCAGGTGACGAAGCAGAACGTCTTTTGTCACGTATGATGCGATACCTGGACCTCTTGTGTTCGGTTATGCTTGCAATCTGCGGCAACATGACGGAGATGGTCGAACTGGCCAAAGCTAACGACAACCTGGGGCAACCTAGCCACAAGGTCATATGGGACGACTACAACAAGCATATGCAGACTTATCAGGGATTGACAGTAGTAGAACTGATCGATATCTGTAAGGAGTTTGCACAATGTTTGAATGATGTTCTGGAACGCGACGTAGCTATACCGCATCAGATGAAAACTCTCGGTATTCGATTAGGCGCTTGGCTTACAAAGCAGACTGGGGGACCGCAGAGCGTCCGTGATCATTTCGAAGAGGTCATGTTAACGCGCGAGTATCAGCGAGTTGGCCCAATTATGAGCCAAGCCGATACTATAAAACTACATCAAGTTCAGACTCTGGCTCACCTGTACCAAGTGGGTGCTTTGCAACCGAAAAACACTCAAGCTATTCCTTCGACTCACTCCAACTACATAGTTTGCCTTGCAAGAGAAGACATCACAAAATTGGAGGTTGATATTCTCGGTAGGTCAAAGGTAAAGCAATCTTTTCCACACAAACGCTAACGGAGAGACAGTCAATAGCACCGATGCACATTTCTCAGGCATGGGGAGACTAGATCGCACTGTCTTCCTAGGTGGCGGTCTCGATTTACAAGAAGAATGTGCGAACCATGCGCCATGCAACGAGGGAGAGGTCGTATTGACAGGAGGCTACTCTTTGCCCGTCAAGCACGTTCTGCATGCCATACCACCTGAGGTGTATCGATCAGATACAAAGGATATTGTACGTGAAATGTACAGAAAAATCCTTCATATGGCAAGTTATCTGAAGGCCACTTCAATAGCGATCCCTTCGCTTGGAACTGGTAAGTAATTCTAGGCAAAACCTTTGCCAAGTAGTACCCACATAGCTCGATCGCATGGTATCTTATACAAACGTTCAAATCAGCCGCTAACCATGTCCAGGCATGCTCAATTATCCCAGACGAGACTCTGCGGCAATTGCAATAGAAGAAGTCAAGCGATTTCTCGAATACATGGACGAAAGTAATCCGATTGAGAAGATTGTCCTTGTGGTGAGTAACATCCTACTTCCTTCTTGTAACTAAGAGAGACACTAATACGAATTTTGCTTTCCAGGTTTATTCATCCAGCGATGAGTTCATGTACAAATCGCTTATACCGATTTACTTCCCACCGCTCGATCTGAACGACGGTCAATCCGAGAGTGTTTTTGCACCCAACAATCCGTCTTCTCCACCATCTCGCACCTTGTTTGGCACCTTCGGAGAAGCACTTCGTAAAGTGACATCTGGGAAACAACCTGTTACTTCTAACAAGCGATCACTAGAACCTAGTGAAGAGGATCTTCTCATCGCCTTCGAAACACATGCACAAGGTTGCCCCACTTGCAGTGATATGTCCAAAATCTACTCGGAAGGCAAGGACCTCTGCGATAATGGCTATCGCCTAGCAGCACAGGTTCTACGGCATCTTTACATGAAGACCGACCAGTCTGTACACTCGCTTCGTTTTGAAGATAGTACCCAAGCCCAGGTGGAGATCCCGGATGTGTTCCCCCTGGCTTTGGAACTCCTCCATACCGTCGAGAAAAGCTTCCGCGATCCAGATCGAGACAGGCCTTTTGTGAGTAATCAGCCATCACTAGGACTTAGAAGGAATATCCCAGAATATACGGTGTACAATATTGAAGTCATCGTTTCGACTTCGAGCCAGCCTGAAAGGAAGTTTTCAAGAATACACATTTGGTCGGATCCGTCGACTGGCTGGCAGAGCTTCCAAGCACTAGAACCGACTTTGCACCTAGCTCGAGGTGCACTCATGATACGCGAGAGAGACCTCGATAATATTGCGAAGCTACCCACCCGTTTGACGCTCACGCCTCTTTCAACCATTAGTCAACCCTCCAGTACCGAAATCCTTGTTGATAATGCCAATACAGAACTTGGCTGGAAGGACGGAGCTGGAAGTCGCGTCAAGCTCAGACTTCGATCGCAAACGGACTGCGAGATGTTGTTGACGAGACTGAAACACGCTGCAGGAAACAGCCCAAGCGTTGGCAGTCAAGATTTGGAGTCTCATCCTGACCCGAGTGCGCGGTATGATTTCAGAGGAGATCTCAAAGCGTTGACGGAACGTTGGAACCAAAAGGAACAACCACACCCAAGCCTCGACCGTGCTGCAACTGCGGACTTCAGCGACGTTTATTCATCCGAAGGGCTCCATAGCACAACAGACCACGCTCGCAGACAGTCAGACACGGAACGATCCGTTGAACTTGATCTCCCTTCAGTGCCTACAGATATACCCGAGAGGAGATCTGGATCAGCGACTAATGAAACACGTACAGAAGATCTTGAAGACCGTATCGCAAGACTGACAATGGCGTCAGCGTCACTGAATGCAAAGGAAGACGGAAGTGGGCCAACGTCTGACCCTGTCTTCCCTGGCTTCCTAGAACATCGCATTCTTACTCACATTGATTCTCTTCCGCGAGATCGAAACGCATCTGTCCATGAAAAGGAACTGGCCATCGAGTTGAACGAGACGCGTGCGAACGTTACTGAGGCAATCGAACACCTTCGTACTCTTGGATTGATTACGTCTGTGGCCGGTCAGGAGTTTACGTGGACCACGATTAAGGAGTCGGATAGGTTACCTCCAGTAGCCCAGCATAGGTCAACTTCCGACTCCCTGAGCCAAGCATCGTACACCTGGTATTGCACAGGGTGCGCAACTCATAATGAAAATTGGTACGACCGCTGCCCGATATGCAACCGGGGTACCAAACCCAACGCTCTTTAATCGACTCATCGTAGTGGCTAAAGCTCGTCGATTCTACCACTAATGTCGTATTCCTGTACTCCAACGGTGGCCGCAAGACTAATGAGTCTAGTGTGCTAGAGGTGTATGATTCACAGAGAATTGAAGGTCGACATCGAGGGACAAGAGTCAGAAGCATCAGAATCTGAGTGAAGACCCCGATGCGCCCGATGCAGCAGAGTAGAGAAGCATTCTGAAACGGGTTGTAGTACCACAAAGATTGAGCATGAGATTGTTGTATACCATCGTTCACGAGAGTACTAGCCTAGATTTCAATGACAAGAAGGAATGTTTCCATATCTTCAATGTGGCTGGAATGGAAGAGGTGGTGCACCTTCATTTCTTTGTTATACCGATACCTAAATGTTAGGTGTGCGACTGTTGGTACGTGAACATAGACATCGTAGCAGACTATTAGCACTACTACAACTCAATATTGTCACACCTCCCTAAAATTCATCTCCATATTCTTCCTCTTCCTTTGCTTCGCCTCTTTCTTGGCCCTCTTCCAGCTTTCCAATCCTTTCAGGAGATAGTAGATAGGGAACGTCAAAACCACCAAGACTACGAATACAGCAAGCGCAGCCCAGAACTTAACGGGCCCTCCATTAATCTCTTGTATATTCATGCCGAAAATCCCAGTCGAAAGGGTCATCGGAAGGTACAAGATAGCCAAGTACGTAAGCACCGTCGTCCGAGAAGCTTGCTCAGCAGCAAGACGGCTTTCCTTCACGCTCATTGAACTCATAAGCAGCTGAAACGTCTCTGCAAGAAACTTTTGAACGTCTTCCGCTTCCTTGTTTGTGGTTTCGAGGAATTCTACGGGGTTGTGGACATCGATGTCCTCTCTTGCCAGATCATCCTTGAGCTTGTTGAAGTATTCTAAGGCGTCCTTAGGAGCAGCTTTTAAGGCCTCACGGGTAGAATTGTGGATAAACTCGAGAGCTTCGCGGTAGTCGTGTAATTGCTCGTTTATTTCTGTTTGGGGGTCGCGAAGATCCCGGAAACTGGTGTACTGGATACAGGAGTCGAGTAATCGAAGGTTGGTGGCCCAGAGAGAGTTGGAAAAGATGTAGAGCATTGCGTCATGCGATATTACTGTATAGGGGTCTGTTTTACTGTAAAAATGCATTGCACTGATGGGAAATAGGACATCAAAGTGCCAATCATGTTGGAAGATTGTTTTCAAAGATTCGAAGAGACTGTACCTCTCTTTGGAGAAGACCTGAGGTAAAATCAAACTCCCACTGCTTGATTCCAGTGGTACGCGTACGAATATCGGAGCTTTGTGCAGTCCTGACGACTGTAATTCGAATGGAACATCGGAATGCAGGTGTTGGATCAGGAAGACGTCTACGTTTCAGTCAGCATCCCTTCGCCACGAAAATACTCCTAAATCTACTGACAGCAATAATGAGTAATCCGAAAATACGATATGCGAGCCGGAAGACGCTGTCGTAACTGCTTCTCGCTTCCCGTTAAGCTTTTCTGACCAGCACTCCTTCCAAAAGCTTTCAAACAGACATTTCCCTCATTCCATAGATGGAAGTCGTATTTTCCATTAATCTGAACGGCTTCAGGTTCACCTATTGCGTAGTTCTTATAACCCCTGTATTGTATGGATGTCCTCTCATCTAGGGGTCTATGCACGAATTCAACGAATTCGCTAAATCTAGGACGAAACTCCTTCAACTTGGTTGTCAGATGAGCATCGCATCCTTGGATTATGCAGACCGCTTTCCTCTCCCTCTCTTCGTCTTCCTCTAGCCGCGAAACGAGGTCATCTGCTGACACAATAGCTTTAGGTTCGTTTTCACCTACGGTGCGGTAGTATACCATATAATCCTGTTCTATTCGATGAATGTTAATTTTCATGTTGCTGTTCGTGATGTTGTAGCCTAGATAAGAGAGTCTGGATGCAATTCTAAGAAGGCTAGGAATGTGTGGCTGTGTTGTATATATAGGTGGGCTCAACAAGGCTGAAAAGGCTGCACGAGCAGGCCTTCAGCCATAAAAGACGTGCCTAGCCTGGCGCATCGCTTCCGGTTCAGGCAGACACGAACACGTCGTCGCGAATCGGAATTTGTGATAGTCGGATGCAGATAAAGCGAATAGCGCGAGGCTGGCAAATAGGAAGTCACTACGGAGTAATACGAAAGCACACTACGCTCAGCTGAAGAATGCGCAGCCGTGGTGTTAGGAACCTCATTCGCTCGCTAGTTGTACTTCCCCCGTATATGCATGATAGTCAAATTACATGTAAACGTTAAGAAGCACTTGTTTCAACGGGCTATCAATACAATATCCCACGCAAATTGCATTCTCAATTGGCGATTTCGTCATCAAGCTGAAGCATTTGTATGTCATATTACATCTCCGTAGCGCCGTTCACAATTTCTTCTGTACCGGCTCCTGTGATTTTCTCTGTTCGCGAAGCTGTTTTGGGGCTTCCAGAATCTTTCGTAGTACCCTTTTGTACACCGCTATGCTGGCCGTTTGTGCTATTCTTTGGCTCTTCTGCGATTTTTCGTGATGGGCTTCGGCTCGTTTTCCCATCTGCTATTCCATCTATGTCATCCTACTTGCTGCTATTGGTTTTGGGTGGTTTGTCGACGTCAGCGTGTGCATCCTCGTGTTCTTTGTCGACGCCGTCAGTTGACCAGATTATGCGTCGTCCGGTAAGATTGCTGATCTTGTCGCCGATGGAGGTACCTTCCCGAGTATGATTGTCGCCTCCGATGAGCCTGAGTTAAAGTCAAAGGAGGGATTAACGATCGCAAAGCGTTATGAAGCTCACCACATAAGAACAAAGTAGCCGCTGATTCCCCACAGAAACAAGAAAGACGCAGTGAAAGTGGTCATGAAAATGATCGGTAAAACGACGAGCAGAGCCACGCCGACCACAAACAGAGTAAAGAGAATTGCGGCTAGAAGACCGATGAGGACCGCTGTAATGAGAGAAAACATGAAGACGCTTAGTGAGAAAGCTGCAAAAAGAAGAAGAGGAAAGCCGGTAAGAACAATTTGAGTCGTCAAGAATGCCTGCGTCGATCCGTCAGCCGAGTATCCTAGACGTGGGGTTTGGATTAATGCGGGTCAGTATAGAGTCATAGGTAGCTTAGCAATTCCTAATAACTATACCGAGTGTTCTCACCAAACATCTTGCTAAGAGAACTTACTGCAAGTTTAGGGTTGTTCGCTGCGAAGCTTTGGAGCCTCGAAACCATCTCGGCTCTTTGTTCGGGTGGATTTATCTTATTCAGGTAATTGATGACGGTCGACCACAGCCTTCGAAGCATGGACTGGATGCTATTCAGTATTCCTGGCATTTTGTGATGTGCCCCTGATGGACCACCGATATTGATAAGTTGTGACTAGGTGTCGTCTGAAGGAGCGAATTGGCTTGGTCTGAACAAGAAATCAACTGCATGAGAACAATCGAAACAGAAAATAACACACAAGACCCAAGCGCCTTAGACTACGTGTGTAGCCGCCGTCAGTGCATAACAGGAGGTAGCCAGGATTAACATTCACGCTAACCGTCATTGCCGTTGCGCACAAGCCACAAGCCTGCGCCACAGCCAGGTTATGCGCCAAGATTTCGTTTTCCAAAAAGTTTTGGGATGCGCGCCGACAACAACCAACACAGGACTGCTGCACAAAATCGCAATTTATACTCAAGCAAATATGGGTAGCGACAAGAAGAGAAAGAGGCAGGAGCAAGCAGGCGAGCGACCGTCCAAGAAGGCCGCCATTGCGTCTACGCAAGGCAATGTGAAGGTGGAGTACATCGACAGCGAAGAGATACTGGGACCTGTAATTGGTACATTACTAGCTAAAGTGTACGAAGCATCTGGAGAACTGACAGCTTACTAGCATCAACACCGGGCCTCAAGTTTCCGTCGCAAATCACCTTCAAGTCCTACAAACGCAGCAAGCTCCTCCCCACCGGCAGTACTACCGAACTACTCCTCCAATCCTCTGAGCATTCCCGCCTCGACTATATTGCGCGCGAAGAGAAAGATGGAAGCTCAGAGAGCCGGCTTAAGGACTACATCGGCGTCTACGATCCTTCGACCAACAGGATGCAGCTCATGCCAGTAAAGAGGGTCACGGTGCGGAGCTCCTTGAGGAGCGAGACAGAAGAGCTGCAGAACAGACAGGCTAGCATCGAGGCAGCGCAATCTACATTCACAGCGAAGCGACATGCCCTTGCAGCGGAGTTTGGATCTAAGAGATCACGAAAGGCTATCGAAGACATGACGCAGAATGCGATCCAGCGCGGAGATGCTACAAAGGACGAAGGGATCGCGGAGAATGTCTTGCAGGGAATGTCTGGCGCGACCGCTGACATGCCTACTTCTGAGCAGCTCGCCGCTGCAGTCGACGAGTCGAAACCCCGCCCTCGCGCAAATATGGCTGCCGAATACCCTATAGACGTGTATCCAACCGATGTGGTAGTTGGTAAGGAGCTCATGGCGCTCATCGAGGTCAGCGACTGGGTCAGTGCTTCGGAATCGGGAACTGGTGTCAATGTGGGCAGCAGATATGTTGCAAAGCGCATTACCAAATTGGTCAAGAACAAACAGTATCAAAAGCTCAAGGTGCTGCGCTTCATACTGCTGTGTGTGAAGTTCAACGACATTGCAAAACCAGGCAAAGGGCCAGCGAAGAGGATTCCACCGAAGGGCAAATTCGAGAGCGCTATGGGCGAGGATGTATCAGCAGCGTTGGGCAATACCATCAGGAGGAGATTCGCGTCGGAGTAGGTTGTCTGGGTGTTACTGAGGTACACATGCTAATTAAAGCTAGGAACAATGACCTGCCACGCTGGAACGTCGATAATCTGTTGACCCACGCTTGCGCCGCAGCTCTGATCGTAGATGACTTTGAAGTCGACGTCAACGATTTGAGAGAAGATTTCAAGCTTGATGTTAAGCAGTGAGTACTTGACTGCTTGCGCCAATGCCCTCGAGGCGCTGACACGAAAATAGGATCAGGCAGTACTTTGCAGAACTAGGATGCCGACTCAATGCCCCTACAGAGGCTGATCGCAATAAACTCAAGATCACAAAAGCAGAGAGCAACAGCCATACTATCGCAAAGCTGAAGCTACCTCTGAAGTTCCCTCAGCTGAAACGAGGCCCTCCCAAGAGGCGGTAGACGACGGACTTTGAGGCCAAGAACTACCTTCACATAGATACTTCACATCAAAACCTCACATTCAGCAATTAGCATCAGCATACCCAAACAGTACTTCAGTACGAATCCATTCACGATCCGTAACCACGATTTCCGTCTATGCTTTTGAAAACATCACTTGTTCGTCTCCGAGACCACCAACCGCACCATCCACCATACCCACCCATACCGATCGCGCCACTCACACCCCTCTACGAAGACCCCTCTCCACATCTCCCATCATAGACCGCAATACTTACATCAAAGGCTAAAAGCACGCAACATCTCTTCGTGGACCCTTAGCCCAAGCCCCATCCTAACCATGACATCACCATTCGCAACGACCATCCCTCCGTGACGCACACGTACCGTATATAAACCCCAAGCATACTCCCACGTAACACAGACACACCACTACAAACCAAATCTCATCTTACACAAACCGTCCAGATCTCCGCATCTATACCTGAATACATACGACCTATGCCAAAGCACGCCTTCGAAATCGGACACCCCCAAAACATGACTTCAAACACGACCTCGGCAGCCGACAAGCTCGGCGCAAACAAGGCCACAAATGCTATTCCCCAGGAGGTTCGTCTTCGTCTTCCCTTTCCATACTCCCTCCAATCCGTAACATAACGCTAACTCGCCCATGCAGAACCCCTCAATAATTTCCTCCGCCGGCGCAATCGGCAAGCAGTTCAACCCTGATGGAGCGATCGGACAGATTGGCGAGAAGATCGGTGGCCCGCTGAGCAGCCATGGTGCGATTGGTAGCCAGTTTGATGCGAGTAAGGATGGGATTGCGGGACATGTTGAGAGGGCTGTTGATGGGCCGAGGAATCCGGCGGGCAGTGACCGGAAGTAGGATCGTTGCTTAACATGGGGAAGTGTACGATAGATAGGATTCACGCATTGATTGCGTACTGAATGAATAACGTTAAATGATCAAGATAATGATCGATGTCATGAAAAACGACGAAAAGCTGATGTTTTATCATGGCTACCATGCCCAAACCCCTGTGCTATGCAATTCCAGGCAGATCATGTAGGCATTACCATCCCATGCATCTGGTATCATTTCCCTAAACTCCGAACCCATGCTATTACTCGCCAAGACGACGTCCAGGACCCCACTGGTTGGCATTGGCACCGGTCGTTCGACCAGTCGAAGGTGCATCAGCGGTCGATCGAGCCTGCTGAGCCATGCCGTATGACCTGGCCTGCAAAGTACCAGGGCCTCCACCAAACCACTGCTTCACAATCGCAGGCGTAGTTATGTAGTTTACGCCTCCACCGAACGTAGGCCAAATCCGGGTCAGAAAGTCAAACATGTGTGCAGCGATGATGCCCGTAGCTTGCGAAAGGGCTGAATCGGGGCCGTCCATGATCAGCGTCATGAAGGTCAACGCCAGCGGAAGATACTTTGCGTCGAACTGGACGATGAAGAAAGACACTTGGCGAGTGGGGTTATCCTGCGCGTACGTGTACGCATATGCGAGTGTGAGGGCGGGGAGGAAGGTGTACGCGTTGAGGATGCCGCCTGCGAGGGCCTTCAAGCAAGTCAGCAATTGACGCTTTCACACATGTCACAAACAACAAGTGGAATAAGACGAAACAAATATGTAGGGAGCCAATACCGCACGACGGAATTGAGAGTCCGCCATGCTTCTCAAATGACATTCCCACCATGCTCACACACCACGCAAACCCCTTTTGGATTATGCGAATGACGGGGCGCGTACTGTGCAAGGGTGCTCTCCCCCGATTTCAGGAACCGCTTCAGCTAGAAAATTTGACTGGGCGGGCAGATGGTCGGGGTTGTCCAAGGACATATGAAAAAAGAAAAGCTCGCGCAGAGCGCTGCAAAGATGTAGCAGGGCTACTTACGGCGATCAAAGAGCCGACAAACATAGTGTACACGAAGAAGTCGCCGGGCTGCGAGAACCGCGACGATTCGCGCTCCAGACCGCTACCATACTGGTATACTGTGCGATTGTTAGTGGGAGCTGGCAGAGCGCGTTGGTCGACGCACAGAAGAACGGATCCAGTGCGATGGCCATCTTCGGTTTCGTTATGAAGAAGGCCGTGACGAGCCGCCATACTTGCGGCACCATTTTCGTAGTCAAGACGAATGGCGAGAAGAAAACGAACTGCGACAAACTGACGATGCCCGCATATCCCAGTGCGGACACCACGACAGCCGCAGCCGTGATGGTTCTCGTAACCGGCGGTAGAGTCCAAAAGACGTCCATGGTGGGCAGCTGTCGATTCAACCAGAGTGAGGTGAAGGAGTGGTGCTGTGAGAGCTGCAGCTGCAGCCTAGAAGAAGAAACAGAATTGGATGGAAAACCGTGGCTTTTCAAAGGAAGGCGGCGTGGGGCGCTTACCTTATCCCGCGGCCGCTTGCCTGATTGGCCGAAGCTTCACCAGCGCCTCACCGTTCATATTCTCGTGAACAAGGCGAGCTGTGTCACTGTCAAGCTCACCAACAAGGCTGCAGGTGTTCATTCCATCCGGGCTGAACGTGAAGATGTACATAAGAGAAAATATGCATTGGGATTGCCAGGTTCTCAGGCACCCTCTCCTGATCATTGGCCGAAACAATGTTCGGCAAGACCCACTTGCCGAAGCTGCACTTTGATGTCACCATATCAAGCCAAGGTCCCATATCTACCATCAACAGCTCCAAGAAGGTTGTTCCCTATTAATGGTAGGATCGCCTTGAACAAATCAACCATCATGTCAGGACCGCGACAACACGCCAGCTTATCAAAGGACGAAGAGACAAATGCTGCTGCGTGGGAAGCTGCTAGAGGCGCGGGATGGGGCGCGACGAAGGTGAGCTGTTTTTACTTTGGTTTAGGGATGATCTGTCTGTTTGTTTCGCGGTTTAGAGGCCTAAGCTAGATGGAAAGTGTGGGCCTCGTTGCCACATAGCAAGTCGTTGCCAGACGGTGTTAGAAAGCTCACGTGCACAACCCGAAGCCCAGCGGCTACGCAAAGCTAACCATCATTTCAATACACGATCAAGCGATCCATTGCTGACATCCAGCGATGTAGTGGGGTGCTTTCTCCGCCGTAGCAGGGGGCGTCGCATATGCGCTTTCTCCCGTATATCGAGGTCTCACCATCCAATTCAAAGTGTAAGTTTCAGTTCACAATCTCCGCTTCGTATTCCAATCTATCTGTTCATAAAACACCGCCCCAAATACCTCCTGTAAGATGTCTCTAATCCTTCGTAGCTACATCCAAATGTCCGGCATGATCCTAGGCAGCATGATCGAAGCTGATAAGCGCATGATAGCCTACGAGCACCACGTACGGCATCAGAAGCGCTTGCGGCGAGACATGGAGGTTTGGCGACGGTATGAGGAAGATTTCGAAGCCCGCGGGACTCCGGGCGTAGGTGCGGAGAGCAATGTTAAGGGCAAAGGCCCTGAATTGTGATTGCAATCATCATGTCTTTGAAGTATAGATAGGGAGGGTTACGTGACCTGTTGGACACGATTTGTATCATAGCGACACTTTCATGTAGTCATTGTTTTGAGAACGTGGGAGATAGAATTGTGAAATGGAGAGGCTAGAAGTGCTCTCTCGATGCGGTATCATTGAAATATGCCGACGCCAATGCCAATGCAATATCCAATCTGATGCTATATTTCCGAAGCCCAGAACCATCTTACCATTCAAAAGCCTAGGTCTCTCCTACAAGGGTATACACAGAAAATTAATGCAATCGTTTACATGCTCCACGGCCCATCAACCACGTTGAGCGCACTTTCTACAGCATCTTCAAGCTCTCCAACCCGCCTTCGAAGCATGCTGTTTTCCTCACGCTCCTTCGCTAGTCGACCCCATACAGCGGACTGCGAGCCGCCTTCGCAGTTCGTGCAGCCCCATCCGTTTTGCTCAAGTCGGGCTGTGCCATCTCGCACCTTGTCATATGTGCTACTCCGTTGCACAAGCCCTGGCTTCTTGCCCTTAGGAGTGGTTTGTCGGTCATCTGTCTCGGCAACAGAAGATAGATCAGTATCGGTAGGGCTCATGCAGTTGTTGCGCGAGAAAACGCTCGCACCATCGGTCTCGCACTCCGATTCAAAACCGGAGTCAACACTGACATCCGAGTTGGATATGCGGTTTCGCCGTTTTGGGCTGTGAACACTGTCTGTATCCCTGACGTCGTGATGTGTGTCCCTTCGAACCATGGTTAGGCTCTGCTTCCGTGCGGCCTCTTCCTCCTGTCTTGCACGGCGTTCGAACATAAGCTCTTCCATGAGTCTTCGCATCTGCTCATCCTGATCACTCGCTCGCGCAGCCATCGTATCCAGTTGTGACTTCAGATGCCTAATCCGCGCATCGGCTTCGTCTAGCTCGTCGTCCTGAGCGCTCTGTTCGGCCTGGGCATCGACCAGCGCGGTGGAAAGCTGGCGGTACGAGGTCTGATACCGGGAGAGGAGCGATTCGGCGGTAGTGAGAAGGTCATTGAACGATGATGGCGCAAGGGGGTCGACGGGGCCGTGCGGAAAGAGCGCTTGTGAGATGTTGAGATTGAGCAGCTCGTCCTCTGGGTTGTGGTAGGTTGGCGATGCAACAGGAGGCGGCATTGCTGCATTCTTTTGCGTATTGAGCAGCCAAGCAAATCTTGAGCTGGCTGTTGACGTTGCGGGGCGCTTGGTGGGTGTCGGAGTCTGGCGTGGCTCTTGCGATTCATTGGACGCGCGTGTGAGCGATGTTCCACGGTTGAAGATGCCTGCCATCATGTTGTCCTCGATGTCGTCTTCCTCGGAATCGTACTCTTCAGAATCGGAGTCTTCTTCCCTTCTCCCCACGCCAAATGTAACCTGTCCACTTGCGCCGTTGAACCAATTCTGGAGAGCTTTTGCGCCAGCGCGGATTTTTGGCTGGCTGGCCGTCGATTCAATAGCGCCTCTGGAGGGGATGAAGCTTGCCAACGACTTGGTCGGGGAGTGGAAAGATGTGCGGGAAGTATGTTGTTGGAGTGTAGATGTAGCGCGACTGATAAGCGGCTGGCAGTTGTCGAAGAATGTGCCGGTAAGCGATCTTTGGTGTCCTGCACGGGATGGCTGGGCGTAGTCCTCGAACGGAGAGGGCTCTTGGGCGTGCGGATTGTAGGCAGTGGCAGCTGCTGAGGTGAATGCGGAAGGCGGCGGTCGGATCGAGTCTGAGATGTCGACGTCGTCGAAGCTGGCCACGCTCTCCTCTGCGATGGATGGAGTGTTCTGTTTCAGAGGGAGCACAGAGTTTCGGCGGTCTCTCAACGAGAGCTGGGTCGCATGCGAAGGCGGCGGGGCATGCAGGGCGAGCGGGTTGGGGCTCTTAACGGCGTCGACCGCATGCATGCTTGCTGCTGGGGCCATGGGTCCGGCCTAAGTTCGCGCAGGAATGGGCAAGGCCGGTCGGGGATGTAGGGGTCCAGGGATTGGCCTTTTCCGCAGCCCTCTGTCCTGCGATCCGAATGTCTGGAGAACGCGCGAAAGGTCGAGGGAGCGGGCTTGAAACGTGATAATGTCCTCTCCCTGTCCGTTATGGGTGGCGGCGGCGGCGGTCTCCCGGCAACAGCCAATCTATCGACGACAGCGCAGCAAGGAAAGCGCTCAGCAACGGGGGAATGCAATAAAGGTTGCAGTGGCACGAGCTAAAGAGGCGTGCAGAAGTAAAGAACGGAACCCACTGGGAGAAAATGCATCTTGCCGTCAGGTTTTCTTACCAAGTGGAAGTGTTGACAGGGGGGCTGGCAACTTTGTTGGAGGCTGGCTGCCAGCCTCCCGCCTCACAAATATGACGCGGTAGACCCGCATGCCCTGTCAACCAGACAACCAACAAGGATCAAGGTCTTGCGATAACATCAACACCACCATTGGGACCTGGTAGGTTTAATCGACGTGCTCTACTCTAATTGACTCCTCATGCGCGTGACCAACGAGCTGCAGCATCTGACCGCCGAAACATAGGCCCGGGTACTTCGCTGCACAGCCGCATGAAACACACAGCGGTCCGTTAGCGCATCCTTCGGCCTGACTTCCATCTTGCAGAGCACAGTTCACCTTTAGGAAATGGTTAGATGCCTCTAAAAATGTAACGTATGTCGTGTTACATCATCGAGCGATCCCATGCGACGGCCGTCGATCCTTTGCGGAGCTATACGATGCAATGAATGTTTTCTTTTCTCGCCCCCTGTATGAAGCCCATATACAGCAATTGCTGTGCAAACCGGCAGCCCTTTTGCGCTGTTTCTGTCAGAACGTCATCGCGAACGCGCTCAGACGTTCATGAGAACGGCTGTGCTATTCAAACTAAAAGTGACAACCACAGCGAACTGATACTTATCCCACGAGAGATCCAGGTGCGCACCGAGGCGCAAGTCTACAGTCGACACAAGATCCACCGAGTGCGGCTATAGGTGAAGGTGTATTGCTTCATTTCTTTGCGTGGCCATACTTTATTTACCCTCGGATGTTGATTGGCAAAGTCAATCATCTGGACAAAATGCGAAATATATATATACAAACCCCTAACGGGAACAGTTATGCTATTAATAATACAGGGATGTGTAAGAGAGCCAACGAGGATTGCATGAGTATCAGCGGTGAAGGTAGAATGCAAAATAGCCATCCGAGCTGCTACAGGTGGACAATGCATTCTATACATCCAGACGTCCAAATTTCCACGCCCCTTTCAAGGCTGTCCCGTGTATCCAATTTTAAACCGTAGAAACAGTAGCATGAGTATTCTGCTAGACTCCAGCAGAGTTTCTTGAGCGTGTGAAATTTGTTCAGGACCAGAAATTATGATCTCGAAAAAAGCATTTGACCGCACAGATGCGCGTAGGTTGGCATAACGTGCATCGCCCTACGTCAATGCGAAGCGATCCAGTTAGCATGGTTTGGCCAACCCCGTGTGGTGGTCAATTCGCTTTTTTACGAATCCTACATCTCGAAATGATGCTAGCCAAGGTCGATCACTCGTGGACTCCATTGTGATCTTCCAGATCAAGCAACATGGTATAGATATTATCTGACAGAGGAACAAACATAGTCCAAAAGGGTGAATGGCAGCTTCCAAGTTTTTGAATCGAGGTAGTGAATGGAGGTGCCTGAAGGTGAGTACAGGAGAAGCATATAAGTGTGCTCGACGAACGTCAAAACATCATCTCTCCAGACAGATCAGTCTTTTGCTACTTCAATCGATCCACTTCACTCCAGACCATACCTCATCACCTCATAACCCACCAACTACCTTCCACGATGAAGTTCTCCACCACCGCCATTATCGCTGCCCTCGCCAGCACAACCCTAGCAGCCACCTGCACCAAAGGGAAATACTACCCCACTCCTGGTAGCCCAGCCTACATCGACACCTGGACCGTCACGGCTTCTGGTGTTGGGGACATTCCGGGCATCTGTGGCGGTCTCTGGGACAACCTCAAGCGGTTCTCTTCCTGCCTTGTTGAGGCACCGAATGGATGCGAGGATGACAACGGATCGCTGAAATGGTATTTCGCGGCCCCGGTCTACTGTAAGTAACACCGGTCTGCAACATCTCTTGAATATGTACTAACATGGCACGTAAAGGCAATGGGGGTATGGTGGAGAGCACCTGGTGGGAGGCGACGAAGAACCAGTGGGGTTCGGTTGATTGCTAGAATGGAAAAGATCTGGGTCCATTTGGGCAAAGTGTGATCAAGAATGGGAAGAGCAAGGGTACGGGGCAGCATGAGTACTTGTGAACAACCGGCTCAACAGCGTATCTCCTCACTTCTTGGTGTAATAGTCATTGGCTTCTCAGTGTAATATTTAGCATGCTTGCATTGAGTCAAATTCAAGTTTTCTCATGCGTCTTTCGAAATGCCAAACAAGTCTGCAAAGTATTCTACGTCTTTCTGATTCTACATGCTACGACTTATCTTGTTCATCGGAAGAGTCTGGCTCCAATCCAATCTGCTTCGCGTAGGAGAATGTCTGCACACGCTCCGCCCCATCTTCTGGGAGAGTAACCCAAGGAGCCTTCTCTTTGAGGAAAATATGCTGGCTCACTTTCGGGATCGTACCTTTGAATGTGTCCAGGTTGATAGAAGCGAGAACAAGTGCTAAGCCCTCCGCAAAATGATAGCTCATGGAAATAGGCGCTCCACAGCCTGTGCAAAAAGTTCGCTCAGCGAACTTTGAGAGAACGAGTGTTTTGAGTGTAGAAGTATGCGTGAAATTGACTGCCTTGTCATCAACGTGGGTGAATGAGAGGAAACCTGACCCCGAAAGCTGCTGACAGGCCCGGCAGTGGCACAAGGTAATTTTGCCTGGTTGTGCGGTCGATGTATATCGGACGCCCCCGCAGCGGCAACCACCTTCGAAGACAATTTCGTTGCTAGATGATTTAGGGACGTGCCTTGAGCCGTCGGCAGCTTAGAGCTTGGTCAGCTAACATCACGCAGGCTTGTAAGACGGACTTACGCTTGTGAGCCACTCCCAAGAAGACCGAGTCAATCTCCTCCACCTTTCCGTTCACAGCGAGCCGCTCCCATTCTTCCTTATAGATGCCCTGCGCTTTACGTCGTATGTCGTTATTGGCGAACGTTTTCGCAACGTCCTTGACAATTATATTCTCAACAAAGAAATCATCCCATTGCTCCAGTTCATATTGCCGCTTCCCATATCCAGCTTGGTTCTCAATCGTGATGACTTTGTCGACTTCCAGTCCGGCAGACTCCAATACACCCTTAAGAGATGATTCATTCTGGCTCCACTCCCGGTTGTAGGGAACCTGGAGGTCCAATCGTCTTGCAACACGTTCCAACACCATTCCAGGGATTAGGTTTCGCGGATGAGTCGAGTCAACTGTGAGAATGCCTCCTGGCTTCAAGTATTCAGCCCAGTGTTCGATTGCCGCCTTTGGGTCGGGGAACAGCACAAGAGCAGACGCCACGGTGATGACATCGAATTGCTTCCCGTTCACTGCTTCAATATTTTGTAGTTTCAAGATATCGCCATGATAGAAATCCACGTTGCTGTACTTTTCCGCTTCTTTTTTCTTCTTGAATTCGGCAACGCGCAACATCCCAGGGGTCACGTCAACGCCGGTTACATGTCCGGATGGCCCAACAGCATCTGCTTCAAGGAAACTGAGAAGTCCGGTTCCGCAGGCAAGATCGAGGACTTGTTGGCCTGGCTGAATGTTGATTTGGGATGCGAATCTCTTAGTGAAGTCTGCGTGCCATGAGTCATCGTAGTTGTAGGAGCGCGACTCGTAGAAGAGGACAGCCTTGTCAGCCTGTTCGGATGTCATTGTGGCGATACTGGTAGCTGTTGAATAACGGCGTACGGAATATCGATGAGGATTTTTCTACCAGCCAACGGAGTTTCTTATAAACCTGTGTGATAGTAGAATGTTGATCGTCGACGCTTCTGATGCGGCTTTGGATGTAGCCACTCACAGCATTCCGCGACTTATGACGTCAGTATTTCGTGGTTGTATATCGGTTGGACGTGCTCTGTAACCATGCTTTGTCAAATGATTTTGATCGCAGAGAAGATGCACAGAAATTCAGTGTCCAGAGGAGGGGAAGCCGTCTCAACGACTATGGCGCTAACACCCGATGAAGACAAGCTCGCATCAGCATGGCTGACTCTTCCACACTTTCATAGCAAGTAGATTAGTTAACAACCCCCGCCAGTCGACTCTCAATTTGCTACAATATATGTGGGTATTGATCATACATCGTGCTCATGACGCTATCACCTAGGGCACTGATGCCGCGGCCGAGGGACGTTATTGAAGCAAAAAGTTACCAAACAACAGTCACACGGAAGAGCGCGCAAGCACGCTTTCTTGGGCTAACTCAAAGACTCACAATTTCGAATTCATTGATTTCAATAGCCAGTGCAGCGGATATATCTGTCACAGACAATCTGCTGCTTCCGAGCCTCTGCAATATTGCACGTTGACACTCAGCGAGAAAGTGTCCTGAATCTTACGGAGAGCAACAGGTCTAAAAGATCGCTGCGAAAGCCCTTTAACCTAAGTGAAATCACATTGTAAGTAAGTATCAAAGGCTAATGGCGTTGACTTGTCTGCAAAATCGGGTATTTCGGAGAAGTCCTTGTGTACGTTTGTGTTCAAGGCCCTCAGACCTCAGTGGATGAAGGAACAAGTTGCCAGGTAGGAAGTTTGGTTGACTTTTCAGGTGTCTGTGACTGGCCTCACGTGGGGTGGATCGTGTATACTGCTTCCATCTTGTCCCAAGCTCGACACTACCTAATCAGGTAACGAAGAACTCCCAGTGTACGCACCCTTTCGCAAAAATGTCGTTATTTCCAAAGACGACTTTAATCAAGTAGCGTAAACAATATTCAGAAGTTGAGTGAAAAGCTGCTTATCGGCATGGATCGTTCATTGAGGCCCGTTCGAAAAGGCTTGGATAAAGAGAAAAGAGACAAGACACTCAGGAGGAATGTTGGCTAGGTCCGAAACCCAGGCACAATGCCCAGCCATCCAGTTTGGGCAGTTGGTGTTCAAGTCGTGCATCTACGGCACACGCGGAATTATCTCCGTCGACGCCCGGTCATTCCGCGCGTCTATTGCGATACCGGTAAGTAGACGACTCAACGGAAGCTCCACATCTTATCTTATGCGAATGCTACTGAATACTCGTAGCATCTATCAGGCGAAGTAGGAGTAAAGCAATATTATTCCAAAGATTTATATTCAAAACGAGAAGCATGGTTGGCTGTGAACGATGTCCAATCGCAGCTTATGATGCAATGGAAGGTCATCTCTAGGTCTATCTGTATGCATCTGAATCAGAAGGCTGAGACCTTCGATATGCATTACCCCCGCTGCAAACTTTATACGCTCATGTATTGTGATGCTGCAAGATAGTAGCTGGGGAGCAACTATGAATCATTGACCAATTAGCAGTCGCGCCCTTTACGCTAGTACTAAAGTGGGAGGTCCACCCGAAAGCTCTGCATCGATTATTCCGCGACCGAATATCACACGCAGGGACCACATAGTCTACTAGCTAGTCCTTTCCCTCTGGGTCGCGGTTGTCTCTCTGACACCACTATAAGTAGCTTACCAACTTGCTTTTCTGCGGAGTTCTTGGTTCAAACACCTTCGTTGGGAGTTCACTTCTTCCCACTATTTGTCCTTTGTCGTCAAGCGTTGAACTGTCCACGTATATGTGAAGGACTTACAGGACACCTGTCCCACTTGTCTTCTAGATAATATAAATACGTTCAACGAGGACGCCTCCTATCATGGCGCCACACCCTTTCAAGATCCTCACCATCGAGGAAACCCGCATCGCCCGCGATGTCATCCTTTCCCTCCATCCTGATGTCGTCGTCGACTTCCGAGAGATATTCCTCAACGAACCTAACAAGGAGCTCATGAAGCAGTATCTTGAGCTTGAGCACGCGGCGCGACCTGGACAGTCGGCACACTCAAAGCGGCCACCGCGATTGGCGAAGTGCCAGTACGATGTTGTCGGGTCTGACAAGATCCCAGAATACCATGAATCCCTCATTAACGTTGAAACGAGAAAGAGGGTTAGACATGAAATAATCGGAAAGGAGCATCAAGCTGCTTTAACGTTATGGGAGTTTGAGCATCTTGCGCAAGCTTGTAAGGAGAGCGAGGAGTTCCAGAAAGCTGTCAAAGAGTTTAAGTTGCCGGAAGGGTTTGAGCTTGTTGTTGAACCTTGGTAAGTTGTTTGTTGTGATTCGTAGGAGGGTCCCCTTCTTTCTATACAGTCAGCATTCGCGGAATTATCTAGTGGCAAATCACCGAACATCACAATGTAGAAGATTGCTGACGGAGGCCTAGGCCATATGGCGGTTTGGATGCTACGTCCGAGAACCGAAGATACTTCCAAGGACTGTGCTTTGCACAGAACACAAAGCATGGTAACCCGGACTCAAACTTCTACGCTTACCCTCTCCCGCTTATTCCTATCATGGATGCACACACACGGAAGATCTGCCGTATTGATCGACTAGCTACTGGTGGAAAGGGAGACAGTCTGACGGGCAAGACTCACTCTGAGCGCGTCCTTGACCATTGCGAACAAGCTGAGTATGTTCCGGAGCTACTACCAGGTGGGACACGACAAGATATGAAGCCTATCAACATTACTCAACCGGAGGGTACTTCATTCAAGGTCACAGACGAGTCTTTTGTGGAATGGCAGAAGTGGAGCTTCCGTGTATCGTTCAATCCTCGCGAAGGAGCTGTTCTTCATGATGTACGTTATGATGGCCGAAGCGTCGTCTACCGTCTCAGCATCAGCGAAATGAGCGTACCCTATGCTGATGCGCGAGCGCCATTTCACCGAAAGCAAGCATTTGACTTCGGCGATGGTGGTGCAGGAAATTGCGCCAACAACCTCTCTCTCGGTTGCGATTGTCTCGGTGTGATTAAGTATTTCGACGCCGTCATTGTTGGCTCAGATGGTGAGCCTAAGGAGCACCCCAATGTCATTTGCTTGCATGAGCAGGATAACGGAATCGGATGGAAACATACCAACTGGAGGACGGGTCGAGCAGTTGTGACAAGACAGCGTGAATTGGTTGTGCAATTCATAATCACCCTTGCGAACTATGAGTACGTTTTTGCGTACAAATTGGACACTGCAGGAGGTATCACACTTGAAGTGCGTGCCACCGGCATTGTCTCTGTGGTCAACATCGACCCTGGAAAGACGTCAGACTACGGCAATGTTGTTTCTGGAGGAGTGCTCGCGCAGAACCACCAGCACATTTTTGCAGCTCGTAAGTTTTCAACCTCTCAATTTAGCAATTCACGTTTACTAACTGATCCAGGTCTTGACCCTGCTATTGATGGTCACAAAAACACACTTCTCTACGAAGAATCTCACACTGCTCCATGGGACAAAGAGACAAATCCCAATGGAAACTTCTACGAAATCCGTAAAACGATCGTGAACCGCTCAACAGGTCTTGACGCTGCACCGGAACACAACCGCACATTCAAGATCATCAACCCGAACAAAACGAACAAGTACAGTGGCAATCCAGTCGGCTATAAATTCCAGCCACCACCAACACAGAAGCTACTCGCGTCACCGGGCAGTCTGCAACATCAGCGAGCTCTCTTTGCACAACACCATGTCTGGGCCACAAAGTATCAGGAAGACGAGCTGTACGCTGCAGGACGGTATACATTGCAGAGTCAACTGGAGGTTGGCGGAGTACATGATATGGTCAAGCGGAAAGACGACATTACGAACGAGGATCTTGTCATCTGGAGTGTATTTGGTCTGACGCACAATCCTCGGTAAGTCCGATGCTTTCTAAGTCCGCTATATCAGTGAATGAACGGTGCTAACACGAAATAGTGTTGAGGATTGGCCCGTCATGCCATGCGACATATTCCAGGTGCATTTCAAACCTGCGGATTTCTTTGAGAGAAACCCAGCTATTGATGTACCATCGACGAAGAACCAAGCCAGTGTTCTCGCGAAGGACTGCTGCTCTGCTGGCCAGAAGCTCTAGATGCGTGGGAGAAGTTGTGAATGAGGTGCGGGCGGTAGAGAAAGCGGTGAGGTTCGGCCACGTTTTCGTAGGATTTAGCATCGATAGGGCTGAGTGTATCTGCATGTTAGCGCGTTTTCAACGATGAAACGATAACTCTGTCAGTCTTCTTGGAGCCACTTTGATTCATTTGAATGTTTTTTTCGTTACATACAAATGCCTTTAGAAGGTACTCTAGTATCTTTTATGAATCTGGCGTGGGTGCTAACTTCGCGTTTGTTAATAGCGATGCCCACGTATTCTGCCGATCACTATCAAGCCCAGCGTCGCCGCCCTACCATCTGCTTTACATCATTGGCCGCAAAGTCCGTCAATAATGGCTTGTATCTTGCTGCGAGATGGTTTGGCCCAATTCCAAGGTTCCATGAGGGATGCACGTGAGTAATGCGGGGAGGCTTGCCGCCTTGGGAAAGTCGGCTTGTGTCCCCACATGCATGATCCAATCTTCGGTCACTATCGCATCTGCGCGTCAACTGCCGGGTCATCACTGTGCTCACGATGCATCGGTGGAAATGCTTACCTGAGCCGTGGGCCGTCCCCCGAGGTGATAGGCTTCGTATATCAAGATCGTGTTCACCAAACCTTTGAGAGGGTAGCTTTCTACACATATTCTTGCTGTGCAGACGCCCTACGCATCGCTCACTCATTGTCATTGAAACCATCGTCATCGTCTTGTTCTATACTAATACTTCCCTCGCGGTATGAATTATCGACACACTCTCATCATCCAAAACGAGCAGAAACGGCAGCCGGAAGATGGCCGGACGAAGCTACCGAACGAGATCCTCATGGATGTTTTCGAACGACTGTTGAATAAACCCTCTAATCTCGTTGCTGCTATGCACACGTGCAAAAGATGGCATCATATCGCTGGCACGGTGCTCTACCAGCACGTATCACTAGATTCAAAACTCCGAGAGGACACGTCCAGCGCCCGGTTTGGAAGATTCGCTCGACAATACGACCTCGTCCAATCGCTTAGTGTACGTATAACTCAGGTACATTTGATGGGCTTCAGTGTCAGCTCGACAGATGCCTTTGATCGTCTTGCAGAACTTTGCGAAGCGGTACGCAGAATGAAGAACTTACATACGTTTGCGCTTTCTTTCGAAGAGTCGCTGGACCACCTAGAAGGCTTTTCTGTACCAAGCGCTGTCATTGTGTTGATTCTACAGAGCCTCCCCATGTCAGTAGTCAATCTCAACCTTGACTGCGACTGTATCAATCGTCCAGATGTGGACCAGCCTCATTTTTGCCATGCTGTGAGCGCCTTGCTCCCGCGTCTTAGAAGCTTGAGGCTGCGCACATCACACCTTTGTTCTGGACTGTTGTCGAGTATATCCCCAGAAGCGACACTCGACCATGAACACCAAGGTCCCTCAATGTCGAAGAGGGGTTCAAACAGAACTTCTTCCTTGGAATACCTCGTCGTTAAACTCATCGCACGCCCAGAGTGCGCTCACCTAGCTCATACAGCCTTATGTTATCCTGGCGATAAACTCCTCCATGGTGCCAAACTCGCAAGTGCCCTACAAGAACTGTACAACATCGGAGCATTTCCTTCACTTTGCGAATTCGCCGTCATCGGCCGTGTTGACGCACCTTCAAGCCTCCAAAATGACAATTGGAACGTTTTCAAGATTCGTACTTTTGCGCGCGGCATATCCGAAACGATCACATTGCCTTGGTGTGCAAGGGGAGGCTCAAGCTCTCTGTACATGATCCGCGATGGTGACGGCGACTGGTTCGGCTCATTCGCTGACATTTGCAAAGCCTTGGAAGGCCCATTGGCATGGACAAAGACGGGCATCAAAGCTACACGATATCTGAAGCCATACGAATGGAGCAATGATTGGCGACTCAATCGTACCAGGCTGGCTCCGCGGGACTCGGTCATCAAGAAGTTTGGGGTGTCTTTTCGGTTGTGGAAACATGAAGATGCTACGCACTTAAAGCTACTCAATGCGCGAAAGGTGGCTGGTTTTGGTGACACCGAGGTCGTGAGTCAGACCGTGCCAGAAGGATGGAGATGGGTTATCGCAGAGGGACCGTGGAACTGGACGATCGAACCAATAAGTGCGTACTAAGCTGCTCTTGGGTAAAAGCATCTTCAACGAAACTGCCACAATCGAGAGCGAGCTACATGGAAAGGCAATGATAAGGCGTGAATAGCGGTAAGCTGTTCTAGAATGGACTTGGAGTTGAACCATAGCGTTGGGACCAAGGTTATGGTATCTTCTGTTTGTCTCACGATATGCAATGCGGCAAGTCGACAACACTCGGGCTTCTTCTGCGTTGCTGCCTCGGATTCATAACGTTTTGAAGCGACTTAGCGGACAACAAGTTTCTCTGATATAGCTGGAATACGCAGGAATCATGCATGTAGGACTTATCGTGGAACCGATTAATCCACTTGTGTAGTAACGAAGAAGGCAGCAGCTGGGCAACAAGTGCCCACCACTATCCCGCCATCGATTGAGTATAGATGTTTCCGCAGAATAGGGCAACACCCATATATAGAAGCAACTTGTGAGTTTTCGAACGATTGCAAAGACTAATGAAGAATGGTGCTGACGACGTTCGAAGGCTTAAATACTATATTCTGGCTAACGCGACTGAACTATATGCGAGGCGGCACAGGAGATACATTAGATCAGAGAATACATCATGCGGACAACCACCTGTCAGACGATTACGAACGATAGTTCTTTGTAGTATTCATCGTAGGTCAATACAATGTTTATTCAATCATAGAACGTGCGTCGCGGTACAGAAGCATTGAAAGGTACCCAGTCTTGGAAGATAACCGTTTGAAACTCAGTCGATACTGATAAGACCTGTCTTCACGAAGGAAGCGCCTAGAAGATTTCGAGATACAAAAGTTCCTCATTGGATCTGGAGATAACATCTCAATTGTGTATTGATCTCTATCGATGAGTATAGCATATCATAAAGAAACCGCCAGCATACACCATTCTTCATGAAGGCAAACACTAAAAGGGTTCAGTACTTCAACCTTCCCGCGTCCCCTGTACTTACCAACCCAGGCTTTTTGGATCTCGACACTCCCTAACTGGTGTATCACTGCGTCCCTTTACTTCCTCGTATATCCTCATTTCTGGAAACTTACACAATTACTGTTAGCTGCTTTCTACGATCCAATTCCTCGTCTATTACTTTGTTGTCGATTGTTCACAGGACCTCTCCATCCTCAAGTTTACTACGCCATAGACTGCTACCAATCACATATCTCTGCCGTAACATCCCAACCAAATCTAGTCTTTGTCCCCACTTACTATAGTATTAAACTAGCATAGTAGCCATGTCCAAAAGACAAGCGCCTTGGTCTCCTCCATCAGCACTGAAACGTCGAGTAAAGAGCGCCATTGCCAGGGCCTCCTCCACACCTTCAGCCCACCGCCCGTTAGACCAAAACGAGCGCGCAGACAGCTCAATGTCCATATCCAAGGCTTCATCAGAGCCAGTATCATCACGTATGTCCGATGATGACTTTCCATCATCGCCAACGCAAGCCAGTACAACGTCGGAAACGATTTCGAAGCCATCCACTCCAACAACAGCATTACCGGGACCCTCTAACCAGGGCGAAGATACGCAACCGAAGACAACCCCGACTCCTTTGAACACAGGAGCGAACAAAGACATTGGTCCTCCGAGCCCACGGATACGGGAACCTTCGCACGATGGCACTGTGGTATGGTCAATTCAAATGCGCCTTTGCCGCCCACTAACAGCATAGATCTTACCATCTCCAATAAGCTTGCGAGGATCAACCGCGTATGGTGTAATTGCTCAACACCATCCCATGGACAACTTCCCCGTCTTCAAGAGCGGAGACATTGTTATTACCACTGATCTCAGTCCCTCTCCAAAAGTATTTCAACTGCATAGCTCCGTGCTTTGCCGCCATTCTCCATTCTTCGCGAATGCGTTGCAGGATGTGCCATTTGGAGATGCTCGCCCGTCATGGCACTCTTTCACCATCGAAGAAGTTGACAGGAAAGTCGGACTAGTCCGCCAGAAGTCCAACGGGGACCGTCCTAACTTCTCGCGCAATGATCCTCAGCTGGTCGATGGGGTCGAAATCAAAGTCGAAGACATATCAAACGATAAAACTTCGCCAGTTGTTCCTCCCCCCTCTACCACGGATATGGTGGTTACCTCTCAGAAACCACTTCATACCGCTGCAGTCGCATGCTACACCCAAGTACTCGGCTGTTTCTACAACATCTCTCCGCGGGTCTCAACTAATGACATCGATACTTCCTTGTTACAATCTGAAGAGATGATCAAAGTGGCCACTCAACTAGGCTGCGTACATCTCTTGCAAGCATATCTAGGATCTATCTTCCCACAGTACCGACAGAAGCTCTGGGTCGCCATTACGTCCGACCCCCCACGCTGGATTCAGCTCGCGATAGCACTGGAAAACAGAGCAATCTACGACGAGTGTCTCATTCACATGGTGGGCGCCCACCCGAAGTGGCCATGGACCACGAAACGCGAATGTATACCAGAGAGTATCCAGCATGTGGTTAGACAAAAAGCAAAGGAGCTCGACGGACTTCGTATTGAAGTTGAGCGCAACCTCCTACTAATAAATATTCACATCAGCGACCGCAGACTTCGTCAGGACCGCGTTCCGGACCCAGGACAGCGCGCGGAGGTGGAGACGTGGCTCACTGTCCAAGTGTTCCGGGATAACATTGTTAAACTCATCTTATACTCCGAGAAGAATTCAAATCGATCTCTTCGATCGGGCAAGGTGTATCGTGGCATCCATCAGGGAACTTTAAAGTGGCTGGAGACGGAGTATGTACGCGACATTTGCACGGAAACGATGAAAATGGATTGGAAAGATCTCAATAAAGACATGACCGAATTGCGAACACAGGCTGCGCGAGTCGTGAAGCAACTGGCGGAAAATCAACTGATGATCGACCCAGAGGCGCATGGTGTTGGCTACTTGACCTGCACGAAGATCCGCGATGGCGATGTCCCGTGGTTGGCGGGTGGTGTGAACGATGCCGTGGAATAATAGAACCTACGATGCGAGAATAGGGGTTGAGTGTTTATTCTGCACTTTCAGGCGTGATGCGGTCTCAAAGAACAGGAAGACCAACCAATGGGAATGGCGTTTAAAAGTTGCGGGTATGATAGGGCGTGCAATTCGTCCTCTAGCCCTGATGGTAATTTCCAATATATATGCGTGAACATGTATGAGCATTACAGAGTGGGTATCAATTTCAAACCAAAAAGGAGACTATCAACTATCTGCGCGAAGTCGAGCCAAAACCGGTGCTCTCGTGACGCGTGGATGAGTAGCTGGGTGAGCTCGAGGATCCAGATGACGACCGTGAGCTACCCTCACCGTTGTTCCATCCACTGTTTCCCCAGCCAGAGCCAGTAGTCTGATTATTACTCCTGCCGCCTGCTCGACCCGCTGCGTATCCAGCAGCCGCTCCACCAAGAGCACCAGACCAGAAACCAGGTCTCCAACCCTCGTTATTCGTGCTTCCGTACGACCGCTTATAGTTCTGCCCTTGACCAGGGCGCCAGTCATACGGCGGAGGCGGATCATCGTCGTTTCCACCATATCCTCCCCATCCACCGCCGCCACCACCTCCCCAACCTGGACGGTTCCCACCCGCACCTCCAGCTCCAGCGCCACCTTGTCCCGTCGCCCAGTTCCTCACCGCATTGTACACAATCCAGCCCGCCACTCCGATAAAGATCATCCAGAACACAGCGGCGACAACCTTGTCACCCATCGTCTTCTCATGCTCTCCCGCATCATCATCGCCACCTCCATGCCACGGTCTCTTTCCACCTCTACCATACTTCTCTTCTCCCTTCTCCGTTAACACGAGCCTGTACTCGACACCACAGCTGCCCTTCAAGATGTATGGGTCTTCAGGGTAATCGTACCCTTCGCATATCACATCTGTAGATCCCAGTTTGAATTCTTCAGGAACGGAGGCGGTGCACGTCCACTGGATTGCCTCTTCGTCGTAGTCCGAGCCGCTGTTTTTACAGCGCATAACATCCACATCGTAAAGGCCACGCGCGGAACCGCCGATACATTTGAGCTGTGGAATTGCGGAAACACGGCGATGGGAGGTTTGCTGGTCTTTGCGTAGAGTAAGGCTCTGAATCTTTGAGAGCTTGACTTTGTCGGAGCGGAGGGCAGAGGTTGGTTCGAGGAGCGCGGTGGCGGCTAGCAGCGCCGTGTAGAGGAAGTTGATGTAGTGCATCGTGACTTGCACGCTTCGAAGGATTGAAAGGTCGGAATCCTAGTAAAGAAGCTTGTCCTATAAAGCCATGCGTGGCGAGACGCGCAAAGGACACGTTGTGCGGGTTCAACGGTGCAAGGCTACAGTGTTCGTGACCGTGGCGAGCTGTGAAAGCGGGCGGCTTGGCGTTCGTCATTGGCGGGAGCGAGACTGATTGTATTCTATAGCTGAATGAGGTTAGCGTGGCGTACGTTACCAGATCGCGTGAACGCGTGCACATGTGCATGCTGTTTCGACAGAAAGCAACGTTAACATCAACAATGAAACAGCGAATAACGTACCTGGTCAAAGACCCCGACTCTTTCACACCGGAGAAGCTCGAAGTCAGTGATGGATCGCTCTTGTTGAAAGGCGTCGAAGCTGTTAAGGAACACCGCCTTACCTTAAGCCTAGACGAACTACCAGAAATTGTACTGCAAACACCTAAACTCACCTCCCGAGTCCAAAGCAGGCACTTACTGATACCTTGCAGCCACGAAATACGCTGAAATTATGGAAACAACTACACATCAAATGGGCCTCCCCGAAGCCATACACAGCTGTCCCACCATTTACATCACGTGTCACGCCAGGCCTACACGTCCTCTTCGAGCCACATAAGAAATATCCCGGACAGCTTTGCGGCCTCCTGTGGGCAGCTTTCGACCTAGACCTAAAATGCTCGCATGCTCCGGATGCAGAAGAAGCAGCAACGACACTTTTCTATGCGACGGAAGACTCAAAGCCAGACGCAATGTCGCAATACTATTCGTACCTCCCAACATTGACGCATCTTATCTCCTACATCAAAACCCAAATCTGCCCCTTGTCGGGTGAGCCAAACTGCGAAGAAGCAGCAGAATCGCTATCAAACGCATCCTACTTCGATTTCGACTTCTCCCTCACCACCTCAACCCTCTACATCACCGCATTCTGGGACTCCCCACCCACAGGCTGGACAGACCGCATCCGCGCCCCACGCGCCTCGCAAAAAACCGAAGTCGGCGTCCTCACCCATGAACCGAATCCCGACCCCGAAGACATAGCCTTCGGCGGCTTCCTCACAGTCCTAGGCCGCGACACGGCGCCCAAGCCCACGCGTTTCCAAACCCCCACAAGACATTACCCCCTCCCATCCACCGCATTAACATACACTTCGCGCTTCGCACACCCCACCGGCCTCCACCCTACTCTAACGCTCAGCTTCCCCTCCGCGCACCTCACACCGCCGGACCCAACATGTCGTCTCCACACGCACCTCACGTTCCCCTCGTACCTCTTCATAGACAAGTACCAATTCAGCGACCCACTCTTCCTCTCTGCGCATAACCTCGTTTCTCTGCACCACGTATCCGGGGCCACGGATCTGGAGGCCCCAGACTGGGTCGTCCCGCAGTGGGGAAGCGCTGCTCTATTCGAATTGGCGGTCCCAGCGGGAGAGGGAGATAGTGGGAAGGAGAAAGGGAATGGGAACGGCGACTGGAATGTTACGATCCCCGTGCACCTGCGGTACCTTCCTGCCACTGCCTCCTCTCACACACGTGTTCCTGTCCCGTGGCCGGTTGTTTTCTGGGCTTGCGATGCCGAACAGGGTGGGGCTGGGAATCCGTTTGATCGCAGAAATCTAGGATATGAAGGGGCATTTGGAGAGGGAGTGCGGTTCATGCATGTTCCGCCTGCGGAGAGCGGCAATGGGACTGGAAGCCTGGTATCGTGGATTGATGTGCCGGTGTTGGATACGCGAGCGGCGGCCTGGGTGGAGACGGGCACGATCGGGGTGGTCGTGTTGGCGTTCCTGGGACTGTGTTGGGTGCTGTTTGGAGGCGCTTCGGGCAAGAACAGTACGGAGATGAAGGACAAGAAGAAGCAGTGAGACCTTGAAGATGATGTCTAATTGATTATTGCACTAGCTAGCAAGCGTGGCTTGCTGTATTGAGTCAAAGCATATGGCCAGGGATTAGACGACCGGCAGAACAATAAAGCATTATTTTGGCCTTAGAAACCTGCATTGAGCGGTGACTTGTGGCTGTCGTAATGCTGAAGCACTGCTTTGAAGCAGTCGCATGAACGCAAAAGGACGTAAAGTTGTATCGACCAGATGCAGCACCGTACTAAAGGTTAGAAAACCTTGTTCCTTGATGATATTACGGTCGTCGAAAATGAGTCAATACTGCGATTGGTGCTCAATATGACGCCGAATGTTCGGTTTCTGCGGATGCACGCTGATAATATGGGTATCTCTGATAACCGTGTACTCCATCTCAAATGGCAAAAGAAGTACCAACTTCTCTCAGAACATACTTAGAAGTAACGCTCTGAACACCGAGTCCGAATCTGCAATAATTGCAAGCTGGTCCGTGTCTCGGTTCGAGATAGAATATCTACACCAATCAGCAACCCTTTAAGCGAGCACGATAGGCGCATCGACAGGCAAAGGGGCAATAGGTGGGACGGGGTTGGTCACGAAGATGGGATGGAGAGCATACACTGGTCCCGAGCTATCCTCGCCGTCGAACAACATAAGGTTCTGGATGGGTTGCTCTCGTTTGCCGAGAACATTGATGACATCCTGAGCCAGTTGTCCGCCAAGGTATGCTGTGACCGGTGCGATCTCGCTGTTGAGGTTACCTAGGAAGCTCTTCAAAAAGTCGGCCGTAAGGGTCTCAGGCGGGAGAGTGAGCTCTTTGTGTCTGTCCAAAGCGGAAGCGGTGAAGGATGCCAGCTCTGCCTGGCTACGCGTTGGGTCGTTGCCACGACCTTGTCGCTGCCACTCCCATAGCGCGCGGATGCATGTCAAGAGAGGATGTACCTTCTTCAGCTTGCGAGTGTTTCCCTGCAGCTCCGGCGCAAGAGGGGACGTATTGGATAGTAGCAATGGGGTGTATAGCTCGCGCTTCGTGACCAGCTCGATGTTTTTACCATTCTCCTTTTTAAACTGGACGCCGGTTACGGATCGCGTCGCCGATTCCGCTTTGAGTTCCGTCTTCCTGGAGACCTCCCTTTCTATGACGAAATCATGCTGTCCTAGATCTGCGAAAATGTATCCGTACATGCCGTGGCTGCCTCCTGCATAGAAGGGACGATTTGCAATCCGAGCGCAACCATTCATGTTGGTCAGCGCGATGAAGTCGGAATCGGTGACAATGATCATGTCGAAGGGCGTGAAGAAGCCAGTATCCGTCTCTTTTGAAACATCGTGGGTGAGGACGTTGACCTTGACGCGGGGATTGAGCTTCTGGACTTCGCGAGCTGCTGCTTCAGCGCGCTGGATAATGTTAGATTGTACAGAATGTTTATAGCCAGACGCTCTCACATTCTTGCCCACGTCGGCCTCGCTGATGAAGAACTGTGCGCCGAGGTCTTCCTCGGTGACGACCTCGTGGTCGGCGAGCGTGATTGAGCCGATGCCTGCCAACACCAGGTTCTTTGCGATCTCGTTGGCGAGGGCCTTGACGGAGACGAGGAGAATGTTCGCATTGCGAATTCTACGTTGTCAGCGGGTGTTTTGGTGGTCCAAGGCGCGCTGCTCACCGGTTCTGGGCCTCGAGGCCCCAGAGGCGGATCTGGCGGTCGTAGAGGGCAATCTCGTCTGCCATGGTCAGCAATTGGGCTGCGCGACGGCGGCTGTAACTGTACCTGCAGACACGGTCTCTGCCTGAGCAATGGCTGCCACAAGCTCGCCGGCGGCATCTGGCGCAGGGAAGGTGGCTTCGCCGTTGGTGGCAGCAGCAGGCGCGGCCATGTTGCTGAGCGCAGCGAGAAAGGGCAGGACGCGACAAGCGGGCGAGGAGAAGTTTACGGCGAGAAGGATGCAGTTGCAGGGGAATTGGCCATGGCGGCCGCAAGAGCTCCAGAGGTGAGGCAGTTGAGCCGCAACGCACGGGCCGATGTGGGGTGCGCCAGTGAGGCACGCCGATGTCACTTGGACGGACCGACAGTTCTCCTTCACCACGCCTCCTACGCCAACCGAAGGCTCAACACCCCCCATGCCGAGAACCCAGCCAACCTCGCCGTCGCCGCCGCCCCCACCCCCCGACTTTCCTTTTGCCACGGGCGACTTTGACTTTCCCCAAGCTTCAGCCTCCCCGCCGCCTAATGCACGATCACGGACATCCCCTCGCTCGCGCGTGAACCAGCTCACCGAATTCCTGAACCAACACGTCCAACAGCCCGCTACCGACGACGAAGACGGAGCCCCGCAAAGACGTCCACAAACAGCAAGAGACACTTCCTCGCGACGCCGACCCGCTGCCCGCACCGCCCGGGTCCCTCGTCATGCTGAGCGCGAGCCTGGCCGCCTGAGTGCTACTCCAAGCGAGCGCTACCTTCGTCGCGCCCACCAACGTGTGAGAGACGCCCGCTCCGTCATTGAGGACCCCGCCACCGATGTGCTCGACTCTTTGAGCGACTTCCCGCTGAACTCGTTCAACGCCCCCAACCCCAATCGTCGAGAGCGCAGCCCGCCAAGCGGTCCCGGCAGGCTGGCAAAGAAAAGGAAACTCGATCATCCGGCCAGGCCGGTTTCCGAGTATGATGGTTTCAAGTACGGCTACAAGGGACAGGTGGCTCGTGGACGGCTCCGAATGGAGGTAGTCAGCTGCGACGGTGGTGAATACGACAGGGACAGCTCCCTATACAGGGTCCAGAACGTACTGAGCAATGACAAGAGCGTATACTGTAGCCAGAGCGGGAGGTGCAATCTGTTGCTTAGGCACATTGGCGAAATGCCTTTCTGTTTGGAGAAGGTGGTCATTCGCGCTCCGGATCGAGGGTTCACTGCTCCCGTGCAAGAAGGCCTGATATTCGTGGCCATGTCTCCCGAAAAGCTTCTCTCTGGGACATCAGCATACGAGATTGAGTACAGTCCGCATGAGTCGAATATCTCGCCGCCGTCCCCATCCTCAAGCCTCCCTGCAGGTGAGGAGGACGAGCTAATCTCGTTCCAAGAAGCGATACTAGATGAGGCAGTCTGGGAGCGGTCCCGCCAGGCCCTGGCAGAAAGAGTCAGGAGTATGAGGCTCCGTGGCCGTCATTCCAGACCCACGGGTCCACCACGAGTAACTCGCGACTATCGCGATGAGCAACAGAGTGCGGACGAGGACGATGTTGCTAACGAATGTCCTTACCACATTGAAGAGGGAGATTCCAACGCAGCGGGTGTCTCTGCCCCCACACCACCGCCATTTACGACTACGATGGAGAGTGAGCCTGAGGATTCAGAGGAGAGCGAGTCATTACCCTCCGCTGCAATAATGGCAGACCGACTTCGGCGTGAGAGTCGCTATCGTTCTGAGGGTGAGGACGATGATGACCGCGAAGACTTGATCCAACATCCGCTCGCTACTCTGCGGCGCGCGGAGCCTCTAGGATCTCCGCGCCTCCAAACCTATCACGAGCAAGCTCAGAGGTGGAGGAGTATTCATAGTAACATTGATCCCATAAGAGCCACACGTCTTCGCACTCCAAGCCGCATCGAACCCAAGCACAGTCAGCCAGAATCAGAGGATATCATCCAACCTAACGCTCGTTTCTTTATCGCGCGGCATAAGAACAAAATCACGGTCAAATTTCATCCCCCTATGTAAGCCTCACTCGCTTTGTTTAAAATAATACTCACTAACGTTTCACCAGCTCTGGAAAACACGTTCTGCTGAAGCTTTGGAGTCCGACACATGACGGCAACATCGACATCGAGAGCGTTCAGTTCTACGGATATTCGGGCCCACGATTCTTTCCTGCAGTCAAGCCACGCTAAGAAGACCTATCCGTATCCAGCCACATATACATTCTTTGCATAATTGGATACCGGTTGTAATGATTCATGAATTGGCAGGTGCCTGTATGGTTAATTCAGGACATCTTTTGTAACTCCAAGGCGGGCCTAATGTGAGGCTTCTATGTCCACTGCAAGGTGTTGCATTGGCCGAGAAATTAGGATAGCCGCTTGGTAGCAATGATACCCATGCGTTTACTTTCATTCTCCCGCCTCCCCAATGCGCTCCTTCTCATTTTCCTAACTTGATCTCTATAGTGTGGCTTGCATGTCTAGACTGACCGTCAATTTCGGACCCGAATGCCATCCAAACAACGTCGAGACCCACAGTTTAGAAGCATTGTCGACCAACACCTGGTTCTTCGATACACTCTGCAAAATTCACCGCCAAATCACCTACGTTGCCCAAACGGTGCAACGTGCGTGACGGATTCGCTTCGACTGCCGCCCGACGGGAAATGGTGAGTGTTCCACAGCGCAGACGCGCCTGCAGCGTGGACCACCAGCCGGTTCCGGGGCTCACCGTTCGCGCGTGATACGAAGATCAACGATTGTGATCGGTGGAAAATAGGATATGCATGGCGTGGCGAGCAAGACGCCCACTGTCTATCCATGCGTGGCACGGCGGCGCCTGACAGCAAGCCACGGCGTGCGGCGTCATTCTGCACTGGCAGGGTGGCGACGATGTGGGACGGCATCTGGACTCCATGCAGAACACTCCCGCGATGCTGCAGGGCGCCTCGAAGGGGACATCGCCACGGGAAATCGCACCGCGGAGCGTACGGCGTGCAACACGGCATTACATCCATCTATCCATTCATCCATATGCAACCAACGCCATGTTCCGCACGTGATTCAGCGCAAATATGGGGGCATCTTTGACAGGTAGGATCTGTCTGGGAACCCTTGTAAGTCTCGCACCAATTACGCTTTTCGTCCTGTCACATCAACAACAACAGAGATCCATCCATCACTCAGCGCCCGCCCCTCAAACGCGGCGAGCAGGACGCATGCGCGGAACCGGAAGCATCTCCTAACTAGCGACCTGCAATGCGATCTATCGCGATCTCGATTGACAATCTCTTCCGCGAACCGGGTCGCAGGGCGAGCGAAATCGCGTACTCTCATCAAACGGTGTGAGCCCTGAGTTGCATGCAGGTAGGACAGCGTCGGGCCGGTACCTAGTCACGCTGTGAAACACATACACAGCTATCCGACGTGCGTACCTATGTACCATATCCTTCTTTATCATGCCATGCCATATCATGTCATGACATGTCACGTCACGCCCCGTCACACACACCCTCCATCCATCCACAGCCTCGCACCGTACACCACGATGCGGGATAAACGCGAAAAGCAAACATACTGTCTGAGACGCTTCACGTGAGACGCCCCACTCGCTGTCTCGCGTGTAACGCACCTTGCTTTTTCCGCCAACACATGCACACCCTTCTCCCCTGCTACGTACAAGCCCTACAGTGTATCGACACCAACACCACGTCAAACTCCCGCCGCCAACCCGGCGACTAACACTCTCCCATCTATCTCCGGCACTCATGCGCCGTCCCGCTAGCGCACGCCCATTCCATACCATTCATTCTACCACGTTAGTCGCACCAATCAACTATCCATCCCCTTAACCAACCAACCGCACATCACCAGCGGAAAGGAGCCTACATACAAGCTGTACACTACAGTACGTAGTACGAGGACAAAAGCCACCCATATTCATCCCAACCAGACTTGCCCCAGGAACAAAGCCAGACGAATCCCAGGCACACGACCACACCTGGGGATCGCGACTAGCGCTCGGGACGATATGCATGCACGTACGTGTGGATGCACTGTGCAGCGGTTATTTCGTAGGTCCCGCGGTAAGGCGGTGTGTAGTGTGGTGCTCGGTCCGTGGGTGAGTGTCGTGCATGGGGAGGGCGCTGGGAAGCGTGTGGTGTGGTGCGGTGTGCTAGGTAGGTGAGTGCGGCAGAGGGGATTGGTGCTGTGGGGTGAACGGGGGGTATGCGGTGCGTAGGTGGGATTTGGATAGTAGGTACGTAGGTCGTAGGTCGTAGGTGGACGGGATAGGAAGATCGCTGTTCTGGAGACCTCTAGGGTAGAAGTCTGTATGTGGGATATTCATGATAGCAATATCTAATCCAATCATACTGGGATACAATCAAATCCTCACATGATTGATTGACAAACAACAAGTACCGCACAACACACATCGAATTCCACATGCATATTTCTCATCGTCCTAAGACTAATATACAGTGTCTCGTTTCACATCTATTCTACTTTCAACGACGGGGGTATCATAACCGTTTTTCTTTCGCAGAAAGGAATAGAAAACACCTCCTATCATGCAACCAACCACTGCCGTGAGCCGTCCCAAAACGCCGCCGCTATGCAGATGATGTAAATAAAAGATCAACAAACACGTATCCTTCGATCCCGGTGCAAGGCATCAGGTATATACAAATGGGTTGTAGGAAAAGCTCCGCGTTGCCGAGCATGTCGGATGGCGAAGGCATGCGGGCTAGTCGGAGAGCTCGATCGCGTCGTCCTCAGTGCCGCCGGGCTTCTGCCCAAAAGGCACTTCTTCTTCTTTTTCTTCTTCCTCTTCTTCGTCTTCCTCCGAATATTCCTCCTCTTCGTCTTCGGAATAGTAATCCTCTTGCTCTTCTTCTTCTTCTTCTTCTTCTTCCTCTTCTTCTTCTCCCTCGTCCTCACCGACCCCATCCCATCCTTCAACATCGCCTTCACCGTCGTCCTCTCCACCAACATCATCATCGACAGTGACTACAGACTCAGCCCCAAATGACTGCTGTGTAGAGGCCAAGGGCTGGTATGAATTCTGGGTTGAGATAGGCGACGAAAGAAAGTTGGGAGGATCGGGGATCTTTTCTAAGTAGATGTCTGGAGAGACTTCTGCAGCCTGACTACTCGCTGGAGACCTTCCAGTAATCTGGGCACGGTAGGCACGTATTGCGTCTGGTTGACCGTAGAGATGCTGAGGTACGAAACGACTCTGGCGTCCCCAGTAGGCGGCGCGGTCGTTAGAGAGCGGTGTGCCAGTACTGCGCCCAAATGGGACATCTGGTGTTGACTGTCGCGATGACATCGTCTGTGCGAGTGTCTCTCGAGCTCGTGCAATAACTTGGCTAGTCGCTCCGTTGAACGTTCGGGTGCCATCAAATGAGTGAGACGAACCGTGGCCATTCTTGCTTAGAGAATTCTTGATGGCTAGGAAACGAGCCATGCGCTCCTCGTCAGTTGAAGGGGGTGGTAACGATTTCCGGAACCCGGACGTTTGCTGAGGTACGGGTGCAATAGAGCGGCGGGCGCGCTTGCTCTCTATTTTCGGTTTATCCTCTTCGTCAGATACAGAGTCGAAGCTTCGTTTCCGTAATTTGCTCGGGTCGATGCCCATGGCTCGTAGCTTGAAGTAATCCGTTTCAGTGCGGTCGACAGTTGCACGCGTCTCATTTTGTAAGTGATGTTGCGCTCGAGCGTCGTAGTATGACTTTGAGAAGTCACGGTTCGATTGGGTGGAAGCTTCGTCATTCTGCTGGGCTGGCTTGGGTTTTTTCTGGATCTGTGGTCTAGGATGACCATTACTGAGGCGGTTCGCGTGGCTAGCAACAGGCCGGTCGATAGGAATGCTTGAGACGGCTTGTACCTCTAAAGCTTGTGGGCTAGCCACCGAGCTAGCCACCGAGCTTTTTGCGGCTTCGACATCAGCCTTCAACTTCCGTCGACGTTCTCGAAGATTACGTGCCTCAGCCAGCCGCCTCTTTTTGTGAACCTGTTGCATCCACTTGTAGAACGCAAGCCGAGCCAGATTGAGGCGTTTCCGTTGCCACTTTTCGTCAGCCAAGGAATCATCCTCTGCTTGCCGTTCCTTCTGTAACGCTGCTTGCGTTTCCTGCACCAGATTATCCACCACATTCTGAATATATTGCCTCATCAGACCGTGCGTCGGATCCTCTAGCACGTTCTTAGTAAGTGCTTCGAGCGCTTGTCTTCGTTGCTCCTCTGCTTTACGCGCCGCCTCTTGAGCAACCCGAAGCCGTTCCCTCTCTTGCTCTTCTCGTAGTCGACGTTGGTGTTCTACTGCACGCGCTTTGGCCTGCTCTTCTTCAGCCCGTCGCCGCTGCTGTTCCTCAGCCTGCCGTCGTTGCTCCTCCGCACGTTGTCGTTCTTCCTGAATTTTCCGTTGCTCTTCTTCCCGGGCCTTGCGTTGGGTGTCTTCGGCTTTTCGTCGCTCCTCCTCGGCCTGTTGGCGTTTTTCATCTTCAGAAGGTGTCGCTGCTGATGCCTCAACAGGTTTCAGAGAAGACGGTTCCGCTGCAGGTTTCGCGAGTCCGGCCGAGGGAATTGATAAACCGCTAGCTGCTGCGAACCCGGAGAATCCAGTCGTAGGGAACGAAGACGTTGCAGATCCAGTGGAGCTATTCGATGGGGCTGACGATGTGAACCCAGTGAACCCAGTAAACCCCGTCGAAGGGGCAGTTGATGTTGAGAATATAGACGAAGGAGACGTAGAGGTCCCAATACCATTTGCAGTTTTAGGTGTACCAAGAGCAGTCGCAGTCAGGGGTGATCCACTCATGTTCGAAGTCGCTGGTAATCCAAAAGGGTTTGCATTCGCAGACAGTCCAAAAGCATTTGTATTGGAAGAAGCCGCGGTTAAAGGGGCTGCAGGCCCGGTCGAAGATGCTTGAAATCCAGCAGCAGGTGCCGTTGGCTGCCCATTTACGTTAAGTTTAGCTGCGGCACTGGCGAAAGGATTTGCTGGTGTAGGTGCGGATGAAAGCGCACCATTGGTTGGCGTGGCAAATTTAATGCTGTTTTTCGATACATCGAATAGGCCAGGCTGAACATTAGATGGAAACAAACCAGAAGGCTGCTTAAACTTCTGGGTAGCAGCGACTGCGAAGGGATTCGAAGAAGCAGAAGATTCTGGAATGAATAACGAGTCCTCGTCTCGCTCAGAGATAGGTTCTAGTAAACCTTCTTGTTGAGCCGTCAATATGTTGTAGCCGAATAGCACTGCGGCTAGATTGCGTCCTCCCCGTTTGGACTCGACGTATTTCTGTGAAAAGAATTGTTTCGGCAAGCCAGGAGGATTTTTTCGCATCGTGATAGTCTCCGGTCGCAGGTATGTGATCCCTTCGGAACTGGTCTCGAATTCGCCACCATAGGCGCTGCAGAATGTACGGACCTGGTCGTCATCGTCAAAACCCAATACTTCAGCGAGCTTATCCAAGGTCCAGTCGTCGATCTTTTGCTTGTGCACCATGTAGCCCTTGACCATTGCTTCCAGAGTATCTGATCGAACGGAGTTGAAACGGGTAGCGGCCGCACATGCCATGAGGTACGAGACCCTGCTCGACCTGACGATTCTCCAAAAGGTAGTGAAGTTCCTTGTGTCTTGGGCAGCTCGGACGAGAGTCTGTGCGGTCCGAACACGAGGGTCGCAACGGACCTCTTCGCGATGGTCGCGCTCTTTCAAACCAAGGATAATGTTGTATGCGTGAATCTCGGCAACGCGCGACGCTTCGAGCGGGGACGGTGTCACTCCATCTTCAGGTACGTACACTTTTATCTTGTCCCACAGTTGTGTTATCTGATAGCAAGAGGCCGAGAGCTGCTCCCAATCAGTATGGCGGTCATAATCCTTTGATTTGCTGCTGGCCATTTGGTGCATGCTGAGCAGATGGAAGCGTATGCACATCTCGTAACAGCCCAGAATAGGCTCGTTGTCTTCTCTCCTACGATAGTTCTTGTTTATCTCCACTCGCACAGCGCGCGACCGGTCCCATATCCACGAATTGAGATATTCAAATGAATCTCCTCTCAACCGGTCGACCATAGTCTTCATGGATTTCTAGGCGATGTTAGCTCAGATCGACCAGTTGTACAAATTGCTTACGAGCAGAGTCTCGGGAGTGCGAAGATCGGACATAAGTGAAAGTTCATCACCAGCTGACGATCGGTGGTGTGCCGAGACCATACGAGCTTCGTCTGGTATCCGCTGGTTGCGTGGCCCATGTGCTGTGTCCTCCGTGTATTCGGGGCCGGCCACGTCGTTCTGGACGATTCGTCGTACACGTTCTAGTTCCGGGCATAGGTCTTTGCAGAGACCATGTTTATCAACGCTCAGACTCATGTCCATCTGTCCATCGGGGTCCATCTGACCCTTGCTGATCTGTTCTTGCTTCTTGAACGCTTGGGCATGTTTAAGCTGGAAGATATTAGTATAAGAAGCCAACATGGAGGTGTGTTTCTTACATATGCATAACGTTCCGGATACTGGTGCCGTCCGTAAGGCGTTGTATTCAATGGGTCCTTCGTTTGTTGCGCGTATTTGGGATGGTATCGAATGCCGGTATAACCGTCAGAGGTGACGGTGTCAGAAGACTGCCTGTAAACTGATTAGAATCGATGGCCGGGGTGAGCCAATCGACCTCCTCCGCGTCTTTCAACTGCGACATCGCGTCGCCGTTCCTTCCTCCGGCCTTCGTCTCCACCAGAGTCGCGCGCAATCTTGGCCCACCCCGCCGCTTGATGTGATCCTACAGCAAGGCAGGAGAGCTTACTCTTGTATGTTCTTCGCTCCACCTGCGCCAGAACCTCCTCCTCGGCCTCGCGCACTCGCGCCGCTGTTGTTGCCGCGACCGGAGCCTCGCCGGGCAACGGCGCCTCCTGTGAGCGCATCAAGGCCGTTCGATCGGTTCGGCGTGCGCCCGTCACTGAGAAGTCCGCCGCGTCCTCTGTTCCCGCCTCGAATTCCGTTACCGCCTCGACCTCGGCCGCGACCTCCAGTCATTGTCGCGAAATCGTGCTTTCAGTTGCTCATGCGCGAGCGATGTGGATGACGGTAGGGCGAAGTTGAAGCAGTCGAGAATGGCGTCAGCGGGAGCTGCCCAATGCAGCGCGCGTGAGAGGATTGACTCCGGCGAGCTGCGCTGCTGCTTGGGCGAGGTGTTCTGGAGAGACAAAGCGCGCTCTAGCGGTGATGCGATGCAGCCGGTTAGCGCACCTGATCTGTTCATCGGGTGGCCCATGCGTCATCGGCGTTTCACCGATGAATGCTTCCACCGATGTTCCGGCCGGACCTGAATACGCGTGGATACTGCACCCCACTCAATAGCTCATTTCATACGATCTTCAACGACAGATTATGCAGACACGAGCTATATCAGAAGCAGCTCGGGATATGAGCCCACTGAGCATACTTCTCATAGAGAGGAAAACACGAAGCGACAGCATCAGCATCACTCTTCAATCACAGCATCCGCAAGGAACCCGTTTTTGTCATGTAACGTACCGAAATGTTTATTGGCGGTCCCAAGGACCTGTTTCTACTATATGTACAATTCACACGCAGTGCCTAGGTTCGCTCAACTGTAACGCCTACTATACATACCGAGATTAATTAATAGAGCGTTGGCTTTCTTCATCTGTCTCCGTCTCTCTCCCTGCGTGTGGTTGTTGATGTGGGTGACCTTACGGTCTTTTGATCCGCATTGCGTCCACCTGAGGATTACTTGTTTCCTAGTCTCGTGGCGTCGTGGCATCGTGGGCGGCGTAAACGGGTATAATGCAGTGAGGATGAAGGGTGACCATAATATTCCAGGGAAGATACCGAATCAAGTGTGCAATGACCTGGACGGTGAAACGCTATCGAAGTATAAACGAAAGACTTGGGTATGGACTTCGAGGATAGGGAGCTGTGAATTGGTGGTGGGTTGGCGTGTGCCTTTGATGTGGAGTCGATGCGAGTTGCAGCGTAAAGGTCTGACCGGTAAATTGACGTGTGCAACTTCCAAAACACTCCCAATGCAAGAGGTCTAGTACGAGCTGCCCCAACCCGTTGACATTAAAGGGAGACCGTGTGTGGGTAGCCCATGGGTGGGTAGCCCATGGGTGGGCAGCTCGTGTACAGGAAGGCCATGGATGGGTTGAACATCGATAGGTAGGCTTTGGGTTCTGGGCCCATTGCCAAACCCTACCTCGCACAGTGCTGCTGCTCCTGAAGAGAAGCTGGTAGATCCATGAACAGGATACGATACCTCGGCCAGCTGAGAGGGGTAGGGGTAGGTGAAAGCTGTAGAGCACTGTGGGATTGTACCGGTTGCAGGGGAGTCAACACCGAAGGCCGGAAGAGCTCTGGAAGTATCTGTCTCGTACAAGTGGAGGCGGCAAATGGACTGACCAATGTCCGAGGACATATTTCTGTCCGGGATTTGGGTAGAAGCTTGTTGAGGAGCTTCAGACGATGTAGGTACTACTTCTAAAGCCGGTGAACCGTCAAGAATAGCTTCTGGGAACATTTTGATATCTTCCGTATAGCTGAACGCCGAGCTGAACGACATTGCAGAACTCGGGCAAATAACTTCTTCGTCCACTTCTGTCTCGTCGCCACCATCGTCTTCGGGGAGCGGTTCGGTTTTTACCGATGGACGTGGTCGCTTCCAGATATGTTCGCGACCGGGTCGAGCTGCGGGCTGCCAGGAAACCTGCTTTCCGCAACCGGGATCCTCGTTGGTAGAGCCTTCATACAAGTCATACTGAGCGACATAGTCTTCGTGGGACTTGGCAATGTCGAACAAACTGTATCAAAGTCAGCATTCGGTATTTACATGTCGGTTGAAGATAGTTATCATACCTTGGGATGATTACCTCCAAAGCGCGCTTCTTCATGGCTTCATTGTATGTTGCGCCCTTGGACGATGAAAAGTGTTCTGTGTCCTTGGAAGTGACCAGGTAAATGGCATCGGTCTCAAGCTTGTTGATCCAAGAAGGATATTTCCGCTTACCAACGGCTTGATCGATGCGACGGTGAATGAGCATAATGTCAACAGCTAGAGGTACAAGATCTGTCCAAGGTCAGCAAGGACCACCAAGGCTGCTACACACAAAACTGACGTTGTAATTTGAGGTGGGAAGGCTCCACGTAGGGCACGAGAGCAGGCCACCACGGAGGTTTGACGCTTTTGGACTTTTCTGAACGGCTATCGGAACGGCTGTCGCTCTTGTACCGCTGGTAGGGCCCAAACTGCTGTTGACGCCTAGGCTCCAGTCTCTTCACCCAAGCAGTCACTATGTCGCGCATCGGCTTCATAGTCAGCTCACGAAAGCGCGCCGCATAGAAGGCCTTCAGCGATTCAATGTCGCCAACGCTGAATGTCTCGGGCGCGCGAACGACGACAATGGGTTCAGACTCCTCATCAGCGTCATGAGTGCTGTCTTCGTGTTGATCCCGACGAGAGTGCCTCCTCTTCACGCCGCGTGGTTGTTGAGACGAAGCCTTCGGCGACGGACGATGTGCGGCATCTGCGGCATCTGCGGCATTCGATGAGCTTTATTGCCTGAGGCATCACAGGTATTCCACGTTAGCTCACCTTTCGGTCGGGACTGGCGCGGCTGTTCAGTGACCGGGGACGACCATGGGGCGGCCACCTCGTCCTGGGTGAACAAGTGCTCAAAGCCCTGGATAGGCGCGAATATGGGCTCCTCGCGGCCGTTGACCTTCAGATAGCCCAGGGCTATGCGCGACTTGAGCGGCACATCGTCCTTTCTGGCGGCGCGCGGCTTGCGCTTCGGCTTCTGCTGCTGGCACAATCAGCATGGATGACAGCTAGGCGAGGACGCCAGCACGGCGGATCAGCGAGGCGGGCGCTAGCACGGGGCGCCCGGAGCACGACACACATCGCTTCCGCCGGCCGTGGGGAAGCAAGCCATGGCGACGAAGCAGACACTCACCGGCGGCACATAGTCAGAATCGTGCACAAGCGAGAACAGTTCTTTTTCGGATTGGCCGCCCGTGGCCGCTTCCTGCCGCGCGTGACGGGAGGGAGGCTGACATGTGCACTGCTCCATGGTTGCTTTTGCCATGGCGTCTGCACCTCGCCTAGCCGACGCGCACGACAATGGAACGGCGACGGCTTGCTCCGCGAGGCTCCAGGGGCAAGAAAAGATGAGAATTCGCCGTCTCGAGATGGATTGCCTGGCCTATCAGCATGTCGTAGCGTCCGGACGTGCCACCAACGATCACTGACAGTGCAGAACCAGCGTTTCCTATGCAATTTTGGGGCCAGTGTGTTCGCGATCAAGGAAGTCGAACGAGCGTCTCGCAACCAGAGGCTCCGAATCAGGTCAAGGACGAAAAGGATCATAGACGACGCTCCATGACCGTGCAGGTATAGGATACAGGGTCGTGGGTTGCAAAGGGCGGCTGTGGTACAAAAACGACACCGGCGAGGCGCCTGTATAGCTTCAGAGATATGGAGCAAAACCTCGAGGGGCAGAGGGGGAAGTCATCTTAAAGCACGCCTCTATCGACCCGCCAGCCTTTGTATGGGACCTGTACCTCAGTGCCTGGAACAGGGTCAACGTCTCGCTCACCGTTTGCTGTAGCTTTCTCTAATCTCGTCGCAGAGTGTCTGCTGGGGAACCACCAGTGTCCAGCCCAAGCTCTACCAGGGAGGCCCTTGTCAGTGTGAACACAAAGCGGCATGGGCCAAACCATTAGCGACGTCGGTGTGCCGTTTTTCTGCTTAGATCTACACAGAGACGCCGCCATGACAGCCGTTGGACAGTGCCTGAGCGGGCCGTGGGTGTCCTATAGACGGCTGCATCAGGGGGAAAAGGAAAGCCCCCCGATTCGCCAACACCATGCCCCTACCCCCGCAAGGCTTTGGTCTGCATACTTTGAACAGCATGACGAGACGATGGGCAGCAGGGAATGTAGTGCCCGACACATCTGCTCCGACATCTTTCTGAGCAGTCAAGGTTGAGTGTGCTTCGGGGAATGACGACCATGGAAAGAGCACCTTGACCGACCGTCACTGCCAACGCTTTCTGTTTCTGCACCCTTTCTTCCCTTCACCTCCTCCACCTCCACCTCCACCTCCACTTCCACCTCCACTTCCACTGCAACCTGCCGGTGCCCACCCGTCATTCGCGAAAAGAAACCAAGTAGACGCGCCATGCGCCAATCACCCAACACCCTCCCACATTCCACCAATAGGTGTGGCCGCATGGATACCCACTCTGGCTGCAACCCTCATCCCACCTGTACCGTTCCAGCACACACCCGTTGCAGCTCGCACAGCATGGCCGGACACACCTTATAGACACCTACCGAATTTTGATCGTCTCATCTGCATCTGATCGCGCACATGGGCAGACCCACCTAGAGGAACGGCCCTTTGCTCCTTCTCAGTCGGCCCAACCCAAAAACCCGGTAGACGGCACCGCATAAACACTACGATCGGTTTCAGCGATGAGCATACAGCGCCACTCCGAGCTTACTCCAATTGAGACTCATGTCTTACCTTGTGACGAATTGCTCCACTGCTTGCAAGGATCGGATGCGCAGACGCTGCCCCCCGCTGCAACGCTTTCGGCATACTAACTCGTCAGTGGCCCCCCGAATGTGCTCTGCACGGCCCCTCCAAATATCCATTTTGCAGCGCCCGTAGATGCGGATGAGCTGATTCTCACATCTCGAATCTTGAATCTGGCAGCGGGCATCTAAACGATTCGATCGATCTCTACGCACAACTCTGCATCGGCGCATGGATTTATCGATCACAGATACCCCCACATTCGTTTATCAGTTACTCTGTTCGTCTTGGGACATGCCGCAGTCCAGTGTGTGCTTGGAAAACGAGACAACCCCACAACAGAAACTCCCTGTCTTGACAGGATGTCTTGCATGCAAGCCCACCATTCATGGGCAGCCTTTCTGGGAAAGCCTACCGCTCACTTCGCTCTTTTCGCATTGTCATGCAAGCGCATCGCTCAGGGCACGCGTGCATGCTTCCTTGTTTCACTCGCCCTTTCAACGCACGGCCAAGACGTCCTACTCAGGACCCCATTCGTCCACACCCACACACCCCACACATGCTTCCCTACACGTACTGCCGAGATCTCTCCACAATCACATCAAATTAGGCGCCCCTCAGCGGAGCGGCGGTGAGCTTGAGACAGCACTGTGGAATAAGAGTTTCCGCATCATGTCACACGGACGAGGAAGGGCATAGAGACACTCGCGTCACAGGAACTAAGGTAAGAGGTATACACTTGATCATTTTCTACTCCCGCTTCCCGTTCCACAAATAGGTTAGCAAGGATATATACAACGTGGTCCCGCCTGCCTGCCTTAACGAAAATCTCTTCCCCAGACACTATTATTTACCCCCACACCGGCCCTAGTCCCAGGGGCACCTGACTCAAGTTTGCGTAACGTCGAGGGAACTGAGAAGGTTTGCCTCCCTGACAAGCTCGTAAAAGAGACCCCTGCTCTTCACGAGCGCAGCCGGGGTGTCGAATTCAGCGACTTTTCCATGGTCAAGCACGATGATGCGGTCACTGTCCAGGATGGTATTAATCCGATGCGCAATCGTGATAATGGTACGGTTGCGGAACATGGAGCTGCGCAACGTGGCTTGCAGCATGGCATCTGTCTCGACGTCGACAGCGGCCTGTGGCATGGTCAGCGTTTGAACTTTATTGGTCGCTACTTGCCGGAGCGCGGGAGCGCATGGGGAAGTGGGAAGATCGTACCGTGGCTTCGTCTAGGACAAGGATGTTGCTCGGGGCGAGCAAGGCTCGCGCGAGCGAGACGAGTTGGCGTTGGCCTGCACTTAGATTGGAACCTAAAATTGTTTGTTAGCAACCACCGCGTGGGCGAGGTTGCAGTCACACTTACCGCCTTCATTGACCTGTGCGTCTAATCTGCCAGGCATGCTGGCAACGTGTTCCTTAAGACGTGCATGCTCTGTGACCCGTTAGCTGCGGGAGCCATCAATTGCGAGACTACATGCATACCTAGAACGCTCCACAACTCCGTGTCGTCGTGGACATGGCCTGGATCGAGGTTGTCTCGCACCGTGCCTTCAAACAGCGCTGCATCCTGCGGAATGATGGCTAGGCGCCGCCGCAGATCCAGCAGTCCTATGGTACTCGTGTTCAGGTTGTCAATGCTCACATGTCCTTCCGCGGGCTCTATGATGCGGAATAGTGCCATTGTGAGGGAGCTCTTGCCTGCTCCCGTGCGGCCGACGACACCGACCTTCTCGTGAGGCTTGATGTCAAGATTGATATTCTTCAGCACGAGATCGAGGCCCGGACGGTATCTGGTGCTGTAGTTGTTGAAAGACACGGCCCCACGTGCTGGCCAGCTGATGGGCGGCCTGTTCTTCGAGAGGATCTCGGGGGCTTCGCTCGGCAGAGCCGCATACTCGAGGACACGCTCCACGCTCACAATGTTGGTTTCCACCTCAACGGTTTGCCGCACGATCCAGTTCAAGCTCTGTGTAATCTGCAAGGCATACGACATGGCAAGACCGACCGCGCCTGCGGACAAGCCACTATGGCTCGCTACGGAAATAATCGCGAAACCTGCAGAAGCCAAGATGATGACTGAGCCGATAAACTCGAGGCGCACCGCGAGCCATCTATTTGCACTGATGGACGGGAAGTATGCTCTCAAGTTGGCATCAACACGCCACTCGTTTTCAAGCTCGAAGCGTTTTTGTTGGTGGTATGCACGGATCGTGCTCATGCCGCTAAGCGATTCTTGGAAATGCGCATAGATCGGGCTTCGACTGATACTATCGAGGCGTTTGAGCTCTCGGGAGGTCCGGAGATAGTACCTCTGGATGTACAGATAGAGTGCGCCAAGCGGAAAGATGAGCGCAATGAAGACAGGAGTAGTGACGGAAACAATGACGAGGGTGAAACCGGCTACACTGGTCAGTCATAGGTCACACAAACAAATTGCATGACAGGGTTGCGTACCTCTTGCCGAGTTAACAAACAACATATTAAAGGTTCGGCTGCGAGATGTTAGCTGCCGCACAAGGTTCTCCGAAGACCCGGGACTCACGCAAGTACTTCATCAACACGGTAGACATCACTGGAAACACGTTAGTAAGATGCTGCTGTGTTTCACGACAGGCCTCGTTTGGAATAAAAGGCGATCGCGATACCAAATAGGCACGATCATATACGGGAGCTAACGGAACGGTGGCGTACCTTGAAAACCGATTCAGGATCCTACCGGCGGGCGTCGTTTCGAAAAAGTTCATTGGCGAACGGAAGATCGCGAAAGCCATTCGCTCGTGCAGCTTACGACTGGCCTGTAAGAATGGCGTCAGTCATACATAGTACATGCAGGCGAGGATGGCGGGGTTCAGCCCACACCGCACCTACCTCAATAGAGCAGAAGATCCAAAGAATGAGCGTCTGAACAACACCGAGGGCTGCAGATCCCACGCCAAAAGCGAAGTATATGCCGATGTACTTGCCCACATGGGGATTCCCACCATAACGCTGGTTGATCTCGGACCAGTTCTTGAGCCACACGCTCCCGCCTACCGAAAGTTAGTTCCCGCATGTTGAAAAGATGACGAAGAGGAGAAAGTGAGCAACAAGGGGGGCTCGCTAAACATACCGATAGAAGCTGTTTGCGATGCAACAAGCAACGCTAGGTAAAAACCCACAGCGACAAGGTTGCTGACCTTGGCGTATTCGCCGTACACAGACCACTTGACCTTTCCTTGCTCTGAGAACTCTTTCTCTTGCTTGCTCTTTAGCCCGCCGCCTTCCTCGTCCGTTAGTTTGCCCCGCGGTCCTCGGAAACTAGCAGTGCTTGCACGTCGTAAAGTTTGGAAACTAGATTTGCGGGCCGTGCCGTTTCCGGCACGAAGGGGTGCTAAATGAGTGTTCTCTTGTGCAGCTTCAGCCTCCTCTTGGTCCTGATCGTCGGATATGGGGCTACCGCCACCATAGATTGTTTCCTCTTCGCTGATAACGCTCTCAGAAGCTCGACTATCGGATTCGTTTTGGTCTTCATTTTGTGATGTCCTGATCAAATTCGCAATTTCGCCCTTCATAGCCATGAGCTGATCATATGTGCCTTTCTCCAGGATTTTGCCTTCCCGAAGTAGAACAATTAAATCTGATTCCATGAGGACAGGAATAGAGTTTGTGGCTAGGATCCTTGTCTTTCCGGAAAGCAGCCCTTTCGGGCCGAGAACGTTGTCAATGAGATGCCGACCGACATGCTGGTCGACGGCTGACAGGCAGTCGTCTAGCAAATAAATATCTGCGCGAGCGTAAACGGCGCGGGCCAAAGTTAAACGGGCCTTCTGGCCTCCTGATAAGGAAATCCCGCGCTCGCCAACCTCAGTCTGGTCACCGTCCGGAAGCGTGGCAAAGTCGTCGCGGAGAGCGCAAGCATTGACTGTTTGCTCGTAGAATTGAGCATCCCATCGGTGTCCGAATACGATGTTCTCCCGAACCGACGCGTTCATGACCCAAGCTTGTTGAGGCACATAAGCGGTCTTGCCACGCACCACTACCTCCCCTCTAGTCTTCCACAAATCTCCGAGAACCGATGAAAGAAGTGAGGACTTTCCAGCGCCTACACGGCCAACAATGCAAGCGAGCTCGCCTTTATGAGCCGAAAAGTTAATGTCTTGCAAAGCGAGACGTTCCTCGTGGCGATTCCAAGTGAAGTTTGCCTCTCGAACACGAACCGACTCCTCACCAGTTTCTTCAACTGCTTTCTCCCTAAGAACAGCATCTTCCTGGAGTTCCTCGGCGGTCAGGAAGCTGGTAATGCGTCCAACGGCCACACTAGCCTCGACGATAGCGGTGATCACCATCGGAAGTATGGCCAGAGGGAAGGTGAGAAGGTTGAAGAGTGTGAGGGCTGGAAAGACGATCTCGGTTGTCAAGGCTTTATGCTGAGTAAGGACAAATACGCCGAAGGTGGAGCATGAGACAAGGAATGGAGTAGTAGACCATGTAAAGTTGGAGAATGCCTGCGTCGCTCCGATCTTTCTCAGGGTCTTCAACTCTTGGTCGTTACGGATAACGTTCAGGCGATTGATGAATGCGGTCGTCCAGGCGTATAGCTTAATGGATTTCATGTTGTTCAGAATCTCCGTCATTAGCCTTGTACGTGCGTCTTTGTTCTTCATCTGCTCCTTTTGCAGTGTCTTCATGAGCCGTGCGATATACCCATTGATCGGAATCATGATGATCATAGCTCCAACACCAGCGAACATGCTCCATCCCAATAGTTGATACAGTGAAAGCATACAAAGTATAATCTGAAAAGGGGCGGACCACAGTTGCTGGCCGTACTGCGCCAGATCCTGAAGGCGCTGGCTGTCAACTGCCATGTAGTTGACAATGTCACCTGTTGTCTTCGATGCTCTCCCTTCGTTCGACAGACGCGTGGATTTTGAGTATATGGCTGCGGTCAAGGATGACTTGATGCGCATGCCGGTCTCGAACGAGCGCTGGAAATATTGATGCAGACACGCTGTCTGTGAGATGGAAACAGCGAACATGGCAATGGCTATAGCTGCTCCTCGCGCAACTGGCTGCGGGTCATCGGTTTGGTATGACTGCACGAAACTAATAAGCAGTCTTAAGAGCTGCGGTTGTACGAAGTTGAGCGCGTCGCTAACAGTCTTGATCAAGCCTCCACGGAAGTAGGGCCCTGAAAACGCGCGAAACAAGGCAATCCAAAGCGATGGTCGCTTCTTCTCCAGTTCATAAGCCCAAGCTTCCTCAAACGCATCGGCAGACGCTCTCGTCGTATCTCGCTTGCGCAGATTCCAGAGATCGTCCTGGGTCAGGAAGGTCTTGTACCCTCGCTTCATCATTGGTGTCATCCAGCCAAAGGTAAGAACCGAAAAGACGTCCGAATACTCGTACGGACATTCGTCGTCATCTCCGAGCGCATCATAATCGCTTAATCTTTTTTGGATCACCCACTCCAGAAGGAACTCGATTGCCGCCAGACCAACACTAACGGTGAAGACAGCAAAATACGCCACATGTTCGCGATGGATCTGCTGGGAAATCAATGACCGAAGCTTGACCGCGTATGCGATCAACAAGAAGAGCCAGTAGAACAGCACTACTCCGTTGGCGTTGCGCGATCGCCAGTGTTCAGTATATTGGACGAAGAAGATGACGCCGAGTGAAATAAGGTTCAGTATAGTGGCCCAGAAGCGGAAATCGCCGACCCAGATGCCTTTGTAGTATTCGATCTGTAGGGCTGCTTGCAAAGCAGTTGTTACGGCGAGCGCGACGATTGTGACCTGTTGTATAGCACCAGTCAGTGAACTACATCTTGTGATGTCTAGGAAGTATGCGGTCGCGTACCAATTTCGCGTAAAAATGCCAGTTCTTCTTCACCGGCTGCGCCGTGCACTTCTTAAGCAGATACCACGCCGCACCCGCTCCGCCCAAGACACCCGCGGCGGCGACCGCCGCTATCCAAACATCGAGAAAGCATGGCGTAAAGTCATATCGGTCGCGACTTATAGGCCCCCATCCTTCGCTGTTGCCGCACAAAGGCTGGCGGCGATAGCTCGCTGCCTCGAGGTAGCCGTTCGCGAGCGGAGTCGGGGGCTGCAATGGGATTTGCAGATAACTCATTGATCGATGCGGTGTCGCGGGTGCCGTACTCTGGAGATTACAGAGTCTGAGCACAGAATTCGAAAAAGGCGCGGATTGAAAGACCGGTGACGGTTCGATGTCAATCGATGTACTTTTAGTCGGTGGTCCTAGCTCCCAATGATGCTGCCTGCATGCATGCTTACAAAGAACCGATGGCGGTGGCGGGGAACCCAGCTCCTCACCTGCACCGCTGCCACGAACCAGTCCTTGTCCTACGTACGGGAACTATCATGCTGTCGGTGAAGTCCATCGCAACCCGAGAAAGTTGATAGCAAAAGCCAATACCACATGTTCGTGACACAATCGCGTACGACTGCCGCTTCCCGCTGCAACTCTTATCTCCGCCGATGTTATGTCCGGGAGCAGATATGTCACGTGTACAACGGATCTGGACACTTGGGCACTACTAGCTAGCCAATTGATGGCCGAGGATAGTATGACACAGTGTTGGGTTGTCGTGTGTTCTCCTAGGACAGGTCATAGAGGAGCCAGTCATACTCAACTATCTGCGACGTTGTTGGGTGACGACCGTGGCACAACTTCCTTTGTTCCCGGTATCGGTGCATATATGTTTTTCTCAGTGGAGGAGCATTGCCAACGGTGTAAGCATCTTTTTAGTCAACAATTTGAGAGTCTATATGTACATGTTTGAGTATTATTGGGACTTGGAGTAAACCGAACAATGTCCTCAATTCATCAACTAGGCACTCGTATTCAGGAAGACTTAATTCTTCATTTCAATGCACTAACATTTATCCAATTCTAATGGCCGCAATAAGACAATTGCATAACAGGCGAATAAAGTTGGGGTCGGTTGCGATGCATCGGTGGACCGAAAACCGGGGTATTACATGCTGTTGCGCTCTCTGCCTAGATGGTAGAAATTCGTATGATGCGACGGAAGCTGTTGTTCTGGTACCGAGTGAATCGGGCTCAACCGACGAGTCTTAATTGACACAATCTATTAGAGGTTAATACTTCTGTCAAATACCGATCTGCTTCATGGTGTGTCTTGTTGATCGATATGGATGACTGAATAGCATACACATCAACTCCCCTTGTAGGCGTGCACTGATATAGGTAGGAACAGGAGCTATCAGACGTCAAGGTCGAGTGTGATTGTCAGAACGTAACAGTATCACTGGACATTATTTCTCCAGGCCTAGAGAAGAATATGGGAGCCCTAGGACTGGCGATCTGAACAGAAAAGCAGTAGCATATCGTTCCTGAGAAATCTCCTTGGACCCTGCGAGAACTCGCAGCCTGGCCATAGTATATGGGCGGACCTCGATCGTGGTAATATGGCTGGGGGCTTTCACGGTGGTTCTTCGTCGTATTCATAAGAGGATAGTATCCAGAGTTCTCGCTTTCATATCGGAACTTCTGGTGGCTTTGTGCCAACTACTTCACTCAGCTTCTGGTGCCACTTGTTCCTCTCGTCAATAGAAGAAGCACCCAGGATATGTGTTGTGAAACTGGATTGTGTTTTGACAACGTCAACAAATAGTTCGTACAACACGACCCCTCGGGGAAGTTCGTCCAAATAAGAGGTTTTGCGAGTTTGTGCTGAGTCCACAGGTAACCTAATCGCAATATGTGTAATGGGAATGGGCTAAATGTTTTAGTTATGTGACCAAAAGTAGCTCACCTCGAGAACGGCACTCACCTTTTCAATTACTCGAATATTATCACCCTTCCACTCCTGAGGTTTTGAATTCTTCGGGTTTTTCACTTTGCCCCAGAAAAGATAATTGTCGAGTAAGACAACTTGCATAGACTGCCATATACCATGACCGTTGAGCTTGAAGGCGAGTGAACCTTGATACATAATACGGCGGTTCGCCTCGGATAGTTGAAGTACGTCTACCAGGCCAATATCAACCGTATGAATCCTTCGGTCCAGGCTTTGTAGTTCTTCTCGACTCAGAGATTGCTCAGCTAGGTCTGAGCATTGCGCTCTAAGTTTTTGTAGCACATCTAGCGCAGCCGTCAACCGTGACTGGTCTTTGATTGGTACAGGAGCGGAGCTTGCTTCCGCATTCTGAAACATGCTTTGCAGCTTCATGATGTAAGTGTCGAGCTGAACCAGAGGTAACAGAAGATAATCTTCCCAGCTCTTGCCAAAATACGTAAGACTCAGACCGAGCGTCTCAACATAAGGACTGAACCTCTTATCCCGATTTCGGGTGAGACGAAGTGCGTACAGTGCATGAGGGTAACGCTGTGAATATTCTTTGAGTAGCCTGTACGTTTTGCTAGCCCATGTAATGAACAAACGGGGGTCGCAGACAGCCGACGGGTTCCGTGCAGTTTGCTCCTTCACAGCGTCGATGACGTATTCCTGATGCAATGGCACAAGCTTTCTGGCTAGAATAATCGCCTCCATGTGTTTCTCTATAACTGGCCATTCTTTAACAATAGCTTCATAGAAAGTAGTGCTGAATTTATTCAATCGTTCGATAAATTTCTCTTCGTCCATCAAGATCGAACCCCAAGTTTTGCCGAGGTCATGTCCATTAGTTGAAGTGGCCAGGGCATTGTTCCCGTGAGTAGTGGTATCGCACGATAAATCTGAGGACTTTTTTACCAATAGTGGCAAAGGCTTGCGAATGAACTTGTTGTTAGACTGAGCAGCGGTATCCCCTGCAGATAAATCATCAAGCGATAGTGAAGACGTAGTCGAAAGGGGGGCGAAGATATCTTCCCATGACGATACCTTCTTGAGCCCAAGAGATGAGCTCGATTCCGCTGGCACCAATAATGATGAAACAGTACGACGCGGCGGAAGAGGGGGTGGTTTTTCTTCTTCTTGTTCTTCGCCTTTGGTATCTAAAAAGCTCTGATTCTCTTCATGTCCTTCGCTAATCGGAGCTACAAGGGTGGCAGTGTTGCTTTCCGTTGTCGCTAGGCTGTCACGCTCTTGTGAAGCTCCAGTAGACTCGATGTCCGTGATTATCATCGATGGCTTGGCAGTGGACAAGGACGCGGGAGGCATGAACGGCAATAAGCTCTTTTCAAGATCATCTAGCATCTCTGCATGAGCTTCTTTGCTCTCATTCTCGTACGGCGGTGGCGCATCGCTGTTTTGCGATTCGATCGCATCGTCAATTCGTAGCAAGAGAGACTTCATATCAGCCGCTGATCCGTCGATCAATTGTTGGTCATCGTTAGGTCCATTGGGAATCATGTTCAAATCAATGAGGTCTCCTTCGATGACTTTGGGACCTTCCTTTGACTCTTCTGTAGAGTCTCGTGCCGTAGCTCGTGCCATAGCTCTCCGATAGGCTTTAGAGTTGACTACCTCGTCATCGAATGAGAATTCCGCGTCACCAAATATAGATTGCGTTTCATCGATATTATCCTTATCCAATATGGATTCTGGAACTTTGATGTTCGGATGTTTTTGTCTCAAGGTGTTCGACCGCTTTGCGATCCGATCTAACTTGATGCTGTTATCCCCAAGTAATCGATGCATGTCGGAGAGAGATTCCATCTGCAAGCCTTGAATAAGTAAGCCTAGCGCGGATTGTTGTCCCCGAATCTGTTGCAGTAGCTCTTTGAAATTTGCCTCCTTAAGCAAAAAGCGCGCTCGGTCTCGCTTCCGCAGGTCATTCACATCGACCTTCCCAGCTAAATCGCGCACTTCCTCATCGAGACACTGATATACGACCCAGCAGCCTGTCAGTGCCCGATCAAGAGTGTCACGAAGCTCGGGCTTGTTGTGCAAAGTGGCGCCGTGTAAAAGATTCTGAATTTGCGATAATGAAGCTGCAACAACCATTGATTCCGTGTAGATAGCGGTTATCAGCACGGCAGCTTGATCAAAGCGCTCTCGCAAATCATATAGTTGTTTTGCTGCTTCTATGCACTGCGGTATTGCGGCAATCTGCTGACATTAGCAAGTCTAAACAAGTTCGTGGTCTTGACATGTCGCTGAGGAGCCAAGACATACCATGCCAACGGCACCAGAAATCGGATCCATGTTGGTTTGGTCTTGGACTCAAGGAAGAGACGCGATATCTGTCGATCAAGATGGAGAGCCACCGGAAGCACAATGACGACACCCTGGGAGGGAGCAGGTTGCGCCATTTGGAGGCTGGAGGTCAGCCCCCACAACTGTGCGCTAAGCTAAATTTATGATCCATGTCTAATGCAGTCGCGCTAATCTCCTATTTGGAAAGGCCGACGAAAACTGCACTGGCGTCCTCTTGTCTTCTAACTCCCGTGTTTATTTCAGGAGAACAAATTGGCAGCTAGCCCATATAGATCACATGTTCTATGCGGTAAGTAGTGTCACCTAACCACTATCGTTCCACGCTTGCATTGCTCGTGCATACACCGTTGTCACGACGTTCATTACTACACATGATAATCCCCGCAATCTCAACTCCCGCGTCCATAAGTCTTCATACTACGCACGTGGTTCAGTGAAAGTTGGCTCCGCAAAGACGAAATGTGTCCCACCATGGGCTAAATGGACTCACGCCATAAGAGCAAGGAGAAGAGATTTTAAAGAACCAATAGTATCTACCCATTACACCAGAAGAAACAAGTCTTGCATGTGAACGCATCTATGCACTCTTCGAAAATGGGTTGGGAAGAGGACTACTTTCAAAGTCGTACCGAATTCTCTGCGACTCAGATGGGCTGGGTTCTTAGAGTACTATTCAACATGACTCCGCCATCGCAAGTCCCTAGTATGCTTTCACTATCATCGGGTCATCTAACAACCGTTGATATAGATATTCGTCCTACTACTGCAAGATCGTTAAGGCACCATTCGAACGCGGTCGATGACTTTCGTCCTCCTAGCTACGTGACTACTGAGCATCGCCGTGCCGTTCACAGATATGACTGAACCAAAATTTCACTTGCCATCAATTTTGCAATTATTGTAGTAGAATATATCTCTAAATATCTGCTCTTCCAAATCATCTATCTCTGGAAATCCTTCTACGATGAGCCAAATGAGAATTCGGGGATGTCAATCTCCGTGGCTGTCCACGTAATACCGCCATCGCTGGTCGTCAGCTCTCCGGTGACACCGGCGCCCTTGCCCACAGTCTGGTCATAGTTGGGGTCTGCGCTGCTCAAAACGATCTTGGTATCGGTCCACTTGTGCGCACCGACCGTGCCGCAAGAATCCTCTCCACATTCGACCGCACTGCCCCAACCTTGTGCCTGCCCAGAGCTAGTGGACAGTTCAGCAACTTGTTGCCCGTTGATGGAAACCAATTGCGTGTAGTTCCCGCTCGATTCATCGAACTTGTCTATCGTCTGTTAGAAGCCTACTTGGGAAACAAAACTGTGCTAGCTTCCTACGCACAGTGCATGGTAATTTGATCGCCTTCGGTCGCATCGGTTCCATCCGTCTGAACAGGCATCTGGGAGTTGTCGCCAGTCTTCACTAGTGTATAAGCGAAAATAGACCATTTGTCTGAATTCCAGTTGTCGGCGATAGACTGGATCAGATCACCGTTTGAAGTACCCATTCCAACCCAAAGAGAAAGAACATTGGCTTGGTCAGCGGGCACAGCGGGCAAGGTGAGCGTTGAGGTTGCTTCGATAATGTAGGCACCGCTGCCGACAGGTCCCGTGGAGAAAGCGGGTCCCATTGCAGCATTTGCAGTTGATGCGAGCGCGGCAGCTGCAACGGCGAGGAGGGAGCGTTGGGAAGGCATAATGATGGTTTTTGTGGAAAAACGAATGTGTGTTCGGTATTTGGACAACGAAAGGCCGTTGGGAAGACGGCTGAGTGGACGCTGCGGTGTAAAGAAGAAGTCGCTGGCTCTGTGGTTTCTCTTGCCTTTGTACTCCCACCATCAACGCTCATCTCCTTGAATGTTTGATCGCCAGAAGACCGTTTTACTCCAAAAACGGCAACGATGTACTCTTTCAATAAGGGACACATCCTTTCTTGGTATAATCAGACAGAACCAATCTATTTCACGCAATTGGACAATGCGTTTACCCACCAAGCTTGTTGTTTCTCGGAAGTGGCGCCACTGTAGCGCCCGTTGCTTGCGTGGACTTATTATTTTCCATGAACCATTGTTTCGGGTTGCTGGGATAGCGTGGAAAGGTGCAACGTTTCGAAACTGGCAGGGATTGACGCGGAACGGTTCATGCGAAACATGATGACGTGACTTCGGTTCCATCGGACCGCTTTACGGTGGAACATCAACAACGTAGTCTATTTATCAGACTACTATAGCCGTCGAGTTTGTTTATTTTACAAATGTAGTCCCATCTTTTTTTATGCTCTCATCCGTTGAATACAGTTTCTGGTGACAGTTTTGTCCTTGCAGCGAGGTCAAGCGATCAAGAAAGTTGCGAAAGGAGGTTTCTGATCAATCTCATCAAGGATTTGACCGAACCAATTACCTAAGGATTGATGTTCACGTATGGGAATACTGAGCTCAGCAGGTGCAGCAGTATGTCCAACGTGTTGCATTATGTTGATGGATCCCAAAGTTCATCCACATCAACCTAGATTTGGAACCCTTCAAACCCCGGCGGAATCTAGCAAGGTGTTGATCATAGCTTTCCAAACATATCTGACGAAGCCATACCTTGTGCGTAAACATTCTACCAGAACTTGCCTGCGGTGTACTCCCGATAAACATTGCCCAGCAATATTCGAGAATGTTCGTCCATTTTCTAAATGTTGCTCATCGAGGTCATTCAAGTAGAATATCAGCAAAATGAACTATGTTGGTTGCAGGCACGTTTGTTTACGGCTCAAAACATGCTCGATATCTTTGCTCATATTCTGGAATAACAACAGCAACACTGAGCAGACTACCCAAGGCGACAAGGTAAGGGAATACTCGCGACACGTGAGTATTTTGTTGAAGTTTTCCACGTGACAGAGATAGCTTCAGAGGCATTTTGCTTTTTCCTTTTGTCGCTAGTCTCCCAAGCTTTAGTTCCTCACACTACCACTCACATTGGGCTTGTGGCTGTCAAGCAGACTTAACCCTCCCAGATTTGTGCGGTGTTCAGGAACAGTTGTCTGACTTGGAAAGGTACCCCTTGCATACGACAAATACAGTCTGGGAGGTCCCATGTTCGATGAACTATAGCGCACTGGTCATCACACCGTGGCGCGCACCATGACGTGAACGGAGCCTAGACAGACTGACTATTAACTTTAGTCACAAGGCTGAACATTACATAATGCCGACAGAAGCGCCGAGCGAACCAGGCACTAACAAACTCTATAGCTTACGGTGACAATGGCTACTCAGAACTACACTTCAGACGACGCGGTAATATAGGACCAATCGATACACACAAGTAATATTATACCCCGGGCGAAAATTATGGTCAGAGCGGAACTACTTGAGCTTTGAAATCCTCCATTCTGCAAGCACTTGGGATTGGGTGACGCCGATCCGACAACATGCCTCTCCGACATCCCCTCCCTTTCCCACCGATACATCCACCTCAAATTCTTCTCACAGGCGCTACCACATATATCGGTGGTACTGTTCTTGCTACACTCCTCGATCAGCCGGTATACCCCCTCGAGCATGCTACAATCACATGCCTAGTCCGCAGCAACGAGTGCGCTAGCACGCTCCTCCGTGCCTACGGGGAAGACGTTAATCTTGTTGTGCGAAACAGCTTGGATGACACTGAAGTCGCCACCCTCATCGCTTCAAAGCATGATGTCATTATAAATTGTGCGCCTGCGACACACACACCTTCGGCGATCGCATTGATAGAAGGGCTGGCAAAGAGGAAGAGAAGGACCGGGCGGGATGTGTGGTTCTTGCACTCCTCTGGGACAGAAAACTTAGCTGATCTGCCGCTTTCAGGGAAGTGGGTTCACGGAGGTACAATAAAAGAGTTTGACGATACGAGGGATGACGTGTACGGGTTTGAAGCTATGAGAGAAGTTAGGTCGAGCCATCCACAGCGCACTACAGAGCTTGCGGTAATCGATAAGGGACTCCAATTAGGCGTGAAAACGCTAGTCATCATGAACCCGATGGTGTATGGACAAGGTTTGGGGCTATTTGAGCGCAGCGGCATCCGAGTCTCAGCCATGGCAAAAGTCGCGATAGCGACTGGAGAGAACATTGTTATAGGTGATGGGAAGAACATGTGGGATCATGTACATGTACAAGAATTGGCGGAGTTGTATAAAATTGTGATAGTGGACATGATGAGGACTGGAGGCAAAAACTTACCATGCGGCAAGACTGGCATCATTTTTAGTGCTAATGGACGGCACAGCTGGAAGGCTGTGGCACAGGAAGTGGCAAAAACGTGCTGTGCGGAAGGCTTTGTGCCACATAGTGTGTTGAAGCACGTGGACCTGGAGGAAGGCGAGAGGTTATTTTCCGCTTATATCCCTCAGGTTGTAAGGGAAGACGACATTGTCGAGCTACGACTGTGTAGTAATTCAAAGACTCGGTCCAATATAGCGCGAAGCATCGGATGGAAACCAACATGGGGAGAAGAAGCCTGGAAGCAGGCTGTACGAGACGATGTCAAGACGGTGTTGCGACCGGGGCTCGATTCATTATCTGATGGCATACCCGATAGTCAAAACATAACACATACATGGTAATAAAAAAGACTGCAATTCAGGAATAGCCGACGCTTTGTCCTTACACGTAGATGTAACAGAGCTCTCCACCCATACCTCCGATACTGTCTAAAAGGTCCCAGGTGTTAGTCCGGTTAGCGGTCCAATTAAGGTCAACATAGTCATCTTTCGCCGGCGTTTCTGGGAGAACAGTCATGCGATTTTCAGGATCCTGCATTTGCCAGATCCACCAAATCCTGTCTACCATGCCGTGGTGGAACCAAAACAGGGGATCACCAGGTGAGCTGTAGAAATCCTATACCTAGTCAGCATTCATACCATCTGACATCAACACGACCTAAGTGACTTTCACTTACACCACCTGGGTCGCCGCCGATTGTGTAGTGTCCAGACATATGAACTCCCCAATCGTTCTTCTCCGGTATGCCCAGCATGTTTTGTTGGAACAGATCGATAGTGTTGGCTTGCGTGATTAGGTTGTACGTATAGTTTGCATAGAGCATTGCGGATGCCTAAAGTAGCGGAAGTATTAGCGTAAGTGAATCTTCTGGGACAGACAGATGTTTGCGTACATAGCGGTTGACGTCGCGCCGAAGGCAGCGTGGGTTGTGTCCAAAACCATCTGGCTGAGGATTGGACGGGACGTCTGGCATGTTCTTCCCGATAGGACCCAGGCTTACAGTCATACTGGTACAAATGTTAGTCACGGGAGAGTTATTAAGATCATCTTACTGACTTGGCGAAAGGCCCGTCCTTGACACAACCTCCCCCTAAGTCCGCGGGAATTATGTCATAAGGCGCTTTGAAACCGGCACCATGTATCATCACTCCTGGATAGTCTGACTTCACGCCATTACCTCCCATGCTTGACATGTTGCCATTGAACATCGGTGAGTTGATGGGATCAGCTGCAGTACGACCCCAATTCCAATACTTGGTATAAATGTCAGCAGGTTCGCAAGGTGGGCCACAAATAGTGCAACGTAATACCTACCGGTTGATATCCCGTATAACCACACTCTTCTCGCAGCGCTTTCTCGTAAGCCCATATGTAGAGACGATGTGCTGGGAACAAATGAGGCTGAAAGATGGTGTTAGCCGTTACTGCATGATGATTTCCCATCCAGGAGACATACGGTCGAATGAAGATGCATCGCTTGGGTTTCGTGGGTAAGCACAAAGTCGTCGTATCGGTTCATGACACCGGGGTATTTCTTCTGGTCCGCTTTCGGTGGCTTAGATTGCAGACAGAGCACGGCGCGAATATACTCCTCGCGTTGGGCAATGGTTAGATCGTGCCTTATCAGGTCAGCTTAGAACCATGAGCAGTAGAACCTTTATTACCATTCTTGTCGTTTGACAGCCTTTTCAAGTGTGCAGCCATTATTGTTTGTCTTCTTGGCCAGATAGGCTTCGAATTTTCCCAACGATGATTCTTCAAGTTTGTCGACATCGTCAAGAGGATACGGAAATCCGTCGGACCGACTGATATATAAGATTAGTGGCCTTATGCAACGTGCGACCAAGTTGAACAATACCGATTGAGACTGAATGGAGCTGCTCTGGTCGGCCCAGCCCAAGCCGTAGCCAAGATAGAGGACAACAGCACGAAGCGAACTGTAGCTACCATGATTCAAAACTTGGTAGAACGAAAGTGTTTACGAAAAGACTGCCTAGTATTTCAACCCCGGGCTGTTGTCTTTTTAAGTGATACATACGCTACAGCACCACTTCGTGTCTGCCGGACTACATTTGACATTCGAATGGAACTGAAACTGCCGTGAATATCCTTGGTAGTGGTACGTGTGCGTCTTAATATCGCGAAGCTGCATCTACTGCTTGGAGGGTTGAATGTATTGATTCGAACACCGGATGAAAGCGAACATCCAATAGAGTACATCGGGGCGTTAGGTTGGGGTATGATCTGATATGAAGTTGTATGGGGATAACAAAGAGACGATTCAGATGTCGGTAGCTAAGATGGATGGAAATCTGGGGATGCAAACCTGGCCAATCATGGGATTACTATAAGCGGGGGTGAATCAATCGAGGTCGGCATGTCGATTAACCATGTCAAGCAATTTGTGCCAACGCGTTGATCCATGTTTGAGAGGGTACTCCCAGTTCCCACTCCTGTTAATAAATCAGGCAAGGCTGTGATAAGGTGCGACTTGTGCAAAACGTAAAAGGATAAATTGCCCTCCACGTAAATGGATAAGAGGCGCTTGAGGAAGCCCACCAATCCATAACACATCCGTAACTAAGCGCATATCGTAGAATTGTCGAGTTGAACCAAAATTGCTCAGGTACCTGATGTTGTATGTACGCGATGCTCTTCTGTAATGTACAAAACGCGTGTCTAGAAAATCGTGGCGTAATGAAGTAGCTAAAGAGGCTCGGTGAAGCGCTCAGATTCACATTCAAATGGGGAAAAATACAGATGGCTGAGGAACATCGCGCAAATTTACCTTCGTCGTAAGGTGTTGGAAGGAAGTAATGTGAATGGCACTGGCACGCACGGACTGAGTGACACTAGTGGGGCCAGTGGGGTGCTCTTAGTCAGCATGCTGTATCATGCAGTTACTTTACCCAACCTACCTATCACTCTGCCAGACTTTCGTAGACGGTATTTATCAGAATCATCACGATCATTTGTATGACTAGAAGGAAATCTACGTATTGAAGCATAAGCAAGATTGCCTGCGCAATGTGCTTGCGATGCACCAATGACCCGCATAGTCAAAACCTTCGATCATAGGTATACCCTCACTACCGAGGAGTGATGCATCTATACCTAGGAGCAGTCTACAGGCTGGATTCAATTGATCATGTTTCATGGCTCTCAATCGTACGTGTTGAGGGTAACCCAACGTTCGTACGCAGTGCTACTGGCGTTGGGAAGATACCTTTCGTCTTGGTGTTGCGTCGGACGTTCGGGCTATTTCTCCATAATTTCTCGGTCGCATGATCGACCATCCGATGGAAAATTTCCGCATTCGCTAACATCACCGAATACCCCGCAAACTAGGTTAATTGATTTACGTTCATGATTCGGGACACGGGCTTTGCGATAGGTGGAATGCAAGTCATACTACGGGGACATACATACTCTACCCTGCGGTGACGATGGAGCACCAGAGGCCGGAAAGCTACAAAATCAAGAGGCAGCAGATACTGAGGTCTACATTTCACAATCCCTTCAGTCATGTATCCAGAATCGCTACTCCTACTCGGACTTTTGCCGCTCATGGCTACGGCCAAAAGCGTTAAGTCCCCGACTCCACCAATGGGATGGAATACTTACAATGCTTATAATTGCAATCCCTCAGAGCAGAAAGTAAAACTGAATGCGCAAGGCCTGGTTGATCTTGGGCTCAAGCAACTCGGGTACAATATCGTCACACCCGACTGCGGGTGGAATGCTCGATCACGAGATAACAGCCATAAGTTGCAGTGGAACATGACTTTATTTCCATCAGGCGGTAAAGCACTCGGTGACTATCTGCACGGGCTAGGTCTAAAATTTGGCTTGTACTCGGGCGCCGGATATCTTCAGTGCGGCTCAACGGACATTCCGGGTTCACTTGGTGAGCGTTCAACGCGAAGATTCGTACAGATCATTGACAATAATATAGGTTATGAGGAACTAGATGCCCAGTCATTCAGTTCGTGGGGTGGCGATGCTTTGAAGTGAGCCTGCCATGTGGCGTCACTGACAGCCGCTGACGACCCTAGGTATGACAACTGCTATGCAACATCAAATACCACCATGGTAGACTCTGATTCGGCAGAGGCAAAGTCGCCGACGCGTTTTCAAAAGATGGCAACAAGTCTAGAGAGTATAGATCGGTCTTTCCAATACTTCATATGTCAGTGGGGCATCGGAGAGAACGTGGGAGAATGGTAAGACTCATGACACAGAGACTGACCATCGCAGTGTTAATCGAGATCAGGGCATCGAAAATTGGCAACACATGGCGAATGAGCAATGATATCTACAATGCGTGGCGTTCTATATGGCGAATCACGAACCAGGTGGTGCCTTACTGGAGGAATACCAGACCAGGCGCTTTCCCTGATATGGATATGTTAATGTACGTTCACGCCATCGTGCTAAAAGCTACCGACTGATCTTTTGAAGCGTCGGTTTGAACGTACTATCTGCCGAGGAGGAGCGCTTCCATTTTGGTATGTGGGCGATAAACAAGTCGCCCCTTATGCTCGGCGGGATCCTTGACAGCAAGCTGTCGAAAACATCGCTTGCAATCATGTCCAACAAGGAGGTGATTGCTATTAACCAAGACTCTCTTGGGAAACAGGCACAGCTCGTACGTCGCTACACCGTAGAAGAATGGGATATTTGGCTCGGTGAGCTTTCTGGTTCGCGAAAGGTCATTGCCATTGCGAATTGGAGGAATCAGTCTCAGACCGTTTCGGTGAATCTCTCGAACCTAGGGATTTCATCCGCCATCGTACGTGACGTGTGGGCTGCCAAGGATGTGGGTTCGCTATCCGGGACACAGAACGTCAAACTTGCAGCACATGAAATGAAGCTGTGGGTGCTATCAAACATTACTACGGCTAGTTCGCCCTCCTCTACATACTACTCAGCTGCATCTGCTAAGTTAGTGGGTTCATCCTCTGTCACTCAATGCTCCTCCAGCGAGTGTCTTCCCACAGGAAAGAAAGTCGGTAATATCGGCCAGGGAGCCACCGTAACCTACAGTTCGGTAACTGCGAAGAATACGGCGAACAAGACACTCATCGGCGTAGACTTTATCAATTATGACTACGCTTTCACAACAGCGTGGGATTGGGGTTCTAATACTAGGAATATGACGATCGCAGTTAATGGTGGCTCTCCTAAGAGGTGGGCGTTTCCACTATCTGGGGGTGACTGGTACGAAACAGGAAGGCTATATGTGGAGGTAGATGGTTTAAAAGCTGGTTCGTCCAATGAGGTTGTGTTTGGTAACGTTGGTACTGCATGGGCGCCTGACCTCGTCGGTATCGAAATTTTCGGGTAAATCATTACGTGCTCAAACATAGAACCTCACGTTAGAGATTTAAACATTACAGAGTGAACCCAGAAGTAACACGGCTTGCAATACATGTTCAGATCTATGGTCTAGTACTGTACCCAAACATCCAAATATTATGGAACTTGACAACCGTCTCGCATACTTGAGAAGTGAGTTTACGAGATCCTTAAAGTCATTGGGTATGAAATGGTTCTCTATAGATATAGTATGTGATGAAAGATAAACCGTTTCTAGTATAGATGTACAATTGTGGGGTATTTTTTCATACATGCGAACCAAAAACGCCAACCCTTCTAAAATGCGAAAAGAAAATGCCTAAGCCGCTAACACCTAGGGTACTAGTAGTATAGGCTATCAAGTCTAGAATGGAAATGGATTGGGAATCCAGTTTGCGGGATTACCACGGCGACGGATTGCGAATCCTGGTTAGAGCAGTACCTGTGCCACTCCAGGCTCTCTCGATCCTCCTGTAGCGCTGGGCGAGCCTGTCCTTCCTCTGCCGGGAAAGTTGGTTATTACGTTGAATCCGATTGTTTTCATCGGCAAGGTCCCGCATTTTGGATGATATCTCTCTGGTAAGGTTGTCCAGGCGCCCTCTCATGTAGCTCGTGATCCAGCTTTTCCATCTTGCGTCCAACCTCTGGTCTTCCCATGCTTCGCCAGCAGCATCCCGATATTTTGCATTGCCCGTCCTACTCGCCCAGTAGTGGTCGGTGCTCACCTGCGCAATGTCAGCTATGCCCGTGATGGTAGGTCCAAGGAGATGTCATACCATGAAGCCATTGGCTGCTTCCATGGCATTGAGACGATTATAAATACGCTCGGCAACCGCTCTGAAGCTCGCACGAATATCAGGATGGTTCATGTACTGGACTTGTAAGTCGATGAAGCTATTTTTATCAGGACAACAATACCTTGGCCAGGAGGATACACTCCCTTAATGCATTAACTTTGTCCCAGTAGTCCATACGTCTATGGCACAGCGGTCAGCGCTAGCATCGACCACACATCATAGTGACCAGTTTTCACTTACCTCCATGTTGAGCTACCAATGCAGGAACTCGCATGTTCCGAGAAGATAGATTCCTTCTTGCGGTTAACACCGTGACCCAAGAGCGCCAATTCAGACGTGTATTGGTTCGTGCCAGGATAAACCTGGAGAAGATAGTCCATAGCCGTCATGCCTCCGCTGCCTTTCCTCGATTCCCAAAATTCATACATGTACCTTTCAGCACGCGGAGTCTGGATTTTGCGAACCTTATTCGCTGTTCGGTCGTAAGACCACCATGATTGTGGTAGACCAGATGTCGGGAGGTTGGTGTTAAGGTATTGAAAGAACTGTTGGAGAATTTGCGCATCCATCACGTGTTCGGTGTCCCAATTCTCTCCGTTAGCAGTACCGACTCCTTGGCCCGAAGGGAATCCAACCTGTCCGAGGTGGTAGTCGTCATCGCAAGGATCAGCATCCCGGGTTCCGTAAGCCCTCACGAGAGTTCGATAACGGCCTGTGTTGATAACAGTGCCACCACTAGGATGTGTCGGGAACTCCATGAAAAGCCTATCAGCGTATAGTGTCTTCCGGTCACGTTTTGCGAGGCTCTATTATATCTCATCAGTCGATGCGGGTCGAACGAAAGGAAAAACTTACCTGTAGCGCTTCCTCTCGTTTGACGCCCTTCTTCCCTTTGCTCTTCGTTCCCTTTGTTCCCTTGCTTTTACTACCCTTGGCACCTTTCTTCGCCTTGCAGCTACCGTAAGGGTCCTTGGCGGACTTAGTCTTCGTCGCTGACTTCGACTTGTTCTTCTTGGCTTTTCCCTGATTCAGCTTGGCCTTCGGCGTCGTCTTCGCATTCTTGGGTTTGGTCTTGGTAGGTCTTTTCTTCTTCTTCGATGTAGTCTTCTTTGGTGTTTTCTTTTTGGGTGTTTTCTTCTTTGGCGCAGTCTTCTTGGGCCTACGAGATGTCCTGCTGCCGCCGCTTCTTCCTTTGCGCTTTTCTAGTCCTGCAACAGGAACCGGAAACTCAATACCTGTACTTGCATGAGAAAATTGGCCACCAGCCAGAGATTTGGTGCCGCAATCGTCATCAACGATCAACGCAGTGTGAATGTTCTCGGTTGGAGCTGCCGCAACTCCTACCCGCAATACCAACAAGCACACCGAAAGGACGCTTGCCGTATTGAGACGCATCTTGTGAACCAGCCACTAGACTGAAAAGAATGACGAAAGTTTGATCAACAAATGAATGAATAGTGAAAAAGGAAAGGACGCCTTGTCAGGCAAGAGATGAATGTAACAAGTATTGTGAAGTGATGATATTGCTCAGTCCTACGAAAACAGCCATATATATATTCCATCTTTCGGACATCGTGCATGATAATTTCCTCATACTGCATTGAATCCAGCGACTTCAAGTGTTCCGATGGCGGATGCACAGCCATCCTCCGGTGTACTGCACAGCGGAGAGTATACTTCCAGAAATGCTCGTCCGACATAGTCACCAAGGCAGCGGGCCGGGAACAAGCTAAACTTGTTTGGCCTTCATAGAGTTCGGTACCGACATGAAACAGCCACGGGGGATTGGCTAGCGAACAGCCTATAGAGGCAATGCTTACGACCCTTGGATTGTTTGGGAATGCGTTCACGTATACTTCAGATGTCTATTTTTCAATCAAGTCCGTAGTGGAATCCGAGATACGAAATCCTGTAGGGACGTTTACTCGCATCTCGGGTCTTGGGGGGAGCAAAGTTTAGCCCTCATGGTACACAAATTGCTGGTGCGGGTCGTGTGAGGCTCGAGTTTCTTTTGTAGTGACAACATAGAACCGTTGGTGATGAGAGCAACAACGTCTGCTTCGCTGGAATGTACGTTTTCTTGTCTGTATCGCCAACCTCGTTCACTCGATTTAAACGGCAGTTGATTGCGACCTACGAATCCAACTGGGGACCCCTGTTGCTTCTCTTGATATGTGCTCGGGAAACGCCCAGTGATCCTGCGCATTCTGGACAGCCAACTTGTATCTCGATGTGATGGTGCCACCACGGCGTTTCTGCGGGTCATCGATATCGTCATCCATCGCGTTGCGCATCGTTGCAGAAGATGGTAAAGGGCCTACTCACTCTCCGCGCAATATCTTGCGAAGACTGAGTCAAGTTCCTGGCACAAGTCTGGTTTGCAAATCCGGAGGATCGGAACGCTTGAGAAACGCTGACGTAGCCGAATAAGGTTAAAGCGCCCCTGCGCTTGGGGCGATGTCAGACTTCCTGCCGTTACGGACATCGCCCTGCCAACTTTAATTTGATGCTTCACTTATCTCCGACCCGACCGCGGCCATCCAGCAAGCGCAAGCTCAGAACAGAAACAGGTTTGAATCCTAGGCCTTAGACATATCAACCAATTTGGCACTGCTTTTCCCGACCCAATGACAAGCCTCGACGAGCTTCCGGAGGAGCTCTTAGCTCGGATTATTTCCTTTTCCAACAGGCCATCACTTGCACAGCTACGTCTCACGAACAAAAAGTTAGAAAGGATAGCAATCGTGAAGCTGTTCGAGAGAGCCACGCTCTATGCTCATTGGAAAAAAGAGAGCAGTGATGATTCGGAGAACAGCAGTGACGAAGAGGAAGACAACAAAGACCGTCGCGACAAACTTTTTGACGAAGACGATTTCATAGCTTCATCTGACAGCGAAGGTAGCAACGGCCGAAGCAATGCACTTGAGAGTCCTGGTCAAGGCATGGCAGATGGTGAAGCCGATGAATTTATATCTAGGTCAAACCTTAGGGAAGACGACTTGTCTGGAATAGAGGCAGACGAAGATGTGGAAGACATTCCACGTCGTCGTGAAAATGTTGTCAAACACGAGCGATCGATAGATGATGTCGATGGGTTCGTAGCAGCTTCAGATGAGCAAAGGTCAGAGGTAGATGATCGAGGAGCAGACCTTTGGTCGTCTCAGGCCGACAGTGAAGAGCTCTCCGACTACAGCCGATACGAGAAACAGCGTTGGCGAGAGTGGGAACTTGGCAGGACCCAATGGGCTCGTAAGGGGTTCCCCGGGCCTCCCAATTACGATGCTAATCTGTTCAAAAACATCATCGAAAGCGTCTCGTTGAAGAAGTTTGTGAAAGAGGTGCAAGTCTACACATGCGAGACGCATTGCGTAAGTTACAATGCACATTGATAGCTGAACCATGTTGACCTTTTAGGACCATCACCCAAAAACTGGAAGGGATCTATTTCTCGACTCATGGCCAATCCCAGCCTTTCATCCCGTTTATGAGGAATGCCTCGACCAACTTAGCGAATTCTCAAACCTTGACAGTTTGACCGTTCATTTCGATCGCCATGTGGGTGACTTTGAGGATTTTTTCCAGATAACGGGCTTTCAGACGACATGGTTAGAACGAATCGCCGCCTCCAGCGACAATGCAACAAGCGATCTCGCTATTCGTCATTACCAGAATCAAACAAACGCAGAGATAAAAATGCCTGTTTTCTTCCGTAAGGTCGCGAAGGCCTCCTCAATCCGACTGAGCGTGGTCCACGAGGAAATGCATCCGGGTGTCGGTTCCACATATCGCGTACGTTGCTCTATCCTTAAACATTACGAATACCGCGCTAACTTTACAAGATGGGCACGATCCATCCATTCTGGGAAATTGATTTCCCAACCAAATTCCTACAACCGGCGAGCGATATCCTGACAACTCTGGTTCTCTACTCCGATCTACCTCTTGGCTGGTTCCCCAAACTCGACCTCCGAAACGTGAACCTCCCAAAACTAGCATCGCTTACGCTTGGCCAGCATATTTTCTACCATGACCACCAAATCGACTGGATTGTGTCCCATCGGGAGACACTCCGCGAACTGATCCTCGACCACTGTTCCATCCTCTACCATATCGGCTGCAGCATTCCCAACTGGCTAGACGACGATGGGTACCCCCGGAGAGACCCACTAGACCAGTACATCCAATACGGAATCTCTTCTGATCCCATTGGCTACGCCACGCCAGCCGAGTTCGAGTCTGAACTGTTTTTTAGGTCCAACCCTCTTCGTTGGCATACCGTTTTCTCCCGTTTTGCGTCCGAGCTGCATAATGTGCACGAGTTCCGATTTGGGAGTTCGTCGCAATGGGACTTCAACACGTCGACGGTTCATTTTCGTGCAGGCGCTGTTACGCATATGCCGATTATGCCGTGGGAAGATGAACATAATATTAAGAATGGGTTGTTTGAAGAGAGGTATATGATTTGGGATGACTGGGTAAACGATTACCGCGCAAAATGGATCATGGGTGATCGATGGCGGAGAAGTCACTTTGGAGAAGGGTGGGAAGACGAATGGCTGGCGATGTTGGAGAAGTATCCTGAGTGCGAGGAAGAAGATGGGGCTGCGCTGCAGAGGTTGCTCCAGACCATCAAAGGCCGATGATGCGAGCGAGAGGGAAAACTCTGCACTAAAAATGAATACCAAAGTGACGGAAAGGGGTGGCGTGCAAGGGATTTCGTAAACATTAACGTCAAATAGAACAACTTCTACCATACATACACAAATCACGACTCACAGAACACTCTATTAAATCGCGCCATCATTGGCGTTAGGTATCATATATCCAAAAACAAAACCCGCGAATCCCTAACGTCTTCTTCAACAAATCAACTCACTTCTCACCCCCCTTCTTCCACGCACTCTCCTTCTCCAACCACTCTCCAAACCCCTTAATCTGCGGATGCAACCTCCTCAACTCCTTAACATCCGCCCCATACCCCGTATCCCTAAACCACGCAAACATGTAGCCCATCTCCTTAACCAGTGCATTAATGATTTTGACGATGAGGCGGAATGTAGTGGGTAGCTTCTCGCCCGTCTTCTCCCGGTAGATCTTGGCGAACTCTGCGTAAGTGAGTTCATCGCCGGCGAGGGAAAGCGTATTATTGCGGTATTGCTGGGACTCAGGCTGGAGGAAGGCTTGTGCGGCGAAGAAGCCGATGTCGCTCTGTGGTGATGTTAGACTGTTTTTTATTTTTCCTAAGCGTGATATAGGGGAGAGGAAATACGTACCGTAGCAATGAGCTGGAGTTTCTGGTTCGCACGCAGCATCATCTCCCAGTCGGTGCTGAAGACTTTCCCGAGGAACCCTGGGACTAGGTTCTCCATGAATGCAACGGGTCGGAGCACAGTCCATGTCATGTTGCTCCCCTTTCCCTTGGCGAAGAGATGCTGTTCGATGTTGTGCTTGCTGATGAAATGCGGGATGTTGGTTGCATCTGTTGCGCTCTTTGCATCGCCTCCGCGGTCTACGGACGAGTATACAAAGTGGCTGATTCCATTTGCCAGACTCGCGTCAACGAGCGCTTTACCCTGGCGCTCTTCTGTCTTGGTGTTGGCCTTGCCACCGAAGGGCGTCTGTACGGAGAAGACGCCCCAGATGGGCGTTTTAGTGGCGGAGCGGGCAGAGGCGAAGATTGCAGACGGATCGTCAAGATTTCCGGTGATGAGCTTGATGTTCCTTGATTTTTTGGCTAGGCTTTGTGCGGATGGTGATTGAGCGTTTCGAGTGAGGGCGAGGATCTCGAAGTCGGCGTTTGCGCGGAGGAGCGCGTTAACTACGGAAGAACCCTGCTTTCCTGTCGCGCCAGTGATAAGAATAGCTCTTGCTGCCATGTTTGATATTTATCTGGATATAAGATTCAAAGTGGTGTTGGTATGAACGTGGATTGATTTGGTGATTAGGAAGGCGTTGCTGTAGGATTCGGATTGCGGCTTGTTATTCTGACTTTTAGCATTTTCAGAGAAACAGTCCTCCTTATATGGGACTCTCCTTTCTCCTCCCTTGTTTTGTCCGTACATGTCGCTATTGCGTGTAGAGCGAGCATTATGAAAGCATCGGGCTCTCGGGCTGTGCTCAAATGTACGCCGGCAGTTTGTTCGTCATTTGTCAGTTCGCGCGACGATGCCCGACTGCCGAGCGAGAAAATAACAGGGGTGAAACAAAAACCTAAACCTGTTTTCTCGTCATGTTTCCTTCCGAACGCGTTTGCATGCACGTTCTAAATGGGGTGTTGGTGATGTTTCCTTCGTCCGGTCCGACTTTTGGGGTCTTGTGATGCCGCGCTCGACTACACAGAAATGAACAGGATGACACACGCGATTATACTATCCCGAACAGGGCTAGACATAAAGGTAGGATGTACCCATAAACTTTGCAATGGTAATGAAATTGGGCTCTCTATGTGAAATGTTTTTTGGAGGTGCCATCGTTGGCAACGCTATCCTCAACTCCTAATATAACAGCTATGTTCTATAGTCTCCATTGATCGTAACATACTCATGCGAAAAATCGCAAGTCCAAACCGTAGCCTCAGCATCGTACTTTTCGCTCAACCTGACCAAGATCTCCAAATCCTCAGCTTCCAGTATCTTCGCTGCACGCTCCTCATCGACCTGCTCTGGCTCTCCCTTTACCAACAACTTCAATTCTTCGCTGCCATCGGTCGGGATGAAGCTCACGCTAGTTTGCTCGGGAATGACAGAGTCCACACCAGCGTAACCCGTGGCGCATAGAATACGGCCCCAGTTGGCGTCCTTGCCGTAGAGCGCAGTCTTCACGAGCGGTGAGCGGGCGATAGAGTTACCCACCTGCTTTGCTTCTTCGTAGGTCCTCGCGTTCGTGACGCGGATAGTGACGAACTTGGTTGCGCCTTCACCGTCGCGGACTACGAGCTTCGCAAGGTCGATGGCGAAGTCTGTGAGGGTCGCCTTGAAAGCTTCAAAGTCTTTCGATGAGGCCGAGGTAATCTCCTGGCCTCCTGCCGCACCATTTGCGAGAATAGCAACAGTGTCGTTTGTGGACGTGTCACCATCAATGGATATGCTGTTGAAAGACTTGGTGATGGCTTCCGTGAGCGCACCCTTAAGCAGTGGTGCTGAGACAGGTGCATCGGTACAGATTATGCCCAGCAGAGTGGCCATGTTGGGATGGATCATGCCAGCACCTTTGGTCATGCCCGCAATATGGTACTCCTCCTGGCTGCTTGGTAGAGTGAAGGTCTTCGAGACCAGCTTCGGGAAGGTGTCGGTGGTGCATATAGCTTTGGCCGCGCCTAACCAGTGCTCGTGCGTGTCGCCCAGCTTGTAGTACGCATCCGGTAGCTTGTTCACAATCTTGTCAATAGGCAACCGCTGACCAATGACTCCGGTGCTCATGACGATACTCCTGCTGCCCTTTCCATCGTCCTCTCCATTGCTGTCCTCGATGAAGCACTTGTCTGTTTCCAAGCCCATCTTCACCGCGTCTTGGATACCGCCTTTGCCTGTGACAGCATTGGCACACCCGGAGTTGACCACGACAGCCCTGACCCCATCGCCATTTCTCTTGCTGAGCATGTCCCTGCTCACCGTCACAGGCGCTGCCTGGAACTTGTTGGTTGTGAAGACGGCGGCGGCGGCGCATGGCGTATCGGATGCGACGAGGGCGAGGTCATCGAAGCGGGTGTTTGCGGGCTTGACGCCGACGTGGGCGCTGCCGGCTTTGAAGCCCAGCGGATAGGTGCCAGAGGTGGGGATGTACTTCTTCTTGGAGGCGGGAATGCTGCCATCGCCCGGTGCCGAGTAGGCGCGCATCTGGCCGGTGAAGGCTCGGGTGCGGGAGAGCCAGCGAGGACTGGGGCGTGCGAGGGCCATTGTTGGCTGCGGCGGCGGTGGTCAGCTCAATCGCAAGCGGGAGGGGCTCGGCGCTGTACGTACCTGATGTTTTATGACCTCGCCGGAGACGTGAGTCACTTAATTGAGCCAGCACGCCCTACGCATCCAGCAATCGAGAGTCATGCCAGCCTCCCAAATCTCTCTCCGCTTATCGGCCCAGGCCCAAGCGCTAGCCCAAAGCGCCGCCCATCGACGCTCAATGCATCGCCAAGTTGCACTCCAGTGCGCTGGCTTCGCTGCCGAACACCAACGCGCCCACTGCCACACCCACAATGTATAGCAGGTATGTCCAATATCGGACCATGGTGACCTTGGACGGCTCGGCGAAGTAGGGCGCGCAGATGAACAGCAACGCCGGCGCAGGCAAGCTGGCCCAGAGCGAAGGCAGCATGCCTGCATTGAGCACCTGCAAAGCGGACGCCAGTGGCGACCATGGTGGCAACGTGTCTTTGAAGTAGAGAGAGCCGAAAAGAACCACCAAGGTCGCGACGCAAATGTAGAAGAGCGCCGTTTCGGACTTGTTGTTGCCAGGCTCGTCTGACTCTGGAGCTGGAGCTGGCGGCCGTGAAGCGACTGCGACTGGGAGAAGCGATTCCTTCTCGGAAGACAAATACTTGGGAGACATTGTTGGAGTAGCGATGTGAATGAGCTTGCTGATGCCTGAAAGACGCAGCGGCATGGATGCATTTAAAACAGCACAGCTGCCTTTGTCCAACAATACGACCCCAGCCCCCACCGCCGCTTTCATCCCTGGTCCATGACATGCATTATCAGCCCTACCGTGCAGACCTACCCGTCAACGGCATAGCTCGCGCCTGAGAACCTTCAGAAAAGCATTCGCGTGACTTTGGATTTGATTTGGCATTGGTATTATAGTTGCGACCATCGTTTTCTTCGGTCCCATACCCAATCAACCCCTTTTGGGTTCGTAGTAATAGCAGTAAGCGAGATGACTTTCTCGGATGAACCAGCCGCGAACTCTCTCATGGCTTCCTCGCACGATTCATGGAAGCAGTTGTGGCTTGCGCGATGAATCTTTGGTGCTGATTCTGGACGCATCCACGTGCGTGTGACTCGAGCGTCATTTTCGAACAGTCCGTTTTCAGGCAGGACTGTACGAACACATTCCTCACCGTGGCTGGACGCCGTCTTCAACTCATTGACAGCAAAATCGCATTCCATGGCTTTATTGATTCGAAGTGCACTCACAACACTCTCTTTCAACGTATTGTCTTGTCTACTCCAGGGTTTGTGCAGGATCACGCATATTGTGGGCTAAGTACAGCGCAGCCCGCCGGACATAGCAAGTATCACCGCACGCCGCGGGTCACACACCAGCATGTCCAGAGACACGATCTTTGGTTCAGTAGAAGAAAAATAGTCTCGCCATTTTATCAACGCGCAATAACGCAATACGGATGTCGGCGCTTCAAGGCACGTGACAGCCTAGCTGAGACGGAACGAAGTAGATCAACACAAAATGTTTAAAAAGGTAATGAGCAACAGATTACTAACAGCAAAGATACCGGCCAGGTCTACTCAGCTTAGACCGCCATGCATATCCGATAAGAGCTTTCAGCTGGCCCCATATGCATACGGGTCAAACTAACCACCACAATTCGCTTCAGAATGGCTGGAAATAGTCACCCATGCGTGATTGTGGCATATACAACCTGGCCGCAGATCGAAGCGAAAGCTACCTTGTATATCTGCAGCCATCCAGATATATGTTAGTGCCATGGAGAAGCTTGAGTCGCATTGACCCAATTTTGGAAGCACACCATGTCAACGGACCGGGTACGCTACGACATGTATATCAATTTACGGAAGGGGATATATCGGCCGATGTGTACGCTGCGTGTAAAGATGGGGGCGAGCACGTACCATGTAAGCTCAGGTTGCCCCTTACACGATACGGGCGTTGATCAATATATACCTATTCTGGGACGACCCAGTTGATAACACGCCAATGGGCTATACCTTGATTCTGTAGTCCGAATCTATATAGCGGTTATTGCTGCGAGCTATTGTTTAGGAATCGCGGCGTAAGCACGCCTGGATTATTGCAGTGCGGATCGCGAAGCACACGCTGGAAGAAGGCACCCTTTTTGTTAAACTACGCAATATACAGAACGGAAGCATTGGGGGCTGGTATGCCGGTAAAAAACACTAGTATGCAAGATATCGAACTAAGCTTCTCCATTGGATGCTGATTAATTCGCCAAGCAAATGTATGCTTCCGTTGCGCGAATATATCCCAATCCAGTTCGGAAGGTAAACGTAGTTTGCGATATATAGTAGTGTAGGGAATCGCTTGTGGCTTCGAACCTCTGGCACTTTCTTTGGACAGCGCTCCTTTTCCTATGCCGCTATTTTAGTCCTGGTTACTCATTGGTATATGCCATCATGAATGCTCAATACACGGCCCATGGATGTACACTCCGTTCAGACTACACTTTCGACCCCTCCATTTGCTGGGTCGTTCATCCTACTTCCACGGACGATATGGCCGTAGGTAAACATGGGATCACAGAGACAATATCAGACTCTAGATGCGACTCCGGGTTCACCTGGATACAGACTTCAAATGGAACTAGCGCTACCATCTGCTCGAGGACTCTTACCATGACCACATGGCATCGGTCTCGTTATTACTTGACAACACTATCATTCACATACACAGAGACGAGCGGTTTGCGCATGGAACAACTAGAAAGATTCGAGATTATATCTGTTCCCTCAAGTCTAGAAATGTGCTTGCCCGGCCCAAAATCATGCTGGTATCAATACGAGGGTACAGAGTGTCCAGACGCACACACGGCAGTAAGCACCGCAGACTTGATAACCGATTCTACTTCGCAATATCAGCTATTCTGCTGTCCTCGGTAAGTGGCCTACTGACTTTCTCGAAAACTGTGTTACTGAAGCGATATGTACTCATAGCGCAGATAATTTGTATGGTGGAGGACTCAGGACGGTCGGACAGTATGATGTAATTTGGGACGAAAACCTACCTCGAGATGTAGACTACAATTTACCACCTCCAGATTTGAATACACTTCTGGGATGTGGTATGTACATGCCTCGAATAGAAGCCTTGGTACTTCTATATTCAAGATAACACACAAAGTTCTAACTTATGCCACAGAATACAACGGAGGCAAGATAACAAGCAACATGTTTCCCACTTCAAGCTCACTGTGGATATATCCACTATTATCCACGAGTGAGAGTGCCCGGGAGTATAACAGTTTAATAATCAAGCCAATAACGGTTTTCATGCCTAGCGGACTCTCGCCGACGTCAAAATCTTCACTGGTAGTCCCCACGTCATCGGCCTCATCTACTCCAACAACCACGCCAGTTACCTCCCAGCCCACTAGTTCACATCTCGATAGTCGCTCGAAGATCGCAATTGGAATAGGAACAGGTATTGCTGGCATGCTATTAGTAGCCCTTGTTAGTTTGCTTGTTTTTCTCCGCAGACTGCGAAAGAGGAGCATTGGGCAGTACACTAAAAAACTTGAGTGGAATGGAAGTAGAGACCAATACGCAACAGAGATCCAAGATGGGGAGATCCACGAAACGGACGGTATGACGAATCCAGTGGAGATTGACAGATCGAACAATTTCCACGAGATGGAGGGCGGGAATGCACCAGTCGAAGCAGACAGATCGAGTAATGTACCGGAGATGGATGCGCAACACCGAGCTGCGAATCTTGATTGAGGCAAGAAAGATAACAAGATCAATGCCTGTGCATAGTGGGTGACTAAACCCTATTGTTTTAAGGACGCCCGTATCAAGCTGGGATGTGCTATATGTGCAAACGCTGCCGATATCGATTGCGGCGAAAGTGGCACCTTTCGGAGATGACCCTATAAGAAGGGAAGCAAACTCGGATAGGTCGCATTTTCTAAGCTCAATATATTAGCCGCTGCATACGCCGCATGCAGATGTTGGGGCGAGCATGTTCTACGTGGGTTCAGGCTACTGGTACTGCGGGAGTACATGCGATCGGTCTACCCCTCACGCGATGCGCGTAATCGAACTGCACGGCAGTGTTGAACTTGACGACGACTAGCGACAATTTTATAGACATTTTCAGGATGAAGGGCTCATAAAGACCGTATTGATATACTCTTTCGCTGTCTTCTTCGCACAAGACCTTCACCCTTGGTTTCTCAGTGACACAGCTGCACTCTTGACTCTACTTAAGGTACGACCTCTCGTTGTTGAGTTGATTCAGGATGCTGTCACCTTCTACTCCTACCTACTGAACCTTGGGATACTAGCGAAGAACATCATCATCTCCGGAGACTCAGCAGGTGGCAATCTCGTCCTTGCTTTGCTCCGATATACTGAAGAGCATAAGCGAAGAGCATAAGCCTCTCTTGCCAAGCCCGTGAGAGGCCATTATCTGGTCGACCTGGGTTGACGTTACGTCCGAGTCACTCGAGCGTTATAAACGAAGTAAACGAGCCGCTACAGACTTTGTACCGTGGCAGATCTTGGAATGGGGTATGGAGGTCTATCCACCTCCATCGTCGGATCCGTCAAGTGCAGCTGCGCGGCCATACATCTCACCAGCGCAGCACTCCTTTACTTTGAGTACGCCTCTAGTCGTGCAGGCAGGCTCTACGGAAATTCTATATGAAGATGCGAAGACGTTTGTTCGCGATATGGAGGGCGTCGCGGGGAATAAAGTGAAATTGTGGGACACGCGACATGCTCCACATGATCTTATATTGTGCGGTAAGCTTTTGGGAATGCGAAAGGAGGCCGAGGACGTCGTGGAAGTGGCCGATGAGTTTTTCAAGGCTGTGTGATGTTTGAAATGTGGATGAGCGGACGTATATTATTTTTCACATACATCTACACCAACAGCGATCGCGATCTACACGAACAGCGCGGAAAGTGCAATGAGGAACACTCTTCACTTCTTGCTCTTTTTTCTCATCCGACCTTTTGCACCGTGCCGCACGTTCTCTTTGCTTGCTTGCATTTGCCACGAGTTAGCTAATCCACCGGGAATAAGTCACCTACCTTTGCAAAGTCGACGGACAGTCCGCAGCTTTTCGTGCGGACCACGCGCACTTTGCCTGTCTTTAGGGTCCTCGAGAAGAAAACCTGAGATCACTGCGCCCCGCGGACGGATAGCCTTGGCGGCGTGGACATACGGACCACAGGTACCAGCGGAGCTTCGGCTTACCGACCTTCTCCAAATCCAGGCGAGAACAGCTGTTCTTGTACATGTCCATCCATATAGCTTCTGCCACAACATGGGTGTTGCAACACCATCTTTATCAGGTATTATGTCTTTACTCTGCTCACAACACGATGCAGCAAGGTTGATTCATGCAGCATATGTGCGCAGTGCGTGGACACGAGCCCCAATTGCGGAGTCGTTGCAAGGCCATCAGCATTTCGCCCCACTAACTCGTACTGTCATCGCTCGTCGGACCCTTGCACCAATCACACAGCGCCTGCGTCCATATCCGGACATTTAAGCATCTTACCAGTGGCAGGGGTTCGATTTGTACCTGACAGGTGCCCAGCGGGGCTAGGCTTGCGCTCCATCAGTTCGACTTCACCATGCTTCGAACAGACTTCGGATGTAGCACAAGGTGACTGGTGAAATGCTGCAACACGATGATGTACTACTGAATCTAACACTGACAAGCTTAACTCTGTAGATGATTACTTCCTATGGGTGTTCGCCAGCGTAGCCCGGTGCAGGTCCCGTCACGCTTTCATCCACGCGACTAACCACCAAGCATCATCACGACGAACACGAACAGCAGCGCACACGATACCCCATTGTTCCACCAGTACCCCAAAATAACCCAATCATATTCCGCACTCGTCTGAGCTTTCCTGGTCCTGATCGGCCCTACGACGCTCTCCACCGAGCCTAATGTCCGTAGTCCGATGTTTCGAGGCGGAGGCGCATGCCCTCTACAAAACTCGCGGCACCTCGCATCCGCGTCCGCGATCTGCGTTTTGTTTTCCTTAGGATTCGTTTCATCGTGTTCGTCGCTCTTTTCACTCTTTTCGACATTCTTTTCATGCACAGTGCTGGGCTTTGATAGCGTTCATTCTTTTTGCTACTACGTCCTATCGGTACACTGCGATTTTGCATCACTCTCTTTTCAGAATCTTGAACATTTCTCACTTTCAGTCTTTACTTGGTTCACATTGAGACTTTGACGAAGTCCTTACATTCTTTCGTATTGTTATGCCTGGAGGCAAATCGACTCGGTAGCACCGTGTAACGCTCCAGCATAAATCGACTATCTACAAATCATCAACAACAATGAAGCTTATTCCCAATGACTGGCGCCGCCAGGCTGAGCCTATCCCGATACCCACCCGCGTCAACCTCGGGCCTCTTACTACTGTCTTCGTCCCGCCACCACACTGCTCGCGAGCCGCCCTCGCCGGCACACAAGCCGTCCTCGGCCAGACATGCAACCCAATCGACGACACCACTGCGACCGCGGCCGACGACACAGGATGTTGGCCGCGCGCAACGGCTTACCCTTCCCAGGCCAAGTCATCACTCGCTGGCCTCGGTTTTTACTCTCCAGGAATAATGTGCCCCACCGGTCACTACAGCGCATGCACTGCGATCTCGACAACTAAAGGCCAAACCGCTGCGGCGCCTCAGGTCACTGGGAAGTTTCAATTTCCACTGATCGCAGGAGAGACTGCAATCGGGTGCTGTCCTACCGGGTATACGTGCGGTGCGAATGGCGGGTATCAGACATGCCACCAGGTGGCCACGAAAACAAACTTCGATGCGATGACGTGCGATGGGTTGTCGGGCAGTAACCTGGATGGATTCCAAATGCCGATGACCATGGGTGGAGAAACGGTGGCGACGATGGATTTGTGGGCGCCGATGATTCAGATCAACCACATGGCGACCGATCTACCTGAAACTTCGAGCGAGGTGAGCTCGACATCGGAGGCGGCAACACAGAGCACAGAGACGGCGGAGGCAAGTCGGTCCAGGACAAAGAGCAGTTTGACTGTTTCGGTCACAGCTTCGGCAACTGCAACAGCAACGGACGAGATCGTGAAGGTGAAGGACGTTGAGGACGAAGAAGCGTCGTCAAGCCCGAAGGCGACGAGGACTAGGTCGACTGAATCAGCTTCATCATCCGATACCGACGAAGTCCAAATCAAAGATGTCAACAGGGATGAGCCGTCAGAAACATCAACCGAAGAAGAGTCATCTTCAAAGGCTCCAAAGACGACTTCTGCAGCAGAGAAGTCGGCCAAATCAACTATCACGACTGCTCCAGTAGCAACCCCTACACCGACTATCGACCTTAGCACAACGATTATGTCGGCGATAGGTGCAGCTGCAGGCCCGGCAGCTCCCGAAGGCATCCTTTTCGACACCCGACAACCACCATCCATGGCAAGCAGTTGGCTTCCAGCTCCTACCATGACCGCGACGGCAGAACCCACAGCTTCGGCAGTGTCGGACAATTCACAAAACAGCTTCACGACAGGCGCCAAGGTTGGCGTAGCCTGTGCACCACTCGCAGGCGCGGCTCTGATCCTTATGGGCGTATTCTACTACAAGCGTAGAAGACAGAACGCTGTCAGCTGCAAAGAAGGCGACGCCAAGTCCATATCTTCCGACAGCTCAGGACCCAGCACGTACCAGAGCACGTACTTCGGAGGCAGCGCTAGCAATGCCAGCACCGTCCAGGTAAACAACGCTGGTGTCAGGGACCCCTACTCGACTCCTGTGCACAACTCGCCCTACAACGAAGACCACAGCGAGCACGAGATGGCAATGAACGGCCCCGGTCCAGCTGTCCTCGCACCTACCGGGTATGGTAGCAACGCGAACAAGATGACGCCTGCCGACTTCTACGCAAACCCTTGGACTGAGCGGGACGAGTACGAGACACGGCCGTTCGAAACAGTTGCGTCGCGCGTCAAACACACGCACTCGCTTTCAGACGAGTCTGGCAGCATCGAGTCACCCATCGACGGCTCTTCGCCCTTCCTCCTGAAGCGCAAGAGTACGCTCAAGGGTCGCGAGAAACTCGAGAAGCGTATCACAGGCCAAGCCAACGAACGACACGTCTCAATGGAAGGCTCAATCGTAACGCCAGCAGACCGGGACTCTGCCGAACACCCGCGCTCGTTTGATGAGAGCGTACAGTGGGGTGAAAAGGACACGCTGCAGCGGTCAAACTCTTTCTCCAGGCTCAGACCTAGGCCGAAGACTACGGCGAGCAGTGTCTACCCGGATGACAGAGATAGTATCATGAGCTGGGATGCGGCGATGGCACCGGAAATGCCTGACAAGCCGTTGCCGTCGATTCCCGAGAAGGGGGGCCTAGACAGGAGCAAGAGCTTCTCACGGCCGCGACCGAAGAGGGACCAGAGTGAGGATACGTTGGTGGAGGTGGAAGGGGAAGGTAGGGCAACGACGCCGGTGCCCAAGGGGGTCGTCCCGCCCCCTGTGACGGCGGAGGGTGTGTCTTTCTAGTTTTGTTTTTTTCTTGCGCGTTTTTGTGACTTTGCATCTGATTCCCCATGCATGATTGAAGCGAGGTGTTGGCACAGGTTGGGTGTTAGATTTGATGGCTCTTGCGGGCCGCACTTGTAATTTTTAACATGTCAATGTTCTGAGTCTGTATATATTGTTAACATGAGCTATGCATTCAATATCTGGTGACAGACCATCTGCCTCATCCATGCTTTCCTTCCGTGAGCCCGTAGAAATCCTTCAAACGCCAGCTCTGCTTTTGCCCCAGGGTATCAAATGTCGACTGTCTGCTAGAGTGCTGTCCCCGACCTTCCTCCACTGTCCTCCGAATTCTCAAGGCCAAATCGAAGGACGGAAGGGCTGGTTATAGCCTCCCGCGGCGACATGGTGTACTGTATCCAAGCTGATTTTCCTCCGTTCGAATCATATCACTCAGTCGCCCGACGAGCATCCCCGGCATCCGCAGTTCACACACTGAATTTCCTGACCTTCCTTCAACTGCTCCTTTGGCACACGACAGATACACGTCGATCTAAAGTTCGTCTCCTTCGTTTGAATGCAGCGCACGCAGCAAAGCTATCACAAAATCAGCATACCAGCTTCAACACTCATTTCAGACAAATAAACCGTACCTTCTCGTAGCCCTGCTTCTTCCACTTTGCGATTAAATTCGCATCCGCGTAGCCGTTCTTCAGCAGCCAGTCGTATAGCTGGCGGGAAATGGCCTCCTTCTCGTAGTACAGGTCGTAAATGTAGCGACTGCGCTGGTGCGTAATCTGGAAGATAGGCCAGACCATTTCGTACTTTTTCTTTCCCTCGTGCGAGGCGTTCTCTGCGTCCTTCATAGCGGCGGAGAACTCGAGGAGCGTGTCTTCGATGTCGTCGAAGCCTTCTGGGGGCGCTTTCTTGGAGGCGCGAGCGGTGCGTACGGGGGGCATGGCGTCTGCTTCTCGCTCGTATGCGGCCGGTGAGTGTAGTTTGTTCGAGGGCGTCGTGCGCTGGAATGTGAGGGCTGGAGGCGGGGCGTTCCAGGTCGTCAGTAACTTTATGGCTGGATGACGCTAGCGGAGGGCTTGGCGTCGTCTTCCGCATCGTCACTTCATGCTTGCAGCTCCGACGTCCAGCTACAGCTCGAACCACACCCGCCACCATGACCATCAATCCTACCTACCTCGCCCAGCGCACGCGCTCGTGTTAGTGAACCGCCGCGCGTACCATTGAGGCTTTCGGGACGCTAACGAGGCTGCAGCGGTGAATTGGGCGGATGCGAGAAAGAGGGTGCTGCACAGCTACCGGGACTGGCTGCGATCGGTACGTGGCGCCTACAGGCTCTAGGATAGATGCTCTGGACTGCTTTCAGCGCCTAGACGTGCGGCGTAGGAGCAGAGGAGGAGGAGACACGCTAACGGTGGCAATAGGCTCCGGAAATCCAAAACATGTACTCGCTCAGCATGCCCGTTTCCCAGCTCCGGACCAAGATGCGCCAGGAGTACGAGCGTCACCGATACGTCAACCAGCTCAAGACCGTCGACGTGCTGCTGTTCAACAGCCACCAGGAGTACCAGGTGCGACATGCCACATTGCTCGCGAAGCGAAATGTAGAATGCTATATTGACGGGAGGAACAGGAAACGCTCAACTACTGGAAGCAGCTCTCACACGTACTCAAGTACTTCCGCACAGAAGAGGAGCCCAAGGCGCGGTTGCCGAGCAACTTCATCAACGGGTTCTTGGAGGTATGTCAAGTCCCTTAGTGTGGTGTGAGGGTTGTACGCTAACTGAGTGACAGGGCCGCAACGCTTGAAGTGGAACGGCAAGAGGAAAAGCATCAGAGACGTGTATATAACAGAGACAATACCATTTCCTTTCCTATGAACGCCAACAACTGTCCATGATATCGTGAAACGCCTTGCAATGCAAACTTCTCGTGCCCCAGTAGACCCCTACCCACACCCCCTTCATACATGCTCGGATACCTTTCGCTGATGCCTAAGACTGCATCTGATTGTTCCTGAACTCATCCCTTGCAATAGTAAACTTCTCCGTGACAACATCGCACACATCCATCAGATCCTGCAATCCCTTCTCCAGGATATCAAACACATCTGCGTCGTCTAAGCCAGCATGTTAGCCTCTCTCGCAGCCAAATTCCAACGCAAAAAGAACATGAAAAAGCGTACCATAGCTCTGAATACGAAGATTCATCTTCGCCTCGGACGGATGCGGAATCGAGTAGCCGCAGAACTCAACGTCGGGACTGCATTGAGTTAGCACGTGCCTTCCCCTCATGCTCTCTTCAGCAGGTAGTACGCCCACATTGGAAGAAAGAAACGGAACACACTGCCCCTCTGGACATATACCTACTTCTTCATAATAATGTACCTCAGCGCATTACCCAGCGTATGGTCCTCGCCATCAAACTGGAACGACGCAGCGTTTTTCTGCGCCCCAGGCAGCTACACGTTACCATATTAGCTTTTACTCCCATGCGTTCACAGCCACAAAAAAAAAAAAAAGAAAACGTACCACGCGCACGCGATCCTTGTCGACCTGGACGGGAATCTCGTCGATGTCCTTGATAGACGTCGGCGTTATGGGAGGGAACTCCTGGCCCTGGATGATCGGTTTCGCAGCCATGTCTCCGGCGGAAGATTAACTGTCCTATCTCTTTCTTTGTTGCGGTGTCTTGCTCGTGGGGTTGAGGTCAACTTGGATTTAGCACCTGCGCTGCTGGCTGCGGTGTACGACGTACGTTTTTCTCCGACGCCGGTATCGATACCGATATAAAAAAATTTGGACCTGCAGGGCGCTGGTTGGTTGATGCGCCGCAGCACGACGCGACGGCGCTGGACAGGGAAATTCTCAGCCCTGCCAAGGCCGGCGTTAAGGTGGGGGATCGGTTTTCTTTTTGGGCGGGCTGGCTGGCTGGCCAGTGAGAGGCGTGGGCCCCGCGGTTGCACTCGAGCTTTTTGCGCCCGTCGTCATATACCGTGCATCCACTGACTGTGCCTGCAATTGTCACGGCAAACACCCTTCTTCGAACCCATACTCACCATCCCCTCCATCCCCTCAAACCCCCAATCGAACCCCCAAACAAAAACCGCCACAATGCCCCGAACCGCAACCCTCAACCGCGACACAAACGAAACCAAAATCCAAGTCTCGCTCAACCTCGACGGCGGCGCGCTCCCCGCCTTCGAGCACTCCGATTTCTGGGCCGCCCAAGATGGCTCGTCAGGCGCAGAAAAAGACCACGCCTCGCAGACCAGCACGTCGCAATCGATATCGGTAGACACAGGCATCGGGTTCCTGGACCACATGATCCACGCGCTGTCCAAGCACGCGGGGTGGTCGCTGCGCATCCGGTGCAAGGGCGACCTGCACATCGACGACCATCACACGGCGGAGGACACGTTTCTCGCGCTTGGGGGAGCGTTCAAGGAGGCGCTGAAGGGCAGCACGGGGCTTGCGCGGTTTGGATATGCGTATGCGCCGCTGGACGAGGCGCTGAGCAGGGCCGTCATCGATCTTTCGAATCGGCCGTTCTGCGTGAGCGAGCTGGGGCTGAGGCGGGAGAAGATCGGGGATCTGAGCACGGGTACGTTGCATCCTTGATACCTCTGATTGATGGGTAGGCTGGGATGGGATGCGAGAATACAAGGGACTGACGGGAACGCAGAAATGATTCCGCACTGCTTGCAGTCGTTTGCGCAGGCTTCGGGCACGACGCTGCATGTTGATTGTCTGCGTGGCGAGAACGATCACCACCGCGCTGAGTCTGCGTTCAAGGCGCTTGCTGTCGCGATACGTCAGGCTACTACCGTGGTCAAGCAGTGGGAGGGCGAGGTCCGGAGTACGAAGGGCGTGCTGTACTAGGTGTTTCTGGGGAGCATGCTACGGGTGAAGGAAATAACTCGAGAGGTGGTATATAGACGGTTGGAGTCGCAGGGTGTAGTCCTGCTTGAGGCGTGTCCCGAATTGAGGAACGTGGTAGGACGAACAACATGTATGAAAGATCATGATAGATTCCGCAGAGCTTCCTGCTACGAGTGAAACATAGACGACTTCCACGGCGATCTTCGTTGTCTCCTTGTGAAAGCATCCGTCTTCTATTCATTCTCTGCTGAAATCAGACAACCAGCCATGGTCAGCTCCAGTCAGGAACAATTCACGATCATGATATGGAAACGAGCTGTGTCAAAGCAGAAGAACCGAATTCAATTTATACCTCAAGGAAGAAAGCAAGCCAAACAAGAAACCGAACCATTCATTTTGCCACCCACATGCGCCAGTCTCGTTCAGACAGAGACTTGACAATCATTAAGCAAGCCATCAACATCAGACACATCCGCCAAATCGACTCATGAGCTGTGAGTCCTCTCATAAGGACCAATACCATGTACTCAAGATCATGCCAAGGGAAGGCCGTGTGCTGTACAAGTCGATGGCCAGAAAAGGCAAAAAAAAAAAAACAAAGAGCAACCAATAACACAAACGCCATGTACAAAACCGACTCGCTCAAATGTATAAGTAACTCCACACTCGCTCGCTAGTAACCAACCTCCGTAGTGCGCCTCGCCATAAGAGAGAAAACGAATTAGGGTCGTAGCAGTATGAAAGGACCAGCCGGATAGTTCGATATAATCATGGGTATCGTTCGTCGTAATATCGTAACAAGACGTGTTCAATAGTGATGCTGTCCGGGAGGGTGGAATGTGAGAAAGCAGGTCGAGAGAAGAATCGGTGGGAGATGGGGACAACAAGATAGCAAGAGTGGGTGGATGTTGGATCCGTTTCAAGGAAACAACCAATCAACATGTGATCTGCAGAAGTATAACACTTTCGTTAGAACCTCGTGGTGGAGCTGCGAGCAAGACCAGGTCTTCCTGCGGCCTTCTTCTGAGGCGATCCATTCGGAGCGACAGCAGAGGTGGTTGCCCTCGCGCCGATCTTTGCGAAGCCTTGCAATAAATCGATACCAGGCTCGGACTCGTCGCTGTGCAAGAGATGGGAGAAATCTTCCTCCTCGTTCGCGGCCTCGGGTATTCCGTGGAGAGACTTCAACGGAGTAAGACCTGCGTGGGCGTTCTCCTGGTCGAGGGTAGGGAAGTTGAAGTCTGGCAGGGGAGTAGAGGTAGGAGGCTTCAACAATGGCGCCTTGAGTGGAGACGCATTGCGTGTAGGAGAGAGGTTGGGGATATTGAGGAATGCAGACGAGAGCTTGAAGTTTGGTGTGGGAGAGTTGGTTGGGTTCATGTTAGACTTCGTACCAGTGATATCGGCCAAAATGCCAGTAGATGTGGCAGCACGTTCTAGGCGTGGGCGTTTGGCACTCTTCTTGAGAGGGCTCTCTTGGTAGTCGAAGTCACCAAAGATATCGAATGTGCTTTCAAAACCATGGCCCACCAGATTGACGTTCTCCTCATTCGGCACGTTCACAGCTGGGCTCCATGACTTGAAGTCAAGGAAGGATGTGTCAACCCAGGTTGCGAGGCTCTTGTCTGGAGATCCGCCGACCAGCTCACGCATCTTATTCCTATGATTGCGTAGGTTGGTGTTGGGAGAAGCAGATGCTGGGGGAAGGGCAGGGCGTTTGAAGACGATAGCGGGCGTCAGTGGGTCGACGACCTTGCTGCTTGGGCGTGATGGCGACGAGATAAGCGAGTGTCCGCTTGGTTGCTTCATGTTAGGCCTCAACTTGGTCGGCGAATCGTACGATGATCCACGGATGCGCGCAATTTCCTCCTCGGCCCGTCCTCGCTTGATAGAAGGGCGATCGAGATCGGCTTCCGAGGTCTGTGCAGGTCCGAGCTTGATCGCGGACGACTCAATCGAGGAGTAATATCCGCTGTCACCAAACTTACGCTTTCGTCCACCGGAACGACTGCTGGGAGGGAAGCGCGGCGCGCGTGGTGGCGTGTCATCGCGCAAGGTTCGCGAAACAGGCGCTGGTGGTGACGAGCGGATGTCGGCCGGTGGGGGCGATGACGGTAATCGACGCGGTGGAAGCATGGTAGCGGGATCGTGACCATCATGTGCGGCTGGATCGGAGCAAGGAATTGTAGCGTCGGACGATAATTCCGTCTCCTCCGGAAACTTGCTGGAATCGAAGCCTTTGCTCGAACTCAAGGGAGGGAAACTCGCCGAAGCCGACGTGGTTGGGCGTGCCAGGTCATTGGAATAGACGGGAGCAAACCCATCTGGGTTGGTTGCGCGGCGAGTTGTCCTGACCTTGTAATACTGCTTCTCAAAGCCTTCATTGATTACCCAGTAATGGCCTTTTCCGGGGTCGTCTTTCGGGCGTTCCATCTTGTTGAAGCTCTTGCTGAGCGAGAGGTTGTGACGGATGCTATTCTGCCAGCCGGTATCCTGCGAATTGCGGTAGAAGGCGAAGGTGTCTGAGATCCACTTGTAGATCTGGGCAAGCGTTAATTGGCGTTTCGGTGCGCGCAAAATCGCCATGCCGATAAGCTGCGCGTAGCTGTACGGCGGCTTGAGTCCGTCATCGTCCACCTGAGGCATCTCGTCGGGTCCAGGAAGAGGTCCATCTTCCTCTACCAAGCGTGGTTCTCGCGTTTTCGGCTTCTTGCTCCGGTCTCGAGGTTGGGGTGCCTCTCCAAGAGGCCTCTTGCTTATAGGCTTCACTGGCGGCTCTGCCGCAGCGAGTTTGGGTAGATTTGACTCGGGTAACGCGTATACATTTTCCTTGTCCAGCTGGCCGGGGAAACTGGCGAAGAAGTGAGGATTGGGGGCCATGACGTGAGCCTGGCCGGCATACGGCCTGGGAGCCTTCTTCATGGGTGCGTCCGTCTGGAATTGCGGCTCCCGGGGCGGTGGTAGAGATACTGAGTTAAGGTCCTTTTCGGCAAGGGCACTGGGGGGTGGGGAACTGGAGACGTGGCGGGTCTTGCGCGGCGAGCGTTCGTGTGCGAAGGGCTGTGGCGGCGCCAGCAGGGTATGGTGGTCGTTTGACACGTCGGTGACGGGCGGGAAGGCGTCCAGGTAGTGCGGGTCGAAGGCGGCGACCTCTTTGTGGTCTTGAGGGTGAAGGGGGTCCTGAAAAATCTGCAGCGAGTGGTGTCGACGCGTAGCAGCCATGGCGAACACGGCGCTGCGGACGTGTTCTAGGCCTGTATATACTCGGTGGGCGCTTTGACGCGTGAAATCGCGTGAAGTTTTTCAGATCGGGCCCGTTGGGGCGATGGGGCAGGCCCGGCGGGCAGCGGTGTGGTGGGAGATTGCGATGACGGCGGCCGAGCACAGCGTCGCGGAGACGGGCAGGGAGGGGGCAGCCACGAGAGCGGCGGGAGGACGTTGCGCTGGCGGGCACGGTGGTGCTGGCGGAGGGTGTTAGAAAGGAGGTGGTGCTCGGGCGGTGGGCTGTCGTCTTACCAGCGCGGCGCCTGGGTGAGGCAGCGGAGCGCTCGCTTGGGCGGCGCTAAGAGCAACGGTGACGGAATGCACGATCGACGCAACTAGCAGGTGGGCTGCGAAACGGCTGGCGGCCGAGAATAGCACAGTGCGCGGGTGCTTTATAGGGGGTGGGCGAAGATGGCAGCGGCGGTGGTGGTGTTGAGGTACAAAGAGGAGGACGGGGTGCGAGCTGGATGCGGGCGACGCGCGAGGGAACTTGGAACAGCAGAGTGCTCTTTCCTTGGCCACAAACGCAAGGAAGGCGCAAGGGAGCTCGGCCCAATCAGGCTCGCCGAGCGCACATCCCCCGGGGAGGCCCATGTCGGGTAGCGTCGACGTGTGTGGGCGATGGGCTCGCACCAGCGCGCCGTGCGACGGCAGTTCGAGGCCCTGCCCGGAGCCCATTCGCCGTGTGTCGACGGCCTATCGACACCTGCAGCGGCCTGCGAACCATGAAACTCGCCAGGCACCACCCCCGGCGCCCTCAGCTCTCCACCAACCAAGCCCCTCCACGCACCTCGTCTGCAGGGCTCCACCGTGAGCGTGCTCGAACCGATGTGGGTGGTCGGCAATCGCTTCAGCCCATCGCGATCGCGACGGACGCGCGCCTCGAGCCTCACCAGATTGCCCTCTTTGTCCCTCCACCGCCACGAGATGAGGCTCAGTGCATCAATGCACCCCACCGCTAGCCTGCACGCGTGTACCGGCCACGGCGTACCAGTGTAATTCTCTCGACGTGCTTCATGCGAGGGGGGTGACAGCGTACGGCATCCTCGTATCCACCTAGTGCTCCACGCCATCTGCGCCCACATCGCGTTGCCCGCCTGGCCGGCTCCCAAGACCATCTCCGTATCCGTTGAGAGAGCCCGTTTCCTTCTAAAGCAACATCAATGCAACATCTTCAAGCTACCGTCGCGGAGAGACGTCCGGCCATGTACCTATTTCTCCGACTGTCCCTGTGGCTACAGTGCGGGGATTCGTTAGGCTGTTGCGCGACCTTATCACCACCTTGTCTAATGCCGTGGTCCGGCTTGCTAGATGACTCTCTATCGTGTTGTCGCGCGCCGGAACTACTCACAGGTCTGACCATGTCTGTCACGTGGTTTCATCGACCCAGGTCGACGAGTCAATCTTGGCGATATCCTGTCTTTGACGGCAAGTGGTCACATGAGCATTCCACAATCTCCTTCCATTCCTATTCGTTCATGTCCCAGTCTTCATCGTGTCGAGTGATGCAGATGACGATATTTCGAAAGAAGCTGTCTTTATTGAGCGGCCCTCGCACACGAGAACCGCAAAGTTCTACAAAGAAGTCAAACAAACGCCAATTCCAAACTAGCCCGGAACCTGAAAGAGTGACATGGGCAAACAAAACCAAAGCAACCCTAAAGTTTACTATGACGAAGAGAAACAACCGCACTGCCTCACTGCCCCACCCAACAATGAAGCCTCTACCTCTAACCACTCAGAAGCTTAACAGCCCTCTTGAAAGGAGTTTCTACCGTAATGCTTGAATCCGCTGACGTCCCAGCTGGAATGGTAACATTGTTTGGTGCATCCAGAGGCACTGTGTCCACACTCATGCGTCCACACGGTCCGTTCGTGAAGCTCCAGGCCAACGCCGGATTGAAGCCCTCCCGGCCGCGAATCACACCCACATAGTCCCCGAGCGAGCCCAATGGGCAGACTGCGTTGATGTCCACGCCGCCCGTAGAAGAAGCGAGAGCGCCTGTGACTGTACCGGTAGGGAATACCGATGGAATCGGAAGACCGCTCTGAACGGGCGTAATAGTGCGGCGGAGACGCATCTGGCACTTACCCTCGGCGGGCACGAAGAAAGCTTCCGAGCAGCCTTCGGGCTGAAGTTAAATGTATACATTAGTTAAGCGTTCATTTAGTAAGGGGATGTGTGCTAGCGTACCGCGGACTGGCACTTGATGCAGCAGTCGACAGGGTCTTGCGCGTCCACGCCCATCTCATTGATGTCTGTGTTGTTGCCGCTCCCGCGTCTGAAGTATACCCGCTCAAAGTACAACGGACGACCGTTGATGTCATTATCAATGTGGTTAACTGTCCGGTTGTTAGCGTCACCACACAATAAGCTTTGCCTTGCTAGGATTACCAATGTTGTTCGATCCGCAAGCAGCCCAGAACGTTGGTGTAGGCGCAAGCACGTCAGTAGACGTAGTCGTGGTAACAGTCGTGGTGGAGACAGCTGTGCCGGTGGCCTGCTGGGTGCTGGTAACCTCCGGGTCGGTGACAAAGTACTGGATGGACTGTGTGACCCGTACGGGACAGAAAATAGCAAGAGTGTACCAAGTCCTCTCGATCGGTACACGTGCGCCGGTGTTGGGATCTGCGATCCATCCAATCTGCCTGCTGACGGGATCTTCGCGCTTGAAGATTTCAAAAGGCATCAAGCGACGTTCCAATTGAGCACGCTTGATGCGAGGCGTGCTTGTAGCCGTAGCTGTAGCAGACGGAGCCTGCGCGCCCTGGAGTGGAAGCCAGCCAGCTGACTAGATAGAAGAACGAAAGAGTTAGTGGATTCCTTTAAATGATGAAGAAAGGCACTCAGGTGTCTCAGATAGCTGCTAACGTCTGGAAAGCCAACGCCATACTGAGCATATCAAGAACACCCATATTATGCCAGAGTCTTGCCTACCGGAGCGATAGTAACCGTAGCCGGCACAATCGTGTTCGTGATGGTCGCAGTTTCGGTCGATGTCACTAGACTCGTCACTGTGGTAGCATCGCGCGTGACGGTGACCGTATTCTGGGAACGGAACGTGCTGGGAGGGAGTGTGTCGTTCTGCGTAATGGTATAGCTGAACTGGAAGCTTGTCGTGATCCCGAAAATGACGAAGGGATTAGGTCCCTTGAGTGTAGAACATGGCAGACCTGTCTCCGTGGAAAAGATAGTCGAAGTCCTCGTTGAGGCTGGTGGCGGTGAAGTTACTTGAGCAGAAATTGCAGGAACGACTGCAAGAGTCGCTAACACAGTTGGGATTCTCATGGCGCCGATAAGTCGAAATTCAAGCGAATGGATGAAAGAGCTGATGAAGCGATTGTAGACTGCTCGATGATGAAAACGAACTTGACCTGGTGAGCAGCTTATATAGCTTCGTCGACAAGATCAAAGGCCTAGGAGATTGCATGTCTAGGAGGAAGAAGCGGCTGAGCGAATGCGATAGTAACGATGCGAAATCCCGAGACCATGACCATTGGCATTGAATCGTTTGGGTTAGAGAAGATCTAGCAGTACTGGGCAAAACCACACGATGTTCTCTTTCTCTTGACGCGACGGTATCTGGAACGAGGCTTGAGGGACGAAGCGTGGACCAGGCTACCTCAGAATACGTAACACGCACAACAACCTGTTCACAAGTTTCGACATGTGGCTGTGTTTTGCCACCAAAACCGTTTGCCGAATATTAAAAAGTATTTTGAGATACAAGATCGTCGTCACCTTGACTCTCGCGCACATTGATGAGTCTCGCTTGTAGAGACCCAAAGCCAAGGTTGTGGATGCTCAGGTCAATCTGTGTCCCCGCAGCCAGGCAGTGTCCTTGGCAGATGTGAGTCTTGATCGATTCAGGGCAAAGGAAGGGATGTACCAAAATGCTCATGTCGGTTCTTTAGGTACCGTTGGTATGGCCGAACAGTTGGACGGTCGTACCGATACTTCAAACGGCGTTACCAGTACATGGAACAGAAACGTGGCTGTCTTGTGTATCCATCTACAGCTCACTGATCAACATCTCCCTTGAACATCGTATTCTAGAACCATTAGCAACATGTCTTTTCAGTGACAAGCTATGTTAGGCAGCAAATAGACAGCTGAGAGCCGATCACGATAGTCCGCAATGATTGGAAGTCAAAAATGAAGCACGATGAGAAAACATGATGAAAAGAGTTGCTTCTCAGATTCATAGTATTATTGTTTCGGTTCACTCGTTCATCATCATCCCTTGCCTTGTAGTACCATGGATTATGCCGAAACCAGATGGTGCTCGAAATGTGGCTGAACGCCACATCTAACACACAGGTATACAATTATCGACGGTGGTTGGAAGATGGACTCATGTAACGCCGCTGCTTCAAAGACACTGCAGAGTGTCCTGTAGTCGTTGCAAGACCCGCAATCTAGACACTTCCATATAATCATAGAGTGATTTGCAGCGGGTCTCATCGAACCGGACAAGTCGAGACACGCTTGATCTTTCAGCCGGCTTACAGGGCAACGTGGCATTGAAGTTAGAGTCTCACCTTTGCAAATTAAAAACCTTCCAAGGTCCAGTCCAATGTTAATTTCCCAGAATCGCCTAGTCAACGTCGACGATACTGATCTCGATGCCACCTCAATCCCTCTACCAATCTCTTGAGCCAATCCTCAAACCAGGAACACCCTTCAACCCCATCTTGCCAACGACCTTCTTGTCGATCATGGGCGGCTCGGGGCAACCCATCGCATACGCATAATCGTTGGCGATCTGTACTAGCTCTTTTGGCTGCAACTTCAATTTCTTGAGATATGTCTTGTTGTATCCAAGGAAGGCTTGGTAAGCTTTCGCTTTGGCGACCTCGTCAACCTGGGGGAGCGACCTGTCGACCAAAGGCTGGTACTTCGGCAGCTCCGCCACGACGTTAGTCGGGTAGGGCTTGATGGGCAGGCTGGGGTTCGTCGCGATGAAGAAGCTTTCGTTCGTAAAAAGGATGATGACAGCTCGCCCGTCACGCCCAGCTCGTGCTGTACGGCCGACACGATGAATGTATTGCTCGGTATTCATAGGTAGACCCAGTTGAATTACTAGGCTGACGTTAGGGAAATCCATGCCGCGGCCAACCTGTTGTTATCAGCATTGTACATCCTGAAGTCACAAATAGCACTTTGAACGTACAACATCGGAGGCAATCAAGATGCCGCGGGAGGCTTCCTTGAACTCGTTCGTGGTTCGCGTTCGAGCGTTTTGGCTCATTCGACTGTGTAACTCGAACGTCTTGAACTGGGGCAGGGCTAATTTGCAGAGGTCGTAGAGCATGCCTACACCATTGGCGGTGGTTCCAAAAACAACAACCTTGAAATCATCGGGGTTGGACTCATATTCCTTCACGAGGACCGCGAGGAGACCTGAAAAAGTCTCTTTCACCGAAGGCAAGGAGACGAAGAACTGGGGAACACGAGCAACTGTCGGGGCTTCGTTGGGGTCGATTGTTGAAAGCGAGGTATAGCCAGGGAAAAGCACGCATTTGACTACATCGTTCACGCGTTCCGGCAGGGTCGCAGAAAAGCACATGCCTTGCCAGCCATCGCTCTTGGGAGGCAGTCGTTTCAGAATCTTATGAATCGCTGGAGCGAAACCAGCGTCCAACATACGGTCAGCCTCATCGAGCACCAATGTTCTCAGACCCTCAAACTTTTCTCGGACTTCCTCTTCGCCTAGTATGTCGTCAAGTCGACCTGGGGTGGCTACGAGAATAGTAGGATTTCCACTGGTGAAGCGCTTCAAGCTGGACGCACGCTGAGTGCCACCGAAGGCGGTATGGCATTCGAGCTTCTGTGGTAGGCGGGATGTAATGTCCTGGCACTCTTTGGCTATTTGCAGGGCGAGTTCACGTGTAGGGCAGATGACGAGGATGCCAACGTCGCCACGACGCGGCATGTTCCCAGATAAAAGGTTCTGTATGGCTGGAAGTAGGAACGCCGCCGTCTTCCCGGTGCCTGTTTTGGCTTGGACTAAGCAATCAGATGATAGCGATGGGAGTTCAGTGAGTACCTTCTCCTGCACTGGAGACATATACTTGAAGCCCATCGCGTCCACTCCATCTAGAAGCCCGCCGTGTCTATTGCAATTAGTAAGAGGTATTTTACGGATCTGCAGGGTGGAGGAAGAATATATGCAGTGCGAAGCCAAATGACCGAGCACCTTGTGTCACTTTGGAAAGGATGATTCCAAGACGGGCAGTGCTCGAACTGTGGCTTCCCAACGATAAAACCTGTCTCCCAGCTACGTACAAGATACCCTTCATCTCTGAGAAAGGCTTTTGCCCTTCCGTCGAGACCGTGAGGGGAGGTTTTGAGACCGCGGTGGGTTCTGCATGCGAAAGCGACTCCTGCTCTTTCGTGGCACGCGGGGGCCTTCCGTCGCTCATGTTTCGTACGGTGTATGGCGCAGACCCGGGTCGCTTATCGCCGCGGCCACCGCGGCCACCACGGCCGCCGCCCCGACGTTTCGGTGGATGGCTCATTGATTCGAAGAGTGTGGAGATGGGGCGTTGCAGTGCGAGAGGCGCGAGGGGTGCGGGCGGGTTTGGAGTCGAAGGCTGTGATGGAGGTGAGAAAACACGCTGCAGGTGAAGCGAAGGCAGGCGCGACCGAGAAGAAAGATGACGTGAATGGAACAAGGACTTCATTGGCTATCTACCTAGGGAGGAAGGGCCAGCGAGTGAGAGCCCCTTTCACACCAAGACCTTGATGAGAAAACTAAGGGTAAGTTGACGGCCGTCTCCACAAGCAGTCGACTTTTTTCTTCTAGAAGCCTTCGACGCGACGCGACGCTATCGATAGTGGGCGCCACAGTGGCTGCGGGTTCCACGGCGTGTACGGCTAGTCGCCGTCCTCGCTACCACAGCTTCCCTGCTGGAAATGCAGTTCCTCCGCTCGCAAGCGAAAACGAAAGCGATAGCGATCATGACTCTCTGCAACTGTCTCACCAGCCGGTCCAATCAGCACTGCGCGCGTTGCTCTCCTACCGCTGCCTCTCGGCCCGCCATGTGTCACGCCCCTCCTCACCTTCCACTCAGCCAACGGCACAATTGTTCTAATATTGACCTGATGGAATGACCGCTTCCGCGCGCCACTATAAGGGATAGCTGGTGGCCGTATGCGGCCCAGACTGCAGTACTCCAGATTTGCTTCCATATCTTTCCCTTGCTAGACTACCCGCCTACGAAGATGCCTCCCAAAGCGAAGCCAAAACGAGCATGGCAGGAAGTTGCCAAGGAAGCGCAGACGTATCGAGACTCGACCATCAGTGCCCTTACCCCTCCAGCACCAAAGGTACCAAGAAATTTACCAAAGAACGTCTCGTCCATTCCTCCGGAACTTCTGAGTCCTCCGATCATATCGATCACCGATCTGCTCCCCGAACAGCTTGCTACACTGCTTTCTACCGGCCGGCTATCTGCGGTTGATGTCACGACTGCATTTCTACAACGAGCTGCCGTCGCCCAAGGCCTCGTGAATTGTCTCACCGAGTTGCTACCAACACAAGCCCTGGACCGGGCCAAAGAACTCGATGCTTACTTCCAAGAACACAAGAGACCCATAGGCCCGCTACATGGCCTCCCGATCAGCGTCAAAGAGCACGTTGGATTCGAAGGCTTGCGCTGTACTACAGGCTACGTCTCCCATTGGGACAACATTGCGAAGGAAGATGCACACATCCTGCAGGTCCTACGCAAAGCTGGTGCAGTGTTCCACTGCCGGACCACTATACCGCAAACGATGATGCACCTGGAAACTGATTCCAACCTTTACGGTGTTACGAACAACCCATATAACAGCAATCTCTCGTCAGGCGGCAGTTCAGGCGGAGAAGGAGCTCTACTTGCGCTTCGCGGGTCGTGCCTCGGCATCGGCTCTGATGTGGGTGGCTCTATACGTAACCCGGCGGCAAACTGCGGCGTGTACGGTATCAAACCAACAGCTTTCCGGATACCCACGGATGGCTGGGGCTACATCATGGCAGGTGCTGACACCGTCGAATCCGTCTTGGGTCCCATGTCAACGTCGTTATCAGGACTGAAGTTGTTTATGCAAACAGTCATAAATTCACAGCCATGGCTGACCGAGCCTGCCCTGATGCCAATCCCCTGGAGAGATTTCGAGCTTCCGACGGACTGTCCCTTGAGAATCGGCGTCTTATGGAACGACGAAATAGTCAGACCTCATCCGCCTATCACGCGGGCATTGAAGACGGTGACAGATCGTCTCCAAAAGCAAGGCGTCGAAGTCGTCGACTTCAAACCATATTTGCACGAAGAAGCATGGGCAATCATTGCATCGCTGTATTTTACTGACGGCGGCGAGGCAGACGGCGAAGCCATCAACTCTTCAGGCGAACCATGGAGACCGCTATCCGAGTGGATCATCACACAAAATTCGTGCGTCAAGAAGCTTGACGTCGGCGAGTTAACGTACTGGCTAGAGGAACGCGAAGCATATCGTAAAGAGTACGCACTGCACTGGAATGGATTAGGCGTAGATGCTGTCCTCTGTCCCGTCGGACCGGGTATAGCGCCCAAGCACAACACATCGAAGTACTGGTGGTACACCTCGCAATGGAATCTTCTTGATTATCCCGCGGTCGCGTTTCCCGTTACAAAAGTGGACAAGCGTGTAGATAAGTGGGATAGAAACGACAAGTCGCTCAGTGATCACGACAAGTATAACCGCGATTTATGGGATCCGGAGGAGTTCGATGGACTACCTGTCAGCTTGCAACTGGTGGGAAGGAGGTTTGAGGATGAAAAGATTCTGGCCATCCTGGAACGCATCACTGAACAGATCAAATTGCCATTTGATCAATCTTCCTGACTAGCCGCAGAAGGGGTGTCAAAGAAGCGAAAGGAGCGTAGCGAGCGGCGTAGTGAATCGCGTCATGTACGGCGAAACGGTAGTCTAAGCTGACGTCGAGAGACGTGTACAGTGCAAAGTAGCTTGATAGATGTAGTTAGAGGCATCATGACAAATGTGAAGCACGCATGTCGTCAGTCAGGTCTTGCAAAAGGTCACGCCCCGTCTCCGCGGTTACGATTGGGGCGTCTTTGACATTTTGCAACACGATACGTTTTGCACGATTACTCCTGTTGCATTGATGTAGTGATCTTCTACAATACATTCTGGATTGAGAAACCCATAGAACTGTGTTAGCAGGCACGTTTTTGATACCATACCACTAGCCAAACTCAGTTGACTAGGATCTGATATGCGCATGTTTGATAGTCATGTCACTTAATATAGTGCAAGTAACATCTGCTGTATCAATATCGCTTTTTTGAGCGCTAGTACAAACCACGCATTGCATTGGACAGGTAATCAATCTGACTCAACCAAGCATCTCTTGCGTATAGCAGACGTTGTTTAATCACACACATGTCTCGCTCTATTCATCTCTCCTCTCAGCCCACTCAACCCACCTCTTGATCACCTCATCCACACCCTTGACCCCCTCCTTCGTCGCCTCTACCTCAAACCACTCCCTATGATCCTTCCCACAAGCATCACATTTCTTCATGACACGTTGAGCGGCAAGCTCAATGTGGATCAGCCGCTCCACACGGTGCGCATGCGGCACTTTCCTCACACCCTCCGATACACGCCTCAAAGAATCCGAAGGCTGCTGATTGTTAAACGATGGTCTTCGTGAATGAGAAGGCGATCCTTGTGGCGATGGCGAGGGCGTCGAGGGTACGTATGGGTAGTATCGTATAAGCGAGAGGCTGTAACCGCATTGGCGCGTCCATTCGTGCATGCGGCGGGTTACGTTATTTGCGCGGCCAATTTTGAGGAGGATAGTGTTTTTCTCTTCGGTGTCGTTCGCTGAGGCTTCACCGGATCGTGGGCGTACGGCATCTGGACGCGGGCGCTGCGGTCGACGCACGGAGTACTGCCGAAGAACATCTGAGGTACGCCGGCCTTGCTCGGGACGTGTTGGTGGAGCAAGTAAGCTCGATGCGGTTGACGATGGGGCAGGTCCCATGGATTCTGGGGTGAGCCAGAAAATGTAGATGTACCCTGCTTCGTCGTGCTCAGAGATTGGCTTCGATAGCTCGGTGAGGAGCGTTGACGCTGTTTGTGGTGGGACAGTTTTTGGAATGTAAGAGAGAAGCGTTGAAGTTTCTGATGTCCGTGAAGATTTGTTGAGCGGTCGAGCGGGCTTTTCGCCCAGCGGCTTTCGTGCAGGCACATTGCTAGTAGCTGGACCTGGCGCCGAGCTGGGAATCGAGGCGTTACTTGGTCGACTTTGCTGTGATCGTGGCGGACCTTGAGGTCGTGGGGCTTCAACCATATGTGGAGCGGCTGATGCAGTTGGCTGATCCTGTGTCCTTCTCATGTGTCTCACTACTTCCACATAGTCATCGTCTGCCGAGCCGCAACACAACGATGACCAGAAACTTTGCTTCTTTGGCTGTGGTTTTGCTTCCGGTCGTTGACCTGTACGTCGCCTCCTTTCCGCCATAACATCGCTCGGAACCGACATCAACGGCCCTTGAACCTGATCCCATGTTGGCGGCCTATTAATTCTCCGTGGAGGCCTGTTCGCTGAGCCCTCTTGTCTACTCTGCCTCCGTCTCCGCTGCGGCTCGGGTTCGGACTGTTCAACATCGAGCACTCCAAGGCGTGCTACCAACGTATCTATGCTATTCCTTTCCTGCAAAGGATACAACTGAGTGTCCTGCGTATCTGGTCCTGTAGCGTTGGCAGCCATAAGGTGCTCGGCCTGGTCCTTGTGTTGCCAGCAGAAAAACGCTGCTGCACCAGTCTCTTCTTCATCATCGTCGCTTATAACGGACACAACTGCCAACACGCCATCATTTCGCGAGGCTTCTTTCGCGTCGATCGCACGTCTACACGGTCGGCCTGACTTCGTGATGCCTTTGCATGTTGTGGCGGGATTTCTCGAGTCTGAGCGAGGGATGAGAGATTCGGGGGTCCGTCCGGTAAAGAGCGCCATTGGCGTGGAGTTTCGTATCTAGAGAAGTTGTGCCTACTGCAGTATTAGTAGATATGGATATCACTGTTCGCAAACGAAAGTGAAGGAGCGATGTGCACTGTTACAACACAAGATCACGGCACGGCGCAAAAGGAAGATAACTAGGATGTAGCGTAGCGAGGAATGATGCATTGTGAGGCTATGTAGGCGCCTAGACAGGGTTGCTGTCGCGCTGCAGAGTGAAATGGAATGGCGGGGTGCATCGACGTCGAAATCGCGTGGCAGGGGCGTGGCTCAGGCGTGGCGGTGCTTGTGGCTTGATGCTCGCTCGCTTAGCTCCATCTGGCGGCAACCGCCACACATCTTTTCGCAACGGCACCCCAGAAGAACAAATACTCTTGTAAAGAGTATTTTATAAAGAAAAAAAGAGACATAAAGGCCAAAAATGCATCGGCCGGGAATCGAACCCGGGGCTAGCCGAGCTTGTGCAACTCGAACTGAGCTGCTTGGCAACGGCTAATTTTACCACTAAACCACCGATGCAATTGGTGATTTGATGAATTTATCGATTCATAAAATCATTATATACTGAGGCTATCTTGTCCTTCATATATCGGAAATATTTCTCATTTCATGTCCTCTAATCATCGCTTTAGCATTAGCGCGTGATGACGCGGCTTTGCCGACGCCAATAGCGCTTAACGAGAAGTGGTATCTGCGCCGGCATCACTTTCCAATCCCCAGGTTCGGTGCCCGCACCTGGACTAATACATATGACGGTTGTGCTATACCTGTGCTGCCTTGGAGCTTCCTCAACGACAACTGGTGTTGAGGTACCTTTTTTAGACATGTGTTAGCGAAAACCAATGGGACTATCACACTTGCCACAATTATTGTGCCTAAGAAGGAGAATTTAAATCCGAGGAATTTTGCGTAGAAGGCGTTTAGGTTTTAGGAGGGGGGTGAGGAGTCAGAGGTTAATATTAAGGAATAATCGGGTGTTAACGTAGGTGAGGAGGTGATTGTATTTTAAATGACTGTTATGGGTTTCATGAAGGTTGTTTGCTTTTCTGCAGTGCGTTACGTGGGTCCAATTCGAGAGCAGTGCGGTTGGAGAAGCTAGAGTATGGCGAATCACAGTTGCAAGTAAACAAGTTTACCGATTTGTTTAGACGTTTTAGCTAGAATATGAGAGTGCAAAGTTTTGTACTTCGTGTTAGTCCCCAAGGCTGTTCTGCTTACGTTAGAATGTGGTGGTTAGAAGATACAATTCTCCTATTGCTTTACCTTAAACAAGATACATCGTCCGCGCTGAGTTGGCCTCTGATCCGATCGCTAGAATGCAACTAATAATAAGCAAAGTGTTATCGAAATACAGTTGATTGATCATGGTGGGGTCCGGTTCGAAGGACGTCAAGCAACAAGGCTGACTGTAATGTTACACTCGCCGTATCTCTTGTTAGCGCCATGGTTCGTTATTTTCGACACGATTCGCTGTATGCACTTGTGTCGAACACGAGCTTTAGGCCAATGTGAGCCTGTGCTAGTTTGGATGCCTGTTCGAGGAGGTGACCATTGGATACACTGCGGACCGATGAGTTCTGGCGGGTCGTTCCAACGTCATTGCGCATTCCTTCATCCTATTAATCCCCAGAAAGCCTTGATTACACCCGAACTGGTGTTCCCAAACCAGTTTTGTTGCGCTGTGTCGTTCCAACATTATTGGACCAGTGTGTACGATCACAGTTTCCGCTGCATCGTTGCATATGATATTACGGTGAAGATCCAGTGCGTCGGAAAGATACATTCCGGCAGGGGCATTGCATTGAGCTACTTCTACATGACGGAATGGTCTCCTGCTCGCGCACTGAGGGTGTCTTTCGCACTTCTTTTCTCAACGTCGGAATTGCATGAACCTCCACCTCCACCCTCGATATACTTCCTAGAGTCTATCGCCTAAACCGCAGCTGGGAAGTAATGGCAGAGACCCACAAACTGCGCGCTCTCAGTGATGTCGCAATCAGAAACGATGCAAGTGTCAAGTGAGTCAAGCGTACATTACTTAGTAGTACTTCTGTCCTACCCAAACTAACGCCACTGTGTACTTTGTAGCGTAATATTGATTCCCAGTATGGGAACATCAGAGGTGGAGGAGTGGTTGGTCGTCAAGGACGGCAATAAACGCCAAGACCTTCTCTTCTACATTTATGAATATCCACTTGTGCTGTCAAATTCCTTCACTTGGCTGAAGCTCTTGGAGTTAGGATTGCCACTGGTCGAACTTCTGGTCGAACTTCAAGCTAAGGTGAGCGTTCAACAAGTGTCTCGAGCAGTGATCAAATAGCTCTTTGGCTGACAAAAGGTGGTTACCACAGAGCAAGGGACGGCCATTAGTCTTCCTATGCCACAGTCTCAGAGGTATCATTCTGAAGCAAGTAAGTATAAAGCAACTCTTCAGACAGATTTACGTTTAAAGTTCATTACAAAAACACGCATGGTGACGGCGCACCGCAGGTTTTTGCTATTGCCAATGCGCAATCAGCATACAAGGCTGTACTTGAGTCCACGTCAGCTGTTGGATTCTTCGGCACTCCGCATAGCACATGAGATGAAACACTGTTATCGGAGCGGACACAGCTTATTATCCGATCGTTGGTACCAAACATATCGCGCAAGTGCTTGACCTGCCTCGGAGACGAGTGCTACTCTGTGAAAGATATTCTGCTTCTCTTCGAGGATGTTGATATTCGATTTGATGTTTTATCTGTGTATGAAACAGTCGAGTCGAAAGTGAAGAAAGGACAATTCATCAAGAGGTCAAGGCAAGCTATGGTACGTCTCACGTCGGGAGGTCCACGTGTTCTTTGCATATGTGATAGAGCTGGACAGGGCTTACACTTCGCAGCTTGTTGACAAGAAGCTTGCCACGATTGACGTCCGTACAGAAACCTGCATTGGTGTGGAATGCGAACACGCTGAATTGTGTACGCTGGCAAACGCTTCTCAAGAGTCCGCAGCAAAAGTTCACGAGTGGTTGGAGAAGGCATTCAAAGACGCAGCGAGTCGGAGCGTTGAATCAAGTATCGGTAAGCCCCACTTCACCGGAACGTCCAGGATTACCTATGCCACTACATAAGCTGCTCTTACCCAATGCACACCGCTAACCAACGTTTTTGAAGATGCATTTACTGTATCTTCAATCGAGGAAATATCATCAAGAATGCCGTCGATCATGAGTCTATCCAGTGGATCGGGGCACAGCTCCCATCGCCAGACGAGTACCGACCCTGTTGCGGGGTCGTCCATTGCTCAAGGGTACGACATTCTACCCGTCGTCAACAACTTCAACACGACCATGAAGCCTGCGCAGCTGCCGTGCTTTATGGTGGAGAGTAGGCTATACAACAGAGAGTTCTGGGGTCGGGGGGACATTTTGGAGCAGCTGGAGGATGTTCTCCTGCCAAAACCCGATGGATCCAGCGCACCTGGATTCGCGCGGCCAACGCACTTAACGCTTTGTGGTCAAGGAGGCTTAAGGAAGTCAGAAATTGCACTAAGGCCTGTTCACAGCTCGTCGTAAATGTTCAGCTTCTTTGCGTAAGGAACTAGGGCTTAACTTTTCGTCCAATCTTTCCTTTTCTTTCGTGGCTCTCCATTTTAAGTAACAGCATATAAACTTTACTGAAGGTGGCGTCGTGAAAGGTTCTGTCTCACGGAGCTGTCTGATATTGATCGAGAACCTTTTCCAAAGTTTCTTAATCCTGCTGATCCATTCAATATCGTACGCTTTAGGTCTGTAACTGCAAGGATGTTCATTCGCTATATCTGCTGTGATTTCGGAGCCATAGTCTGAACTATCAGCTGATATGATGCGGGTATAGCTGTCGATGGGCAGGCAGATGTAGTGTATACGAAGTAGAAGTACAGTGCTTATATATCAGGAAGGGGCTTTAGAGAAATCGATCACATAGAGTCCGACGGTCACTGCAGCGCAATATCAAGGGATGAACAGTCCATCCCGACTGATTTGGAAACATGCATCCGGCGCTACACAGATAGATGTGGGGGCTAATTCCGCCACAGTCTAATTTACGATTCCTACACGCCGTATCTATGTCACGTGCATGAAACGGAAATCCGATTCTGTAAAACCATATTTCATCACTCGTGCCTTTGCTTTACCACTGTAATTGTGGTCATCACACGCGTTCTCCCACTAAGCCACAGATGCCACTAGTGATTTGTTTTATGAAGGTATATGTTCTGCTATATCTCATGTATACAGATATTTTGACCTTTGACCAATGTTGACTTGCGGTGCTGATGGCCCTCGGTGTGGATCGCTCATGACTAGTGGCTCAAGCTAAGCTGAAACTACTCCAAGCAATCCACCCGGGGCTACGTCAATGTCTCAATATACAGCGCCTGTAAAGGGTTAAGGTTAATCATAGAAATATCAGGAAAAAAGATTGCACTTATATTTAAAAGTAAAGTAGGCTAGCGGCTTAACATATTTTTAACTGCAAACTTAAATAGGTGTGGCAGGCTTCCGTCTTCGCACTTGCACCCTAGGTCCTTTTACAAACGCGGTCGCATAACTCTTCATCGCGAAATCGCAATCGGACCGCCACTCTCCTGTCCCTTTGGGACAAGCTTTGAAACAGTCACAGTATCCAGATTTTAGCTGCATATCAAAGCAGAATAACGTTCTTGCAATGGTCACCTTCAGCTCCATCCATGCAAGTTTGGAACCCACGCATATTCTGGGCCCTGCGCTGAAAGGGTTGAATGCTTCTCCCTGCATGGCTAAGGCTCTAGTATCAAGGTCCGAAGCGTGGTTTTCTTCCACAATCCAGCGTTCTGGATGATAACCATTTGCCTTAGGGAAATACACTTCGTTGCGGTGTAGCGCGAACAAGGAGACGCCAACAATCGTGCCGTCCGGGATATGCTGTCCGTCTATCTCAATGCCAGCGATCGAATCAACGCGTCGGGGCAGAAAGTTTGCGACTGCAGGATTCAGACGCAAGGATTCTTTGATGCAGGCATGCAGGTACATACATGAGTCGAGCGTCTTCCCAGGACGAATCGAATCCGCGTCTCGGAAAGTGTTGCGAATCTCTTTTTGCACGAGATGATGAATCGAAGGGTTATGTAGAAGGTGATGGAAGACGGCGCTCATGGTCGCGGACGTGGTGTCAGAGCCTTTCCCAGTTACGGTTCGTGTTAGCATAAGTGCTCGCCAGGGTTTGGATCGGATCAAATCGGGCCGTCTCACCTGCTACGAGCAACATCACCGACTCAACCCATAGCTCTTTCTGGCCGAACCGCAGGCCTTTCTCCACGTTTTCCGCATCTCTTGCCATGCGGATAAATGCAGGCTTGAGGCTCTCTTTACCTGCACATGCCGCGCTCTCAGTCCTAACCCAATTACCCAGCGAACCCATCAATTCATACATTGGGGCTAATAAAATTGACACTGGATATTCAAGCCGCCATTTATAGATCGCAGGCTGGAAAGCATGCTGCAGGATGTTCTGTCAGCCAGTCTGGAACGCCGCGCTTTTCAGTCTGTGTTGGTAACATACAACTATGCCGCGCCAGCTCATGGTCGCTATAGCGTTCACGAACCATCTACGTTCGGGATTGTGTAGAATTCCCACAGCTTCACCGAAACCAAGGTCACTGATGATATCCAGGGCCAGCCAGCTGCAAACTTTCGCCATATCAATCGGGTCACTCCAGTCGCCTCCGCTATGGCTGTGCTCTGTGTTGGAATCTCCACCATGATCCAGAACCTCATGGAAACAAGCGATTTGCGCCAAGATCCTACTCTGTATCTGCGGGTCCGAGAGATTCTGCGAACCAAGAAATCTTGCATGGACTTTGCGTTTAAACCTTGTTGCGTCTTTCTCGATACTCGTCAGCAGGTTTGGCGTGCGCCGGCTAACGCTCAAACCGCCATATTTCTCGTCTTTCCGGACGGGAGCACTGGTGTTGTAGATGGTGGCGTGAGCCGTAGCTGTATTGAAGCATAGGGATTCAGGGTTGATGCGAACAATTGGGCCTCAAAGAACACGATCAGTCGATGACGGAGCAACAGACAAGTTACTGATGACTTCTCAGGTTTTGAGCAAGCATACCATATGTACGGTGCCACTCGTGCGTTTTCTCGTGCAAGTTTCCTCGCGCGGCATAGTAAGCAGCGTACCAGGAGGTCAATGCGGCTAGTCTTGGGCCAGGGTAAGTTGCTAAGGGATGGAAGATGCACCTCTGAGCATAGAGAAGGAATATCTGTGTGATTTTCCACGATGTTAGTCATCGCAGTTCGATGCCGACTTCTTGCACCAAGAATCGACTCACCCATGCGGATACTGCAAATGCGACTGTAGCAAATACTGTTGACGGATGCAAGCAATCCATCAGTTTGGCCAGAGCCATGGTCACTTCCAAGTTGATACCAGATCGGATGGAGAAGATGGAGATGGTCGGAAAGCGAGTACTCTGCTACACGATACAGCACCGGGTATTTTAAGAGAATGCCAGTGGCTGACACTTAGGTCGGCGTTAAGCAGTGTCGCCTGGTAACACTCGGCAGGGTCGTATGATATTCATCCTGTGACATCCATAGCGCTGACGCAACACGGAACAGCGTGCAGGGTGAAGACACGTCTGGCACAAGCCCTGATAGAGTAAAAGACCTCACTAGCACTAGAAACTAACTCTTTAGTTAGTGAGATTACTATCATCTATATCTTGAAAGGCTTAGCTAAGGATTTCTGTCCGGGTTGTGTTGGATGTGTCCACCTCCTCTACACGTGCGATAAGAAGGCTCTAATAGCTAAGGTCAACAGTATGCTGACGTTGTTATCATGTGGGAAGTCCATGTGTCAAAGGAGACGCCTGGGGGGTCACCGCTGGGCTTGCCGGCGGGCGTGGGGATTGTGTTGGTGATCTCTGAGTCACGTGTGCGAACCGTGGGTACCGCTTCGGGTAAAAGCGAAGGTAAGCAGTAATGCTTTTTATGCGAGTGGAATCCTGCGTACTCTAGTTTATTGCTAGGGAGCCGCCTCATTGCGTCAACTCAACGCATCACCATTATCAATCGCCGCCGTACATTTCAAACCTTCCACTGCTTCGGGATCCGGTCATCTTTACGCCGCGCCAGAGAACCTGAAAAGTCCGAGTCAATCGATATATCTTGTCAGGCCCTTGATCTCTGGCCATCCTGGAGTATATATCCGAACACTATCTTTATTTGTTTGCGACTTACTCACGTTATGGCCACTCAGAATGCCTTTGCGGAGAGCTACGGACTCCCATCAAGATGTGACACCTTGCTCTGGGACGCTCTTCAAGAAACAGCGAATACTGTACCCGACAGCATAGCGCTAATTTCAGCGCATCAACAAAAAAGCCGTCTTAGAGAGCTTCGATCTCGACCAACTCCACCAGAAGCAACACACGATTGTTCAACATGGACTTATGCACAGTTGATGAAAGAAGCCTCAGCACTGGCCGATCAGTTGTTTGATCTGGGGCTTCGAGCGGGCGATACGTTTGTCGCTTTCATGTCGAACTCGGTAGAATGGGCTGCGTTGCTGTGGGCTTGTGCTCGGCTCCAAGTGGCTTTCGCGCCAGTCAATCCCGCTTTCCTCGAGCGGCCGGAGGATTTGCGACATATCCTGAACAAATTGCTGCCCAAAGGAGTCATGTGTGCGGACGGATCTTGCACCGAAAATATCGACGCTATACTTGGGACAAAGCAGAGGCACACCGTGACTATTCGTATCTATCTACATAGGGAAGGTCGTCTCGACGATGGCTGGCTACGCTTCGCGGACTTGGGGCTCAGTAACGATCGCTCTCAGAATCCCACGAGTGTTGTGTCCCCTCCATCTGGCGACAGGAAACGCGTGCATGACCCTGCAATGGTATTCTTGACGTCGGGAACAACCGATCTACCAAAGGCATGCCCACATACCTCGGCCAATCTGTATGCTGCGTCGGACGTCTTTCGCGACATTCGACCCGTCCACCAGAACCATAATTTCCTTGTTCTGGCACCGCTTTTCCACATACAAGCTGTCTGGAACGTGTTGGTGGCCTGGAGGGCAGGCGCTACAGTGTGTCTGCCATCCCCTGCCTTTAATGCAGGCGAGGCGATACGTAGCTTGAGAATCTTCCGTCCCTCCCATATCTCATGTGGTCCCAGCATGATTGCTGCCCTTCTCGCGCACCCAGACTTCTCCACCGATGGTTACGAGCACATTCTCTCTCTGGCTTTGGGCTCAGACCTAATATCACGAGACCTGGTGGAGCTCTGCAAGAAGACTTTCCGTGCACAAAATGTCTACGCTGGTTGGGGCATGTCAGAGAGTGTCGGCGGTATCGTCCTTGGAGCCGAACAGGACGTCATATGGCATGATGGAACACCGACTGTCGGCTATGTCACGCCAGGCAGCTCAGTTAGAGTGTGCATACCAGGTACTCACACTCTAGTAAAGAGAGGCGAAACCGGCGAACTGCATATTGGAGGGAACTCGACTACTCGAGGTTATGTCAATGGAACGCAGTGTGCTCAGAACGGTGCGTTTTACTCGTCGGATGGGAGGCATTGGTTCGCGACTGGAGATCTCGCCCTCATGGACTGCTCAGGGGCGATTTTTGTGAAAGGCAGGATCAAGGATATGATCATCCGAGGCGGTGAGAAAATAAGTCCTGCGGCTATGGAGCATTGTATAGATACCATCGAGGGGGTCAAGGTTTGTCCCATTCCTTGGGCACATTGTGCATTACTTACATCCACTGACATAAGTTGCAGTCCCAGGTGATTGGCATCAGCGACCCCATCATGGGGCAAGTGCCAGTGGCTGTGGTTGCAACCGAACTCACCGGTGTTGAGCGTACTGATCTCACAAGAACCATTCAACGAGTCATCAAGAATCGATTTGGAAACAGTCATCGATTACGGCAACTTCTCACTTTGGGTGATCTCAAGCTGTCGCATTTTCCCACTACTGCTACGGGCAAAGTTCAGAAAGGGGTTCTCCAGAACGTTATTGAAGACTTTGTGGGTAAGAGCAAGACACTTATCTCCGAACCCACACAAACGCTCGCGGTGATCTTGGCGATCTGGAAAGAGCTCCTCGCCGGCGATGATTATGATATCACACAACACATATCTGTAACGGAAATAGCTGACAGCCTCATGATGCTGCGTTTCTGCTTCGAAGTAGAGCGTAGGCTGAACAAGCGCATGACCGTTGCTGAGGTCTTTGAAAGTAAAACTCCTATCGCCCAAGCCAAGCTACTTGACAGTCGTGAACTAGGACAAGCACAGGTCGGGTCCAAAGCAACCACCAACGGAATAGCAGTCTGGACGCATCAAGCCCAAAAAACGAAAGAGGATGATACAATGATCACAGATGGGGTGCGGTCAGCAATCGATGAATGCCTTCAGTCTTTGGGAGCTTCTTGGTCAGACGACGTGGAGGCCGTCTACGAACCGCACGAGGGCATGAACATGTTTTTATCTAGTAATGCACGCCCGTCATTCTGCAATTTACGTTGGGCTCTCGAAATCACACAACAGCCAATGAATGCAGAGAGGATATACGAATCAATGGCACGAACTCTCGAAAGGCACGCCGCGCTACGAGCCGTCGTCGTACCGTTGGGGAAGCGTAGCTACCCATTCCGCTCAATCCATGTCGTTATGAAGGCGAGCGAGAGGTGGTTACAACATGCTGTAAAGATAGTCGAGCCCCTCGAGCGACCGGAGGATTTGGTGAGAATCATTGATGAAAGCGACATGGCTTTTGGTGGACATGGTCGACAATCACTCCAGGCTTGCATCGTGCCGCTGGATGAATCTAACACAAGATTCGGAATATGTCTATCCGTGTGCCATGCGGCATTCGATGCGATCTCGATGGCTGCTTTCCTGAATGATTTGCAACTATCGTTACGTCAAGAATCTCTACCAAGCCAGGCCCCCGTACCTTATATGGCTTTTGCAGAGGTATATCGAATTCACAAAAACAGCGCTTTGGGGAAGTCGGTCGCCATGTATCACGCAAACAAGTTCATCTCGTCGGACGTGCCTCTGTCCTTTTTATGGCCGCCCTTGAGAGGGCCTGGATGTTTCATTGGGTCGGATGTCGGATGGAAACTCAGCAACGGCTCACTTGGACAAACTTCCGATAGGCTGAGCTTAGATGTAAGAGCTGGGATACCGAGAGGACGTGCTATACATTCGAAAGCGAAGATATTCGGCTTGCAACAGTTTAAATCGAATCACTCGATCGAGCCTTCGATAGTGTTCAAAGCGGCTGTTGCATTATTCAATGCTGAGCAGACTGGTGGAGATCGTGCGTTCTTCAAAACCACGTCCGCCGGCCGCACTTGGCCCTTTTTAGAGCAATGGATAGCGCAAAGCTTGCCTCATCCGCTCGGCATTGCTGGACCGTGTCTGACCTGGAGCATCGATTGCATCACAACAAGAGACGATCAAAGACTGGATCAATTCTTGAAAGGTGTGCAGGCAGCTGAAGAGATGGATCGTTCTTACCCTCACGCTCCATGGGCTTCCATTCGTGAACAACTGGATGCAAGGGCGCAGAAGCTTTTTGACAGTGTCGTCGCTCGCCAAACCTTCAACTGGGATCCCTCAACAAAGGCTCGCCATGCAGATACAAGACAACGACCTGCGCTGAAGTCACTTGCAAGATTAGGATTTATTGACGTTGGGTTCTTGTGGAATTTTGGGATTGTCACCGGGGACGAGGTTGCGGGCTTTGTGCTCTACGACGATGTCCATTTAGATAATATGCAAGCTAAAAACGCGTTGAGTAGAGTGTTTGTTATCGCGCAGCAGCTAGTTAAAACAAGTAGTTGGGAGCGGACGTTAGGAGAAGTACTTATACGTGTCATTTGATCATTTTACTCTATATATACAAATAAACTCTAACGTACAGTACTACCTATTTAGTACTATGTATTAATAAATTATAGTGTAGAAAGAATACTAATACTGTATTCTTACGTTGCTAAGTAGTTATATCATTTATCATATACTTTATTAGTTAGTAGCCAAATTATATACCTTAGCAATAGTGGTTTTGTAGTAAAATTAGCTGTTGCTATTAATTCTGGCCCTAGATATCTGATATCAATAGTCCATGCCAGCAAGTACCTTTCAGCGTCGCTATTAAAGCGGCTACGCCATAATATTATTCCAGTAACGACGACACTGGTAAAGTTGTGACCAAAACCCCGGGATTTTAGGTCTGGGAGATAGCGGGTTTAAATATGTCAAAGGTCAGAAAATATACCAGGGGACCGGAATTCTGGAACGTTGATGATTCCCATATGATTTTTTCTTGTTTCTTTACGCCAACTGGTTTGTTAAAGATTCAGCGCGTGAGTAGCCCTTATGCCTATCTAGTCAGATCGACGTTTTACCGTGCTTTCTTCCACCACAAGTGCAGCAACGGCCCTCATGTCTGCCGCACTCATGATCTTCAACACCGTCACCATAGATTCAAACTCTTTCCCAAACCAATTCCTTAGCTCCATAGCCACTAAAGAGTCCACCCCATGATGATGCAAAGGCTTCGATGGATCCAGATCCTCTGGCGCAATCGACAATGTCCGAGAAAGTTTCGATGCCAATGCCGACAATACTACGGATGCAGCTTCACTTGGGGATGCAGCTTCCGTAAATAACTTGGCGTAATTGATCCCAGCGGAATCCTGCGTATCAGTCACTGCGCGAGATGTATGCGCGCCTAATCGCGCAAGAGGCGCATACATGCGCTGATTCAAGACCATTGGCAGCTCAACGCCATTGTCGATGTACAACTGTGGGGTAGACATACCGACCAAAGCTTGTGTGGCCATCTTTGTGCCTGGCGAGGGCGCGTCTGGGCCCAGGTAAATATCCAGAACTGCATGAAATTCTTTCTCCTGCACAACACAGATGACGTCTTCTACGTGACCCATAAAGCCCATGTATTCAGTATTTTCAGCGATGATTCCAACACTGGCCATAGCGCCAATGTCCAGTGAAGATGCTTTCTGCCCTTGCGAGATGCGGTATTCAGCAAGGGCGTCCTGATAGGTATTTCCAGCGGCATAGTTGGCTTGTCCCAGGTTTCCAACGATTCCACAGAAGTATGAAAGAAATACAAAGAAATCCATGTCCTTTGGGAGAAGTTTATGGAGATTCCATGATGCAGTAGTCTTAGACTCCATGGCAGTGACCTAGTCGGAATAAGACATCTTTTCGAAAAGGGCATCCTGTCCCAACGTTAGTTCTTCAAAGCCCAAACGAGATAGCAAAGCGTGAAATTTTCCCTTAGTACCATGGTCCCCTGTACACAACCTCTGATCGGAGGCATACTCTCCTCGAGCTCGCGTATGACAGCTCGCAAGCTTTCCTCGGAAGTGACATCGCAACGTGGAGTTTGAACATTGGCCCCGCTCTTACATAAATTTTCCAGTAGAATATGTGACGATTTGGCGATGGGACCCGATCGTGAGAGGAGTATAAGGTTCCTTGCTCCCTTTGCCACCATCCATCGGGCTGTGCTACGACCCAAGCCACCTAAGCCTCCGGCGATAACATAGGTCGCGTCTTCAAAAAACTTCCATGATGCCTCTTCAACTCGGTATGTCTAGGGGACGTGAGTAGAAGGATGGCTTTCTCTTATCTGTAATGCCTACCTTGACAACATCGGCTGGGTCTATCGTCAAGTCGATCTTCCCAATGCTTGTACCGCTCTGCAGATGACGGAATGCATCTGTAGTTTCCAAGATCTTGTACGCATGAATTGGTGATGGAAGCTTCAACTCGCCACGAGTCACCATATCAATTACCGCCCCAAGCAATCTGGTTAGCAGTGCCGGTCGATGATCAAGAATGTAGTCCACTGCAATGGCAGTAAATGAAACATTGTTCTTGAACTGCTTCATAGGCAAATTCGAATTACCAAGTATGTCAGCTCGGCCCAACTCGATGAACCGGCCGTGGGGCGCCATTAATTCCCATGATTCCACAAGGCTGTCACCGGCTAGGGAGTTGACAAGCATATCGACTCCTCGACTGTTCGTAGCGAGCCTTACTCCTTGCGCAAAGGATGTGTTTCTGCTGTAGAAGATGTGGTCGGAGGGTATACTATACTTTGACATGAGGAAGTCTTTCTTTTCTTGAGAACTTGTAGTCACAAAGACTTCGGCGCCAATCATTTGTGCAAGTTGGATGCAATACTGACCGGTACCTCCTGCGCCGGCATGGATAAGTATGGTCTCCCCCTTTTCGTATGTTTCAGCCCCCTCGACTGTGCAAAGATGTACCAGCCATTGTCCCGAGTTTTCAACCTGTCGATCGTTCCCGCCCCAAATATGGGCTGTCGGGATATGTATGCGGTGTTTATCCAGCACTGGGTCTAGATATTTGGCGAATTCGCCGCCTTTGATAACCGGAGCGCTGCACAGGAAGATAGTGCATTTGAAAGGTGGCGACAAGAGTGCATGTATCGGATCTGTGTCTCGCAGCTGCCGGATCAAGTACGAGGCGACGAAGCCGGCAGCCTGCGAGAAAGCTATTACGCCATCGTAGGGTTCGGATTCTTTGATGTAAGCCTCGAACTCATCCAGTGCCGCTAGCGTTCGCTCGGGGCTCTCCCCGTCGATCCACGACAAGAATGCATCCTGTTGGGATGCGAACAGCTCAGTGCCTGGTTCGTCCAGCGTCAGAGTTGGCCGGGACAGACAGCCTGGTTTGGTCAAGCGCCGTGTGCGCATTCGAAACGCGCGTCGAGAAAGTCAAAGACGTGGTGGGCCCCGAGCTGATGGCGAATAGCGGCTAGCGTGCTGGTTAATTGGTCGACCCAACCGGCGCCCTCCGCAGCCTCAACGCTTGTTTCTCACCTGTTTGTATCTCGAGAATCTGTGCCTCACTCGTCAGACCATCTGGATAGATTGCCTCGTGTCATTGGAATGTTCCAGGTCTACCGAGGGCCTTACCTGGCTGTTTGTGCCCTTGCCATGCAAGCACAAGAATCTCATGGTTGTCCGGAGGCGGTGCAAACAAAGAAGAATGTACCACAGTAAGCATCGCGGGGGCCGTACTGGGTCAATATCTTGTCCGCTGGGATCGGCAGGGAAGCCTGTCAAGGTGTGGTTGCAAAGCGTACACATTGCATTGCCTGACGTGTGATTGACGACAAGTGCGTTGGTTCCACCGTCGGGTAAAATACGCCGCATCACTGCATGGAGGGGAGTCTGCCTCGTCGGCCTCTTGTATCATCCTAACGGCCGTAGATGGGTCAATAATCTGCTCTCGGGCGAAAACGAACGCGCGTCGACGCCCTTCGAACAGTGTCGTGGATAAGATAACTGAACTGAGTGATTCCCTTGGTCACGTGCAACCGCGACTCTCGAGGTCCCCCAGTGAATGCTAGGCCAGGCGCTCTTGCCAACTACGCCCTAGCAGGGCCCTGCCAGGATATTGACGTAGCGGTTGGCTGCCACTCGCCGTGAAGCCTAGCAATATTGTAGCAGACGCACTACTCGAAGGCGATCAACATGAGCACTCGCAACGGAGCTGCGGCTTCGGCAAAAAGCACCATCGCCAGCTTTTCAACATTCCAATGGATTGTCCTTGTTTGGCTGCTCTGGATCAGTACCGTTGTTCTCAGAGCAAATGTCAAAGCAAGCAAACAAGCAAAGCTGGGAGCTCGTGCCCCTGCTGTCCCCTCAAAGCTACCACTTGGTATAATAAATTTCACCCTGTTCTTCACCCACATGTTCGTATTTTAACACACGATACCAGGATTTGGTGTTCTCCGCCGGTTAGTCCGCAACCTTCGCCAAAACACAGTTCTCGAGTGGACCCATGAGACTCTTAATGTTCCCGGAAGGACCGTCGAGCTTCCTTTGGTGGGAACCAACATGGTCATGACCGATAATGTCGACAACATTAAGGCAATCATGTCGACACAGGTAGCGTTTGCACCCTATATATCGGTGACCTTGCTAAAGAGGCATAGTTCGAGCATTTCGGGAAAGGCGATACCTACCGCAAGATTTGGAGCAGCTTGATGCGTAACTCAATCTTGACGACTGATGGCCAAGTTTGGCAGGATAATCGCAACCACCTCGTTGCACACGTAGCCAAAATTCGCCCTACCGATTATGCTGTTACGGAGCGACATACTCGGCATCTAGTCAACGTTCTCTCCGACGGAGAACCTCACGATACGCTTGATCTGCTCAACCGGTTCGCCATTGACGTTGTGTCGGACATATTTTACTGCACATCGACAAACACGCTTGTCAGCAACGATCAAAGTCTGAGAGACGCGATACAACAGCACAAGGACAGGAATACGTGGAGAAATCTTCTTAGTGGCCTTGGTGCTTTACTGCCACCCAATGTGAAAGCATGCGAGACAATCGACAGTTACCTCAATAGCGTCCTACAGAACTTCTCACTGGAAAAATCTGAGAGCTTAGGAGAGCGGGAACGAAAAGCTTCGTCACTCTTAGGTGATCTTTCTGCACAAGGCGTTTCACAAAGCATCTTGAAAGATCAGATTATCTCAGTCATTGTCGGTGGAAGAGACTCCGTAGCGATCATCATCACGTGGGCCCTCTATGAGCTTGTTCGACATCCCGATATCTTACACCAACTCCGTAAGGAGATCTCAGCAGCCATCGACTCCTCCGATCCAATTATTCCAGCCCAAATCAACTCATTGGAACTCCTAAACGGGGTTGTTCTAGAAACTATGCGTGTTCATACATCTGTTGGTATCAACGTTCGCACGGCGCTCAGGGACACTTCGCTCCCCACTGGCGGAGGAGCGGATGGCACTTCGCCCGTTGGCATCTTGGCAGGGACCAACGTGATCATGGGTCTTGATAGTGTCCATCGCCGAAAAGACTTATATGGACCAGACGCCAACGTCTTCAATCCGCGTCGTTGGGATTCGAATCGCAAGCCCGATACGTGGTCGTACTATCCGTTCAATCGTGGACCACGTTCATGTTTGGGCAAGAACCTAGCCACTATGGAAGTCAAGTATGCATTGTGTAGGCTAATGCAAGCCTTCAGTGTGATTGAGTTGCTCAAGAAGGTTGATGGAAAGGTGGTGGTGGTGGATGTGGAGAAGGAACCGGCGATGAAGACGAAGATGGCCTTCAATACGAAGCCTGCGGATATCGTTTGGCTAAGGTTCGCGAAATAGAACTGCGGGAAGGATCCTCTTGGTGGTGCCTAGAGGCCTCCCTGAAAGTGGCGTGATCTATCTAAACAGCCTTCCGTAGTTTCATGAGATGATTTTATGATAAGCTGTATGTAATTCAACAATGCTGATACGCTCACTCTCTATCACCATTCAGTAGAAAATTTTGCTCGCTTTGTTGTTTTGCTTGTATTCAACTTGCTGAAAACAAATCTTGGCTTGCGGCCCTCCACGAATAATATCTAACCGCCATGATACCAGAGTACCAGATGAACCTTAAGTGAAAGGTTTGAAGATTTAAGAACTCCAAAGAAACATAACTGCCTCGTCATCACACCAGCAGGAACGAGCATTGTAGAGGTGTGGAATCCATCCCATAGCCGGCTGTTACAGCCACCGGTAGCCTACGCCCTTTTCGCTCTCCTCATTCGTATCATCACTTCCACGCATCCCCTAAATACCTCGCCATCTTTTATATCATGTAGATATTCTAAACCAAGATCAGCAGCCGTAGGTATCCTTGTGTCTTCGGTAGTAGTTGGTGCTGGCCACGTCCCTGCACTGGGGCGTGATATGGCTTACCTGCAGGTGGGGGTACGTTCGGATATCCATGGCATAGAGCCATTCGTGAGTGGTGGCAAGAATGCTGGTGGAGGTCTTATCTCATCATCTTCCCTCGTTCTATAGTAAATGAAGCGTCCTAAACAGGGCGATGGGCTGAATCGCCAATAATCCCAAACCTGCTTTTCTCACCATGTCGAGCCACGAGTGGCATAGCAAGGCCTGCTATGAGGACGATTGAGTCACCTTGTTTTGTGACACCCGGAACAATACACACATTGCCCTTTGAGTCGATCGCAAAGCGTCCGTGGATGAAGACGCCCCTCATGTTCATAGTTACAATATGCTCTTAGCATGTTAGTGGTATATTCGAAGGAGCTTCCTGTTGGTATGTGAAAAGCCACTGCGGGAACATGACAAAATTGTTCCCGTATCCCTTTGTAGTGCGTGTCTATTCTCGGGTGCTATCTGTGACTAACACTCTCTAGATATCTTGCTTGTGGTCATTCTCCGAAAACCTATCTTTTTCAAATTCGCAGAGTCTTATATAGCTTTCGATGTGTTTTCTAAATTGCTCGAAGATTTCAAGTTCCCCTATGTGCCCCTGATAGATTTGGAAAAGTATTAGGAACGACATTGCTAAGGATTTATTGCGTAGATTTCGAAATTGTCTGTGGAGGTGTCTGTGGAAGGATTGCAAGGCTCTGCAGCCTGTATGAAATATTCGACTGCCACCTTACCTGTTGAGCCATGACTCCTTACTATTCTCACCAAACCAAACTTTTGCAATGACTCCCAGAGTCGTTGTCTCTTATAATCTCAACAGCTTAG